>CAKLBY020000128.1:0-23856 GCA_921007115.2 Peronospora matthiolae | reverse complement strand
ACGTGTAAACTCAAGACCATGATTGGGCGTTGCTTGCAGGTATCTCAGCACACGCTTCAAAGCTTGCCAGTGAGTCGGGCATGGGTCGGACGAGAACTGGGATAATGATCCCACTGCAGCAGCTAGATCCGGACGTGTGGCGACTATGAGATACATGATGCCTCCGACAGCACTTCGATATGGCACGTTGCACATGGTGTCTTCGTGCTTGCATTCTTGTTCACACATGTTCTTGGTTAGCTTCAGGCCGGGATCTTGAGGGCGTCTTCACTGGCTTGCTGTTATCCATTCCGAACTTGGTTAACACGGACTTGAGGAACTTGGTTTGTTGTACAGTCACCATTCCCGTCTTACGGTCGTTCTTGATCTCCATGCCGAGAAAGTAATCGAGCTCACCGAGATCCGTCATTTCGAAGCGTTTGCTCAGCGTCATCTTGGTTGACTTGAGGAGTTCGTTGTTGCTGCTGGCCAGGATGAGATCATCGACGTAGAGTACCACGAGAATCATGTCTTGGTCGTCTCGCTTGATGTAGATGCAGTGGTCCGATTCGCACTTCTTGAATCCCATCTTGATCATGAACCCATCGATTGTTTGGTTCCACATGCGAGGCGATTGCTTCAAGCCGTAGAGTGATCTCTTTAGCTTGCACACATAGTCCGGCTGTGTTGCATCCAGGTATCCGTCCGGCTGGTCCATGTAGATGTCTTCGTTGAGGGAGCCGTTAAGAAACGCTGTCTTGACGTCCATCTGATGTAGCATCAGGCCGTACTTAGCCGCCATACTGAGCACCACACGAATCGATGTGAACTTGGCCACCGGTGCGAAAGTTTCTTCATAGTCAACTCCGAATTTCTGTGAGAATCCTTTGGCCACAAGTCTTGCCTTGAAACGTTCAACTTCGCCATCTTGATTCTCCTTTACACGAAAAACCCATCGGCACCCGATGGCCTTGCGACCTTTCGGAAGAGGCACGATTTCCCACGTGTCGTTTCTCTGAAGCGAATCGAACTCCGAGTCACACGCTTCTTTCCACTTGCCGGAGTCGCTTGATTCCATCGCCGACTTGAATGTAGTCGGCGTTTCCCCCCACTGAATCAACGATGTAGGCTGCTTCAAAATCCATTGCAGCCGCTGACACATGCTCAAGCGACGGACCTCTGTATGTTCTTCGCTTGGGACTTGGAATGACGGTAGCTTTCTCAAGTGATTGAGTGCGCGTGTGTCTCTTGATGTTGCTCTTCGAAGACCTGGTGTCTTCGTTGTCATCGTCGCTCGAGTCCATGTCGTCGTCAGTTTTACCTTCTTCTTTTTCTTCGTCCTCATCATGATCATCAAACTCAACGACACTTGACTCATCGTTGTAGTTGCGCGGACCTTCATCAAACTTGTCTTCCATGAATGTGGCATCGCGACTGATCTTGATCGCTCCTGTTGACACTTCCTCAAATCGATATGACTTCTGGTGTTCGGCGTATCCCAGGAAACGACAGAGTGATGACTTGGAGTCGAACTTCGCGCGTTTGTCTTGAGGCACTTGAACATACGCGTGGCATCCAAACACTTTAAGGTTGGCCAGAATCGGTTTCTTCATCGTCCACACTTGATATGGAGACTTGTCTTGGTGAATGGCACGTGTTGGACAGCGGTTTCGAAGAAACATCGCCGTCATCACTGCTTCACCCCAGTAGCTCTTTCCCAGTCCAGCGTGTTCCATCATGCAACGCGCACACTCGACCAGCGTGCGATTCATTCTCTCAGCTACTCCGTTTGGCTGAGGAGTATATGGGGGTGTGAACCTTTGTTGTATTCCCCGTTCCGCGCAGAATCGTGCCAGCTTGTCGGACTTGTATTCACCCCCATTGTCGCTTTGAAGGTACTTCACGCGCTTTCCGGTTTGCGTTTCGGCCATCGCAGCGTATTCCATGAACTTCGCGCAACTTCAGATTTGCTCTTGAGCAGATAGACGACACAGTATCTTGACTTGTCATCAATGAATGTCACGAAGTACCGTTTTCCACTGAAAGTTGCCATCGACATCGGTCCGCATACGTCGCTGTGAATCACTTCGAGGAGTTTGGAGGTGCGAGCTGTAGTGTTTGATTGGAAGCGCACTCGAGTCTGTTTTCCCAGAGCACAACCTTCACACACGTCCCACTTCTTCACCGAAGATATGTCGATGCCAATTCCAATGTTCTTCGTCACGATGCAATTGAGTCCATCGTGACCTATGTGGCCAAGCCGAAGGTGCCAGAGGTACGACTTGGTGCCCCCTTGACATCCCGACGACTTGGCTGCATTTGCTTGTTCCGGCGCCACTGGAGTCATTTGCAGCTTGAACAGTCCTTTACCTTCACGGGCACCAATTTTCCACTTGGTCCCTTTCGCTTCTCCATAGCACCCATCCTTCGTGAACGTCACTGGGCCGACATCCTTGGTGAAGCGGCCGACCGAGAACAGGTTTCTGGATAACTTTGGGATGTGCCACACGTTTGTGAGCACACCTTTCTTCATCCCTTGGGGTGTCTTCATCGACATGACAATGTCCCCACTGCCGATTGCTTGGACGATTCCATCATCCGCGAGATGGACATCCACAGCGTCAAACCCCTTGTAGTTCCGCATGAACTTCTTGGAGCACGTCATGTGCTGCGTCGCCCCGGAGTCGACCAGCCAGATGTCGCTCGATTTCGCAGATGTCGTTTCACCGATCGAAAGAGGTAGTCGCCCGAGTCTTCTTCTTGAGCGACGTTTGCACGTTGTGATCGATAGCGGTCGCCGCTGTCTTGAGCACGCTGTGGCCGGTGTCTCTCCGTGTTTTCTTGGATGCGCGAGGGGCACTCCGCCATCCAGTGACCAATCTTTCCGCAATTGTGGCACGGCCAGGACTTCTTTACTGGTCGCCCTTTGCGCTGATTGTCCCTTGTGATGAACGCTTGACCTTGCGAAGCTTCATCACCTTTACTTCCCCTTGCTCCTTCCGCTTCATTTCTTCATGAAGCAGTCGAGACGTCACGAGCTCCCAGCTAAGAGTGTCTGAGCGCGACTCCAAAGCTGTGATCAAGAATTGATACGAGTCACTCAGGCTGCCGAGGAGTGTGATCACCAGATCGTCCTCGCAGACTGGAGCCCCCACCGCTTCTAGCTGTTCCGCCAGCGTCTTGAGCTTGTTGATGTGTTCGAGCACATCGTCGCCTTCTTCCATCATTGTCGTGAAGAAGCGACGGCGCAAGAACAGCTTGTTGGCAAGACTCTTCTTCTCGAAGTGGTCTTCCAACCTTGACCATGCGTCGCATGCACCACTTGCCGACCGGACCAACGGTAGCTGGGAATCTTCCATGGCTAGACAGATCACTGCCATCGCCTTTCTTGACTTCCTCTTGTACGTCGCTTGGTCCAACTGAGTCTCGCACTGTTCCGCCTTGATCTCACCGCTGACGACCTCCCATAGGTCCCGTTCCTCCAGCACTATCTGCATCTTGAACTTCCAGGCGTGGAAGTTAGTTCCATCGAACTTGGAGATGCGGAGGGAGGAGGCGTCCATGGCAGCTAAGCTTGAATTGTTGGCGGTTTCAGAGTCTGACGAACTTGGGCTCATAACCTGATGAACTTTAGACTTCTTGGTCCGAGTGCAAAACGCAAAGTGAATATATATTTATAATAGGTACTTAGTTCGCAACTTTGAATACTACCTCTAAGCCTATTATTCGCAGTGACGTCATCCAGTGACGTCACCCACTGACGTCACCCACTGACGTCATGCAATGACGTCATCCAGTGACGTCATTTCCTGACTTCGCCCTTACTGGTACATACCGGTACCCACCGGTATAGCGAGGCTTGGTCTTCCACTTGCTTCAACACTTGACGCAGCTTGACGAGGTGTCTTCTTTACAGCCGCTGTCTTTTCAACACCTTCGACTGCATTGGCACTCGCTCGCCAAAAGACTTGAGATGTAGCATCCTCGTTATCTTCGTCACTGCCCTTTTGCTCTTCGTCCAGATTGTCTCGAGCGCTTGATCGTCGCTTCGCTTGGTGCGATTCAGAGTCATCCGGGGCACTTGCTTCTTCTAACCCGGTTCCACGACGCTCAAGAAGTGTCCGTTGTAGAACTTGTTCTTGACTGTTTGAACGGCTTTTGCGTTTTCCAGTTTGTTTGAACTGCATAGGGTGAGGCTCATCGCTGATGTTCATCGATTCGATATCCAGCGCAGTGTCATCAATGTGGTGAAGTCGATCTCACAAAATTGCTTGTATGAGTGTCGATCTTCCACTTGCCCAGACTTGCCGACTCACGGAGGGGGTACTCCGATCCGTGCCTTGTTGTATGACCTTGTGCTCACCTTGTGTACCCGTCGGTTGGGCTGGCTTGAGCTCTTCGTAACGGCCTTGGGAGATGTCGATCTCGCTGAGAGGTTGGGTTGAGGGTTCGCTTCCGGTGCGGAAATCTTCACACCACGAACGGGGGTTCTGCGATCCCGATCTTGGATCGCACCGATCTTGATTTGTCTTCGAGATCGGGGTCTTTGCTGTGCGGAAATCTTCACTCAGCAAATAAAAGTCCTGCGTCGATCTTGCCTTGGGATCGGTCCGATCTGGTCTTGGGATTGGCCGATCTTGCCGGAAGTGCGCAATTTGGGTAGATCGGTGTCTTGTTTTGCCAAAATGAAACGTGCCGATCTGTCCAGGGGATCGCTTCGATCCTGCTCGGTCTTGTCTTGAACGCCTTGTCCAGATCTTCTGACCCCTTGAGCCGTCTCGCGATCTTGTGTCCAAAATCCTTTTCCTTTTCCGTTGTGTGCTGCTATCCTAGCAGTTGAGTTGAGTGTGAGTACTTGATCGATCTGGGCCAGATATCCCGGGATCGCTCTTCTCGATCTTGGCCAACAATCCAAGGTCGGTCTTCTGTGTCCCTGTAACACGCGTGCCTTAACCCGCCGGGGAAGCCAAATCAATCTTGCCTGGAGAAGAGGGGAGGATTACGTGCGTCGTGAGCAGAAGAAGTAGAGTTCAAGTCTGTTTATTAACCAACCATATTACTATCCAACCTACCCTTAAGCCTATCCTTAACTATAGGTCACTCTTCAAACCGATATCGCCTTGAATCTGGATCGCCCCCTTGCCACGTGTCGAAATTTCGTGCCCTGTACTCCAATGATAGCGCCAATATTCCCGATACCGTACCTGAACGCCAAAAGAGGACCAAATCCTAAATGGGGTACCAAATACCCATTTTTGGTACCCAAAAGTCCAAAATAGTGCCCAAATGCCGAAGGCGTCTAAATCCATTTTGCGACGTCAATTTAACCGGCTTCCACTGGCTCTTTCGATCTGAACTTTTGAGACATCACTCATGGACCTTCAACAAGCATGTTTGTCATGATCCAAAATTCTCATCAACGATACATCCATAATCAGTGGGGATCATGACCGATCTGATGCCCAATTCGAGATTGTTGAGGATTGACACAGTACAATCCGGCCATATATGTTCTTCCGTTCATTGTGTACACTCCGATGCTTTATCAAAATGATTCTGCTTCAACATCCACATCCTTGCCTCTGATCAGCCTTCAGAGTGGTCGTTCGGTTCAATCCAGTCCCTCATCCCAGATCGCACCGTGGAAATCACCCCTTTCTACGCCCCGTCTCAAATCACGTTGCATCGCCTGGTCTTAGGCGTACCTCTTCCGCCAGTGGGTGACATCTTAGCTGGGTGGACACCGATCCACGTCCCATCATTTGATTAGTGACTTTACCACAGTTACACCTTCGTCGCAGAGTCATATCCCATCACCCGGTCCCAGATCCTTGTCCCAGATTGTTCCATGTAAATCGTTCCAGATCGCTCCGTCCCAGGTCGATCCATACCCATTAGTATAACGACAGTTGGACCGGTTCGACGATCCTGTTAAGATCATCTTCCACCTCCGTATTGGATCGCCGAGTCTCATGGCCTCCTTTTCCACCAGTAAGCAGCGCTTTAAAGGTGTGGTCACCGATCCTCGTACAAAATTTGAGTAGTGACTTGCCACAACCGCCCCCTGTACTGAAGTCTTTTGTACAGCAATTGACCTCAGTAGAGTTACTCATTAACTTCGTTCCAAGCACTCAAGTCTGTGGTGAATTCGATCTCACAAAATTGCTTGTATGAGTGTCGATCTTCCACTTGTCCAGACTTGCCGACTCACGGAGGGGGTACTCCGATCCGTGCCTTGTTGTATGACCTTGTGCTCACCTTGTGTACCCGTCGGTTGGGCTGGCTTGAGCTCTTCGTAACGGCCTTGGGAGATGTCGATCTCGCTGAGAGGTTGGGTTGAGGGTTCGCTTCCGGTGCGGAAATCTTCACACCACGAACGGGGGTTCTGCGATCCCGATCTTGGATCGCACCGATCTTGATTTGTCTTCGAGATCGGGATCTTTGCTGTGCGGAAATCTTCACTCAGCAAATAAAAGTCCTGCGTCGATCTTGCCTTGGGATCGGTCCGATCTGGTCTTGGGATTGGCCGATCTTGCCGGAAGTGCGCAATTTGGGTAGATCGGTGTCTTGTTTCGCCAAAATGAAACGTGCCGATCTGTCCAGATGATCGCTTCGATCCTGCTCGGTCTTGTCTTGAACGCCTTGTCCAGATCTTCTGACCCCTTGAGCCGTCTCGCGATCCTGTGCCCAAAATCCTTTTCCTTTTCCGTTGTGTGCTGCTACCCTAGCAGTTGAGTTGAGTGTGAGTACTTGATCGATCCGGGCCAGATATCCCGGGATCGCTCTTCTCGATCTTGGCCAACAATCCAAGGTCGGTCTTCTGTGTCCCTGTAACACGCGTGCCTTAACCCGCCGGGGAAGCCAAATCAATCTTGCCTGGAGAAGAGGGGAGGATTACGTGCGTCGTGAGCAGAAGAAGTAGAGTTCAAGTCTGTTTATTAACCAACCATATTACTATCCAACCTACCCTTAAGCCTATCCTTAACTATAGGTCACTCTTCAAACCGATATCGCCTTGAATCTGGATCGCCCCCTTGCCACGTGTCGAAATTTCGTGCCCTGTACTCCAATGATAGCGCCAATATTCCCGATACCGTACCTGAACGCCAAAAGAGGACCAAATCCTAAATGGGGTACCAAATACCCATTTTTGGTACCCAAAAGCCCAAAATAGTGCCCAAATGCCGAAGGCGTCTAAATCCATTTTGCGACGTCAATTTAACCGGCTTCCACTGGCTTTTTCGATCTGAACTTTTGAGACATCACTCATGGACCTTCAACAAGCATGTTTGTCATGATCCAAAATTCTCATCAACGATACATCCATAATCAGTGGGGATCATGACCGATCTGATGCCCAATTCGAGATTGTTGAGGATTGACACAGTACAATCCGGCCATATATGTTCTTCCGTTCATTGTGTCACTCCGATGCTTTATCAAAATGATTCTGCTTCAACATCCACATCCTTGCCTCTGATCAGCCTACAGAGTGGTCGTTCGGTTCAATCCAGTCCCTCATCCCAGATCGCACCGTGGAAATCACTGTGGCAAAGTCACTACTCAAATTTTGTACGAGGATCGGTGGCCACATCTTTAAAGCGCCGCTTACTGGTGGAAAAGGAGGCCATAAGACTCGGCGATCCAATACGGAGGTGGAAGATGATCTTAACAGGATCGGCGAACCGATCCAACTGTCGTTAGACTAATGGGTATGGATCGACCTGGGACGGAGCGATCTGGAACGATTTACATGGAACAATCTGGGACAAGGATCTGGGACCGGGTGATGGGATATGACTCTGCGACGAAGGTGTAACATCTTGCAGAATGTTATGGGGCGATCTGGAACCAGACATCGGGATGAAGTCATACAGCTCATTGGAATGCCGGTCAAGAAGAAGTATACGTACATTGAAGCAGGCTAAGATTAGATCGCAGATCGACATGTTGTGGCAACGGTTTGTTGGAGAATTGACACATCTGGGACAAGGTGACTCCCGAAAGTGCATCTGGGACCAGGTGGTACGGGTCGGTGAATCGGCAAAGAAGGTGCAACACCATACGGATCGGTGATACTCTTTACCGATCCTAAATTGGGAGTACTGATTTTGGTTAATTATACACCGATCTGGAAGTTTTTGCATGCTCAGAAGAGTCAAGGAAACCGATGTCGAGACGTATGAATGAAGTTGTCGATTGGATAACACTGGAGGATGATATTGAAGCACGTATGAGGAGATGAAAAAGTGTTAATTGCCGATTTAGACCGGATCAACCTCCAACATCTCGATATTGGATGACAGATCGGTCATTTTCCACACTGAACATGAATATATGGTTGATGAAGACAATGGATCATGTGGAATATACTTGGTAGAGGTCACTAAGTGATGTCAAGAAGTTTCACGCCGAAAGAGCCAGTGGAAGCCGTCCGAATTGACGTCGCAAAATGGATTTAGACGCCTTCGGCATTTGGGCACTATTTTGGGACTTTTGGGTACCAAAAATGGGTATTTGGTACCCCATTTGGGATTTGGTCCTCTTTTGGCGTTCAGGTACGGTATCGGGAATATTGGCGCTATCATTGGAGTACAGGGCACGAAATTTCGACACGTGGCAAGGGGGCGATCCAGATTCAAGGCGATATCGGTTTGAAGAGTGACCTATAGTTAAGAATAGGCTTAAGGGTAGGTTGGATAGTAATATGGTTGGTTAATAAACAGACTTGAACTCTACTTCTTCTGCTCACGACGCACGTTATCCTCCCCTCTTCTCCAGGCAAGATTGATTCGGCTTCCCCGGCGGGTTAAGGCACGCGTGTTACAGGGACACAGAAGACCGATCTTGGATTGTTGGCCAAGATCGAGAAGAGCGATCCCGGGATATCTGGCCCGGATCGATCAAGTACTCACACTCAACTCAACTGCTAGGGTAGCAGCACACAACGGAAAAGGAAAAGGATTTTGGACACAGGATCGCGAGACGGCTCAAGGGGTCAGAAGATCTGGACAAGGCGTTCAAGACAAGACCGAGCAGGATCGAAGCGATCCCCTGGACAGATCGGCACGTTTCATTTTGGCGAAACAAGACACCGATCTACCCAAATTGCGCACTTCCGGCAAGATCGGCCGATCCCAAGACCAGATCGGACCGATCCCAAGGCAAGATCGACGCAGGACTTTTATTTGCTGAGTGAAGATTTCCGCACAGCAAAGACCCCGATCTCGAAGACAAATCAAGATCGGTGCGATCCAAGATCGGGATCACAGAACCCCCGTTCGTGGTGTGAAGATTTCCGCACCGGAAGCGAACCCTCAACCCAACCTCTCAGCGAGATCGACATCTCCCAAGGCCGTTACGAAGAGCTCAAGCCAGCCCAACCGACGGGTACACAAGGTGAGCACAAGGTCATACAACAAGGCACGGATCGGAGTACCCCCTCCGTGAGTCGGCAAGTCTGGGCAAGTGGAAGATCGACACTCATACAAGCAATTTTGTGAGATCGACTTCACCACAATGGTGCGCGTGCCCGGATCTTCTGAGGCCTCTGGATTTCACCGTGAGTCCACTGGCGAAGATGTCAAGATTAAGCAAGAACCTGGGATTGAAGTGTCAGCGACAAAGGGATCGACGCAGACACGCAGAAGCACAAGATCCTCAGATCATCAGAGTTTTGGGAGGGGCTCTGATGAAATGAAAATGAAAGAGGAAGATCGAGAGATCGATCTGGAAGATAAACCTCAATTCCCTCCTAGGGTCCCTTCGGGGGCCACCGCAGATCGCTCTGCAAAGCGCGATCTGCTGGATGAAAATCCAATGGTGAAAACCAAATCGGCGAAAGCCAAACCCTATATCTTAGTCGATAGATCGCCCGACCTCAAGCCGAAGAGCACAATCGCGAGATCGACCACATCAGAACGATCCGCGACGAGATCGGTGGGATCAGATGTCAAAGATCGCCAGATCGGCCGAACCGTGCAATCATAGATCGGAGCCAAAGAGGAATACGATGAAACACCAGATAAGATCGCGATGCCAAAGACGGAATATAACCCAATAAAGATCGCGTCCAGGGAGAAGGAGACGACGGGTGAAGCGCGGGAGCGTGCAAAATGGCAGTACTATTATGGCCAGTTAAAGACGCTGCTCAAGACGGACCCAGTGTTCAAGATGTTAAGGCCCAAGGTGATTGGTCCTCTGGATAAGCCGATCTCGGTCCCACTTCACGGGACCAACAAAGTCGACGAGATCAATGTGATTTTGCAGATGTTGGACGACATGGGTATCTGCCCTGACGCTTTTGATGGAGATGAACTGCTGAGTTGCAGCTTGGAACAGTTGAAGGACGCGGCGAATGAGTTTGTAGAGATCATGATAATGCTGGTGGGCAAAGCGAATACTCCTGAAGACAAGATCGGGACGCCCTCGGGCTCGCTCTGTAAACACCCCGCGGGATCGCCCGCTACGCCTCGGATGACTCCGAGAGCGAGTCAGATGGATCCATCAGCATTCGTCAGATGTCTCTAGGACCATCGGGTGGAAGGTTCTTAAAGGACAAGATCGGACAAGCCAAGATCGACGCCTATAAGGGACAAGCCAAGAGCAACATGCCGCAGAGATCGGCCAGTACCCGCACTGGGCTGGAGGACCAAGAAGAGGGCGATCTAAGTCGGTACTTCAATTCAGCCATGAAGAAGTACGAGGCGGATCAACGTACAGCTCAGCGAATGAATCGACAGCCAAACCGCTACCCAGATCGACGTACTTTGCTCCAACCTTCACACGAAAGCCTTGACATGCCGGATGTGGAGATGGAGTCGGTGGGGTCGGACATTTACCAACATATCCATGAGGCGGCGGAATACGACCCGGATGATCTATGGATGCCCGAACCACGGCGCCCTCATGTAGCCGCGACCGGTGCGACTACCGGAGGGGGAAGCATCACGCAGAGGATCAGAATCTCAGCGATTTCTGAGCTGAAAGAATTCTCAGGGAAGGATCGGGAAGAAGACAAAGCACGGACCTGGATCGGCAAAGTGAAATCAGCGTTTATCCGGGACCAAGCACCGGACGAGGAGAGATGTCTGGTCTTCGGTGATCTCATGGTGGGCCCAGCCCGCTACTGGTACCGACAGCTGAGTAGATCGACGAGATTCAATTGGAAAGAATTGATGAACAGTTTTCTTGTGGAGTATGCGGGACACGGGATGTCCGCGAGCAGGCAATACTACCATGCAAAGAAACGATCGGAGGAAGATCCTTTACAGTACCTGTATCGGCTTAATGTGATGGGAATGCAGGCAAAGATACCGGTGATGACTGGATTGCCAGCTGCGCGCAAGGAACATGTCAATCATTTCATTGACACCTTGGACGACCCCGATCTGTCCAATCAATTGCTACTGCTAAATGTAGAAGACGCGGAGGCCATGCAAAAGACACTGCACGGATATCAACAAGGGAGATCGCGTCAAGGGAAAGTGATGATGGGATCGTCCAAATTCAGGCAGAAGGGAACTCAGGGTCCAGCGCTGTCTAAGCCTGCACGAGCGGTAAGGATGGTCCGTACCGAGGACGTCTGCAGCGAGTCAGGATCGGACACCTGCGGATCGGATTTGGAAGATCGATTGAGATCGATCCATGTGGCTGCTACTGCGGATCGCCGTTCATCCCCCAATGACGTTGCAGCAAACGCGAGATCGGTCGACCCGAACACTCGTCAAGACTATCAAGATCGCAATATGCCATTGAAGCCGTGTACTCATTGCGGATCGACCAAGCATGGAGATCTCGGTTGCTGGAAGCGGCTCACTTGCCAGAAGTGTGGGCGTAAAGGACACCCCTCTGACAATTGTTTTTTCGTGTGTCGTGCTTGCGGTGAGATGCACGACCCGGGGAAGTGTCCCATGGAGGAGTTCTACAACATGATCCGTCAGTGGTACGTCCCGAATAAGCATGCGGGGATGCTACCAGAGAAGGCCGAGAAGATGTTAAACTAGGACGCTCGCCAGGTTTGAATCTGGTACGAGCCGAGCGTTCTGGGCTCTGCATTATTGCATACGTGGAAAAAAAGAAGACAGATCGCGAGAGTAAGCAGGATATTGACGTGGAAACAAATATATCTCGTTCGAAGTTAAAACGTGTCGCTTCCGTGTCCCATCTGAAGCGGATCGATGAGTACTCACGATCTGAACCAGCTATGGAGATCGAGCTCGCTTATGGTGAATCTCGCGGATACTGGAAACATTATTCACCCGGGAAGTGGTTCAAACAAGCGAAAGCCGTTGGCAGGATCAACAACGTAAAAGCTACTCTGTTATTTGATTCTGGTGCTGAAGTGTCGATCATTGACACCACCTTTGCTCGTGAGGTCGGTTGCAATATTGACGAAAGTCAACGACAAGAATGTATCGGGATTGGAGAAACTCCGTACATGACGGTAGGACGTACCAAGATCAAGGTGACCCTCGCGGGATCGCTGGTATACTATTTCAATGTATGGGTAGGCGATCTGGCAGGGCAAGAAGCGATTCTGGGTATGGATTTTATGGTGCCTGCTGGAGTGCGGCTCGATCTAGCGGATGGCGCGCTATGTCTACCAGAAGAAATCCGCATTCATCTCGCAGGACGTCGCCCCGCGTACGGATCGAAGATACAACATATAACGGCGAAGGACCAACACGTGGTGATCCCGGTCGGAGAGTCAAGGGAAGTGAAGATTGATGAACTTTAGACTTCTTGGTCCGAGTGCAAAACGCAAAGTGAATATATATTTATAATAGGTACTTAGTTCGCAACTTTGAATACTACCTCTAAGCCTATTATTCGCAGTGACGTCATCCAGTGACGTCACCCACTGACGTCACCCACTGACGTCATCCAATGACGTCATCCAGTGACGTCATTTCCTGACTTCGCCCTTACTGGTACATACCGGTACCCACCGGTATAGCGAGGCTTGGTCTTCCACTTGCTTCAACACTTGACGCAGCTTGACGAGGTGTCTTCTTCACAGCCGCTGTCTTTTCAACACTCCCTCTCGACTCGTTAGCTGCGGCACCTTGGATCCCAAGTCGATCGCGAATGTTTTCAAATTGTACAGCGGCGATCGGCTTGGTCATCATGTCTGCCAGCATATCTTGAGTCGGGCAATACTCCAAAACGACTTCACCTGATTCCACCTTCTCACGCACAAAATGGTAGCGTATGTCGATGTGTTTTGTTCTCTTATGGAACTCCGGGTTCTTGGCGAGAGCGATTGATCCTTGGTTGTCTTCATACATCTTGATCGCTTCGTCGCTTGTCATCTCACCAAGTTCCCCCAAAAGCACTTTGAGCCATACTGCTTCTTTGGTTGCTTCGGAAAGCGCCATGTATTCTGCTTCTGTTGAAGATAGCGCGACCGTCCGTTGTTTCTGGCTTTTCCAGCTGATGCATCCTCCGCTCATCATGAACACATAGCCGCTTGTACTTCGTCTTGACTCAATGTCGCCGGCCCAGTCTGCGTCGGTGTACCCGTAGATACGGCTTCCTTCTTCACGTGTAAACTCAAGACCATGATTGGGCGTTGCTTGCAGGTATCTCAGCACACGCTTCAAAGCTTGCCAGTGAGTCGGGCATGGGTCGGACGAGAACTGGGATAATGATCCCACTGCAGCAGCTAGATCCGGACGTGTGGCGACCATGAGATACATGATGCCTCCGACAGCACTTTGATATGGCACGTTGCACATGGTGTCTTCGTGCTTGCATTCTTGTTCACACATGTTCTTGGTTAGCTTCAGGCCGGGATCTTGAGGCGTCTTCACTGGCTTGCTGTTATCCATTCCGAACTTGGTTAACACGGACTTGAGGAACTTGGTTTGTTGTACAGTCACCATTCCCGTCTTACGGTCGTTCTTGATCTCCATGCCGAGAAAGTAATCGAGCTCACCGAGATCCGTCATTTCGAAGCGTTTGCTCAGCGCCATCTTGGTTGACTTGAGGAGTTCGTTGTTGCTGCTGGCCAGGATGAGATCATCGACGTAGAGTACCACGAGAATCATGTCTTGGTCGTCTCGCTTGATGTAGATGCAGTGGTCCGATTCGCACTTCTTGAATCCCATCTTGATCATGAACCCATCGATTGTTTGGTTCCACATGCGAGGCGATTGCTTCAAGCCGTAGAGTGATCTCTTTAGCTTGCACACATAGTCCGGCTGTGTTGCATCCAGGTATCCGTCCGGCTGGTCCATGTAGATGTCTTCGTTGAGGGAGCCGTTAAGAAACGATGTCTTGACGTCCATCTGATGTAGCATTAGGCCGTACTTAGCCGCCATACTGAGCACCACACGAATCGATGTGAACTTGGCCACCGGTGCGAAAGTTTCTTCATAGTCAACTCCGAATTTCTGTGAGAATCCTTTGGCCACAAGTCTTGCCTTGAAACGTTCAACTTCGCCATCTTGATTCTCCTTTACACGAAAAACCCATCGGCACCCGATGGCCTTGCGACCTTTCGGAAGAGGCACGATTTCCCACGTGTCGTTTCTCTGAAGCGAATCGAACTCCGAGTCACGCGCTTCTTTCCACTTGCCGGAGTCGCTTGATTCCATCGCCGACTTGAATGTAGTCGGCGTTTCCCCCACTGAATCAACGATGTAGGCTGCTTCAAAATCCATTGCAGCCGCTGACACATGCTCAAGCGACGGACCTCTGTACGTTCTTCGCTTGGGACTTGGAATGACGGTAGCTTTCTCAAGTGATTGAGTGCGCGTGTGTCTCTTGATGTTGCTCTTCGAAGACCTGGTGTCTTCGTTGTCATCGTCGCTCGAATCCATGTCGTCGTCAGTTTTACCTTCTTCTTTTTCTTCGTCCTCATCATGATCATCAAACTCAACGACACTTGACTCATCGTTGTAGTTGCGCGGACCTTCATCAAACTTGTCTTCCATGAATGTGGCATCGCGACTGATCTTGATCGCTCCTGTTGACACTTCCTCAAACCGATATGACTTCTGGTGTTCGGCGTATCCCAGGAAACGACAGAGTGATGACTTGGAGTCGAACTTCGCGCGTTTGTCTTGAGGCACTTGAACATACGCGTGGCATCCAAACACTTTAAGGTTGGCCAGAATCGGTTTCTTCATCGTCCACACTTGATATGGAGACTTGTCTTGGTGAATGGCACGTGTTGGACAGCGGTTTCGAAGAAACATCGCCGTCATCACTGCTTCACCCCAGTAGCTCTTTCCCAGTCCAGCGTGTTCCATCATGCAACGCGCACACTCGACCAGCGTGCGATTCATTCTCTCAGCTACTCCGTTTAGCTGAGGAGTATATGGGGGTGTGAACTGATGAACTTTAGACTTCTTGGTCCGAGTGCAAAACGCAAAGTGAATATATATTTATAATAGGTACTTAGTTCGCAACTTTGAATACTACCTCTAAGCCTATTATTCGCAGTGACGTCATCCAGTGACGTCACCCACTGACGTCACCCACTGACGTCATGCAATGACGTCATCCAGTGACGTCATTTCCTGACTTCGCCCTTACTGGTACATACCGGTACCCACCGGTATAGCGAAGCTTGGTCTTCCACTTGCTTCAACACTTGACGCAGCTTGACGAGGTGTCTTCTTCACAGCCGCTGTCTTTTCAACACTCCCTCTCGACTCGTTAGCTGCGGCACCTTGGATTCCAAGTCGATCGCGAATGTTTTCAAATTGTACAGCGGCGATCGGCTTGGTCATCATGTCTGCCAGCATATCTTGAGTCGGGCAATACTCCAAAACGACTTCACCTGATTCCACCTTCTCACGCACAAAATGGTAGCGTATGTCGATGTGTTTTGTTCTCTTATGGAACTCCGGGTTCTTGGCGAGAGCGATTGATCCTTGGTTGTCTTCATACATCTTGATCGCTTCGTCGCTTGTCATCTCACCAAGTTCCCCCAAAAGCACTTTGAGCCATACTGCTTCTTTGGTTGCTTCGGAAAGCGCCATGTATTCTGCTTCTGTTGAAGATAGCGCGACCGTCCGTTGTTTCTGGCTTTTCCAGCTGATGCATCCTCCGCTCATCATGAACACATAGCCGCTTGTACTTCGTCTTGACTCAACGTCGCCGGCCCAGTCTGCGTCGGTGTACCCGCAGATACGGCTTCCTTCTTCACGTGTAAACTCAAGACCATGATTGGGCGTTGCTTGCAGGTATCTCAGCACACGCTTCAAAGCTTGCCAGTGAGTCGGGCATGGGTCGGACGAGAACTGGGATAATGATCCCACTGCAGCAGCTAGATCCGGACGTGTGGCGACCATGAGATACATGATGCCTCCGACAGCACTTCGATATGGCACGTTGCACATGGTGTCTTCGTGCTTGCATTCTTGTTCACACATGTTCTTGGTTAGCTTCAGGCCGGGATCTTGAGGCGTCTTCACTGGCTTGCTGTTATCCATTCCGAACTTGGTTAACACGGACTTGAGAAACTTGGTTTGTTGTACAGTCACCATTCCCGTCTTACGGTCGTTCTTGATCTCCATGCCGAGAAAGTAATCGAGCTCACCGAGATCCGTCATTTCGAAGCGTTTGCTCAGCGCCATCTTGGTTGACTTGAGGAGTTCGTTGTTGCTGCTGGCCAGGATGAGATCATCGACGTAGAGCACCACGAGAATCATGTCTTGGTCGTCTCGCTTGATGTAGATGCAGTGGTCCGATTCGCACTTCTTGAATCCCATCTTGATCATGAACCCATCGATTGTTTGGTTCCACATGCGAGGCGATTGCTTCAAGCCGTAGAGTGATCTCTTTAGCTTGCACACATAGTCCGGCTGTGTTGCATCCAGGTATCCGTCCGGCTGGTCCATGTAGATGTCTTCGTTGAGGGAGCCGTTAAGAAACGCTGTCTTTGTTGAAAAGACAGCGGCTGTGAAGAAGACACCTCGTCAAGCTGCGTCAAGTGTTGAAGCAAGTGGAAGACCAAGCTTCGCTATACCGGTGGGTACCGGTATGTACCAGTAAGGGCGAAGTCAGGAAATGACGTCACTGGATGACGTCATTGCATGACGTCAGTGGGTGACGTCAGTGGGTGACGTCACTGGATGACGTCACTGCGAATAATAGGCTTAGAGGTAGTATTCAAAGTTGCGAACTAAGTACCTATTATAAATATATATTCACTTTGCGTTTTGCACTCGGACCAAGAAGTCTAAAGTTCATCAGGTTATGAGCCCAAGTTCGTCAGACTCTGAAACCGCCAACAATTCAAGCTTAGCTGCCATGGACGCCTCCTCCCTCCGCATCTCCAAGTTCGATGGAACTAACTTCCACGCCTGGAAGTTCAAGATGCAGATGGTGCTGGAGGAACGGGACCTATGGGAGGTCGTCAGCGGTGAGATCAAGGCGGAACAGTGCGAGACTCAGTTGGACCAAGCGACGTACAAGAGGAAGTCAAGAAAGGCGATGGCAGTGATCTGTCTAGCCATGGAAGATTCCCAGCTACCGTTGGTCCGGTCGGCAAGTGGTGCATGCGACGCATGGTCAAGGTTGGAAGACCACTTCGAGAAGAAGAGTCTTGCCAACAAGCTGTTCTTGCGCCGTCGCTTCTTCACGACAATGATGGAAGAAGGCGACGATGTGCTCGAACACATCAACAAGCTCAAGACGCTGGCGGAACAGCTAGAAGCGGCGGGGGCTCCAGTCTGCGAGGACGATCTGGTGATCACACTCCTCGGCAGCCTGAGTGACTCGTATCAATTCTTGATCACAGCTTTGGAGTCGCGCTCAGACACTCTTAGCTGGGAGCTCGTGACGTCTCGACTGCTTCATGAAGAAATGAAGCGGAAGGAGCAAGGAAGTAAAGGTGATGAAGCTTCGCAAGGTCAAGCGTTCATCACAAGGGACAATCAGCGCAAAGGGCGACCAGTGAAGAAGTCCTGGCCGTGCCACAATTGCGGAAAGATTGGTCATTGGATGGCGGAGTGCCCCTCGCGCATCCAAGAAAACACGGAGAGACACCGGCCACAGCGTGCTCAAGACAGCGGCGACCGCTATCGATCACAACGTGCAAACGTCGCTCAAGAAGAAGACTCGGGCGACTACCTCTTTTCGATCGGTGAAACGACATCTGCGAAATCGAGCGACATCTGGACTGGTCGACTCCGGGGCGACGCAGCACATGACGTGCTCCAAGAAGTTCATGCGGAACTACAAGGGGTTTGACGCTGTGGATGTCCATCTCGCGGATGATGGAATCGTCCAAGCAATCGGCAGTGGGGACATTGTCATGTCGATGAAGACACCCCAAGGGATGAAGAAAGGTGTGCTCACAAACGTATGGCACATCCCAAAGTTATCCAGAAACCTGTTCTCGGTCGGCCGCTTCACCAAGGATGTCGGCCCAGTGACGTTCACGAAGGATGGGTGCTATGGAGAAGCGAAAGGGACCAAGTGGAAAATTGGTGCCCGTGAAGGTAAAGGACTGTTCAAGCTGCAAATGACTCCAGTGGCGCCGGAACAAGCAAATGCAGCCAAGTCGTCGGGATGTCAAGGGGGCACCAAGTCGTACCTCTGGCACCTTCGGCTTGGCCACATAGGTCACGATGGACTCAATTGCATCGTGACGAAGAACATTGGAATTGGCATCGACATATCTTCGGTGAAGAAGTGGGACGTGTGTGAAGGTTGTGCTCTGGGAAAACAGACTCGAGTGCGCTTCCAATCAAACACTACAGCTCGCACCTCCAAACTCCTCGAAGTGATTCACAGCGACGTATGCGGACCGATGTCGATGGCAACTTTCAGTGGAAAACGGTACTTCGTGACATTCATTGATGACAAGTCAAGATACTGTGTCGTCTATCTGCTCAAGAGCAAATCTGAAGTTGCGGCGAAGTTCATGGAATACGCTGCGATGGCCGAAACGCAAACCGGAAAGCGCGTGAAGTACCTTCAAAGCGACAATGGGGGTGAATACAAGTCCGACAAGCTGGCACGATTCTGCGCGGAACGGGGAATACAACAAAGGTTCACACCCCCATATACTCCTCAGCTAAACGGAGTAGCTGAGAGAATGAATCGCACGCTGGTCGAGTGTGCGCGTTGCATGATGGAACACGCTGGACTGGGAAAGAGCTACTGGGGTGAAGCAGTGATGACGGCGATGTTTCTTCGAAACCGCTGTCCAACACGTGCCATTCACCAAGACAAGTCTCCATATCAAGTGTGGACGATGAAGAAACCGATTCTGGCCAACCTTAAAGTGTTTGGATGCCACGCGTATGTTCAAGTGCCTCAAGACAAACGCGCGAAGTTCGACTCCAAGTCATCACTCTGTCGTTTCCTGGGATACGCCGAACACCAGAAGTCATATCGATTTGAGGAAGTGTCAACAGGAGCGATCAAGATCAGTCGCGATGCCACATTCATGGAAGACAAGTTTGATGAAGGTCCGCGCAACTACAACGATGAGTCAAGTGTCGTTGAGTTTGATGATCATGATGAGGACGAAGAAAAAGAAGAAGGTAAAACTGACGACGACATGGACTCGAGCGACGATGACAACGAAGACACCAGGTCTTCGAAGAGCAACATCAAGAGACACACGCGCACTCAATCACTTGAGAAAGCTACCGTCATTCCAAGTCCCAAGCGAAGAACATACAGAGGTCCGTCGCTTGAGCATGTGTCAGCGGCTGCAATGGATTTTGAAGCAGCCTACATCGTTGATTCAGTGGGGGAAACGCCGACTACATTCAAGTCGGCGATGGAATCAAGCGACTCCGGCAAGTGGAAAGAAGCGTGTGACTCGGAGTTCGATTCGCTTCAGAGAAACGACACGTGGGAAATCGTGCCTCTTCCGAAAGGTCGCAAGGCCATCGGGTGCCGATGGGTTTTTCGTGTAAAGGAGAATCAAGATGGCGAAGTTGAACGTTTCAAGGCAAGACTTGTGGCCAAAGGATTCTCACAGAAATTCGGAGTTGACTATGAAGAAACTTTCGCACCGGTGGCCAAGTTCACATCGATTCGTGTGGTGCTCAGTATGGCGGCTAAGTACGGCCTAATGCTACATCAGATGGACGTCAAGACAGCGTTTCTTAACGGCTCCCTCAACGAAGACATCTACATGGACCAGCCGGACGGATACCTGGATGCAACACAGCCGGACTATGTGTGCAAGCTAAAGAGATCACTCTACGGCTTGAAGCAATCGCCTCGCATGTGGAACCAAACAATCGATGGGTTCATGATCAAGATGGGATTCAAGAAGTGCGAATCGGACCACTGCATCTACATCAAGCGAGACGACCAAGACATGATTCTCGTGGTGCTCTACGTCGATGATCTCATCCTGGCCAGCAGCAACAACGAACTCCTCAAGTCAACCAAGATGGCGCTGAGCAAACGCTTCGAAATGACGGATCTCGGTGAGCTCGATTACTTTCTCGGCATGGAGATCAAGAACGACCGTAAGACGGGAATGGTGACTGTACAACAAACCAAGTTTCTCAAGTCCGTGTTAACAAAGTTCGGAATGGATAACAGCAAGCCAGTGAAGACGCCTCAAGATCCCGGCCTGAAGCTAACCAAGAACATGTGTGAACAAGAATGCAAGCACGAAGACACCATGTGCAACGTGCCATATCGAAGTGCTGTCGGAGGCATCATGTATCTCATGGTCGCCACACGTCCGGATCTAGCTGCTGCAGTGGGATCATTATCCCAGTTCTCGTCCGACCCATGCCCGACTCACTGGCAAGCTTTGAAGCGTGTGCTGAGATACCTGCAAGCAACGCCCAATCATGGTCTTGAGTTTACACGTGAAGAAGGAAGCCGTATATGCGGGTACACCGACGCAGACTGGGCCGGCGACATTGAGTCAAGACGAAGTACAAGCGGCTATGTGTTCATGATGAGCGGAGGATGCATCAGCTGGAAAAGCCAGAAACAACGGACGGTCGCGCTATCTTCAACAGAAGCAGAATACATGGCGCTTTCCGAAGCAACCAAAGAAGCAGTATGGCTCAAAGTGCTTTTGGGGGAACTTGGTGAGATGACAAGCGACGAAGCGATCAAGATGTATGAAGACAACCAAGGATCAATCGCTCTCGCCAAGAACCCGGAGTTCCATAAGAGAACAAAACACATCGACATACGCTACCATTTTGTGCGTGAGAAGGTGGAATCAGGTGAAGTCGTTTTGGAGTATTGCCCGACTCAAGATATGCTGGCAGACATGATGACCAAGCCGATCGCCGCTGTACAATTTGAAAACATTCGCGATCGACTTGGGATCCAAGGTGCCGCAGCTAACGAGTCGAGAGGGAGTGTTGAAAAGACAGCGGCTGTGAAGAAGACACCTCGTCAAGCTGCGTCAAGTGTTGAAGCAAGTGGAAGACCAAGCTTCGCTATACCGGTGGGTACCGGTATGTACTAGTAAGGGCGAAGTCAGGAAATGACGTCACTGGATGACGTCATTGCATGACGTCAGTGGGTGACGTCAGTGGGTGACGTCACTGGATGACGTCACTGCGAATAATAGGCTTAGAGGTAGTATTCAAAGTTGCGAACTAAGTACCTATTATAAATATATATTCACTTTTGCGTTTTGCACTCGGACCAAGAAGTCTAAAGTTCATCAGTCTTGACGTCCATCTGATGTAGCATTAGGCCGTACTTAGCCGCCATACTGAGCACCACACGAATCGATGTGAACTTGGCCACCGGTGCGAAAGTTTCTTCATAGTCAACTCCGAATTTCTGTGAGAATCCTTTGGCCACAAGTCTTGCCTTGAAACGTTCAACTTCGCCATCTTGATTCTCCTTTACACGAAAAACCCATCGGCACCCGATGGCCTTGCGACCTTTCGGAAGAGGCACGATTTCCCACGTGTCGTTTCTCTGAAGCGAATCGAACTCCGAGTCACACGCTTCTTTCCACTTGCCGGAGTCGCTTGATTCCATCGCCGACTTGAATGTAGTCGGCGTTTCCCCACTGAATCAACGATGTAGGCTGCTTCAAAATCCATTGCAGCCGCTGACACATGCTCAAGCGACGGACCTCTGTATGTTCTTCGCTTGGGACTTGAATGACGGTAGCTTTCTCAAGTGATTGAGTGCGCGTGTGTCTCTTGATGTTGCTCTTCGAAGACCTGGTGTCTTCGTTGTCATCGTCGCTCGAGTCCATGTCGTCGTCAGTTTTACCTTCTTCTTTTTCTTCGTCCTCATCATGATCATCAAACTCAACGACACTTGACTCATCGTTGTAGTTGCGCGGACCTTCATCAAACTTGTCTTCCATGAATGTGGCATCGCGACTGATCTTGATCGCTCCTGTTGACACTTCCTCAAACCGATATGACTTCTGGTGTTCGGCGTATCCCAGGAAACGACAGAGTGATGACTTGGAGTCGAACTTCGCGCGTTTGTCTTGAGGCACTTGAACATACGCGTGGCATCCAAACACTTTAAGGTTGGCCAGAATCGGTTTCTTCATCGTCCACACTTGATATGGAGACTTGTCTTGGTGAATGGCACGTGTTGGACAGCGGTTTTGAAGAAACATCGCCGTCATCACTGCTTCACCCCAGTAGCTCTTTCCCAGTCCAGCGTGTTCCATCATGCAACGCGCACACTCGACCAGCGTGCGATTCATTCTCTCAGCTACTCCGTTTAGCTGAGGAGTATATGGGGGTGTGAACCTTTGTTGTATTCCCTGTTCCGCGCAGAATCGTGCCAGCTTGTCGGACTTGTATTCACCCCCATTGTCGCTTTGAAGGTACTTCACGCGCTTTCCGGTTTGCGTTTCGGCCATCGCAGCGTATTCCATGAACTTCTGCCGCAACTTCAGATTTGCTCTTTGAGCAGATAGACGACACAGTATCTTGACTTGTCATCGATGAATGTCACGAAGTACCGTTTTCCACTGAAAGTTGCCATCGACATCGGTCCGCATACATGTCGCTGTGAATCACTCGAGGAGTTTGGAGGTGCGAGCTGACTGTGTGTTTGATTGGAAGCGCACTCGAGTCTGTTTTCCCAGAGCACAACCTTCACACACGTCCCACTTCTTCACCGAAGATATGTCGATGCCAATCTCCAATGTTCTTCGTCACGATGCAATTGGAGTCCATCATGACCTATGTAGCCAAGCCGAAGGTGCCAGAGGTACGACTTGGTGCCCCCTTGACATCCCGACGACTTGGCTGCATTTGCTTGTTCCGGCGCCACTGGAGTCATTTGCAGCTTGAACAGTTTCACCTTCACGGGCACCAATTCTTCCACTTGGTCCCTTTCGCTTCTCCATAGCACCCATCCTTCGTGAACGTCACCGGGCCGACATCCTTGGTGAAGCGGCCGACCGAGAACAGGTTTCTGGATAACTTGGGATGTGCCACACGTTTGTGAGCACACCTTTCTTCATCCCTTGGGGTGTCTTCATCGACATGACAATGTCCCCACTGCCGATTGCTTGGACGATTCCATCATCCGCGAGATGGACATCCACAGCGTCAAACCCCTTGTAGTTCCGCATGAACTTCTTGGAGCGCGTCATGTGCTGCGTCGCCCCGGAGTCGACCAGCCAGATGTCGCTCGATTTCGCAGATGTCGTTTCACCGATCGAAAAGAGGTAGTCGCCCGAGTCTTCTTCTTGAGCGACGTTTGCACGTTGTGATCGATAGCGGTCGCCGCTGTCTTGAGCACGCTGTGGCCGGTGTCTCTCCGTGTTTTCTTCGATGCGCGAGGGACACCCGCCATCCAGTGACCAATCTTTCCGCAATTGTGGCACGGCCAGGACTTCTTCACTGGTCGCCCTTTGCGCTGATTGTCCCCTGTGATGAACGCTTGACCTTGCGAAGCTTCATCACCTTTACTTCCTTGCTCCTTCCGCTT
>CAKLBY020000127.1:0-24813 GCA_921007115.2 Peronospora matthiolae | reverse complement strand
AACGCAAATATCTTGGCGAATAGTTTAAAGAACTTAGGGCCCCTCAATTTGAAAGTGGATTGACCTCGTTGTCCTGTTCAACACACCCTTCATTATCAGATCAATCCCCTGATATAAATGTTACGCCGCACTGATTGACTAGTCTGTGCAACAATTCCAATAGTAATTTACATGTTGGTTTCCTTGATATAGCCACAACAAGAGGCTTGTTTAAAAGAGCATTGCTCGTGACGGGGATCTACATAAAGCATCATTGTCAACCTCCACGCATCTGTCGTAGGACTGCATTGGAGTGCCAAAAGACGATCAATCGTTTACAGCGGCTACAGCAGATTGAAGCCTAATAACGTGATTCTGCATCTTGCCTCATTCTATATAATCGTAAAGAGGTACTTCCCGGAACAGCCTTGGATGCATTAAGTTCATTTAGGTATTCTCCATTACAAAGCGTTTCATGCTGTACCTCTTTGAGTCACCTGAGTCAACCCATCTGGCCCTTGGCATATCGTTCTACTATATGTTTCACTCTGGGCATAGTTCGATCGATTGCCGTAATGCCTCCCTTTTTAATGACTATTGACGGAAAACTTGGATTCAAACTTCCTCGAGCGATGTACAGGCCAGCAACGCCCCCAACACCTAATCTACTCCTCTCTCCTCTTTTCAGCACATTTATTAGATATTACTGATTAAAGATCAGCTCAATTATTAGGGCTTGATTACCAATCGGATGTTCTGACGCACTCGACCCAATATTATGTGCATAGTAGGTCCTCTTGATTTTAGCAATGACACTAAGACAGCCCATTTAATTCTATAAAAGATATTTACAGGTTCATTGATGGGGTCGTAATGTAGCAGAATAGGCGCTGTAGCGAGCTTACTACTGTGTATGGAAAATCTGGTAGAACTCGGAGCCATATTCTTTAGGCTACGAGATCGGTCTTCGAAGTATCGATGGTATCTAACTTGCACCACCATGACACGCACCGCATGCGATAAAATTTATCCCACTTAATTTGTTGAGGATCGCAGTTTATTCGACATTTTATACTAATTATGTACAGTAAAAGTTCATTCTTCCAAGCTATAATTGCAATTTTTTTATTGTAGTCGGCTTGGGTAAGTAGACCAAAAGTTAAGGTCTATTAGGCCTCTAGTACCTTTCTACATGATCAATGTCCGAGGTAGTCGACCTTCTGACACACTTGCAATTTTTCGATCGCACTGATCGTTGAATCAATACATTTACAAGTTACTTTATTCGCTTCACCTTAAAACCCCAAATTTCAGCGAAAATCATATTGTCGTCCAAGTACAATCGTCGAACCATTGTCGAGTGAACCAACTATACATCCAATTCAACCTATCGTGAACAGATCTTTCGATTTATCCAGACTATCCTAATGAGATCATAAGAACTCGCATTAAGCAATGTTTAACATTTAATGGCACATCCGAGGAGCCTTGGTGAGCCCAGATAGCATCCAAATCCTTTAAAAATTTCACAGGTATGACAAGGGCCGATATCGGTATCGCCATTTCGGTATGCCGTTCATCCAATAATCACTTGCCATTTCGAAAAAGGCCTTACTTCGACACCTTACCCAGATTCTTCAACAATTTGTTCACTAGAGGGATTAAGAAGACCATGAAATGGGGTTAAGTCATTCAAAGAACCATTAGTAGATGGTACTACCTGATGCCTGATCCCTTTCTTCTTCACAATTACTACGATATGGATGACCCAAGGCGAGTTAGAGAATTTAACAATAATTGCCTTCGGCACTCCGTGATCAGGTGCGCCGACTTTTACTTAACTGAAGGACCGCTTCCACGAACGCAACGCATTTCTACGTGAACTCTAAATGTCGATGTCACATATAACCCCTACAGCAGATGGTGGTCGAACGCTCCCCCTTCTCCATCAGAGTTTTTTTTACATGTTATCTTTAGCCGGTCCAATCGTTCAAGGACATTGCAATTTGTATAAGAAAACTGGAACATCCTATAAAGTAATTAATGTACGTGAGGGGTACCTTTGTAATGATTTGCTATCCTTGGTTATATTTTAAGCCCAGAAATCTCCATCGTGAAAACGCACTTAGTTGTCCGCCTTGAGTAAGTCATCCGGAGTAGGTTTCTCCCTTAATGAAAATGTCCTTACAGAAAATTAATAAAATGTGTACGTTGTTTTATGAGATATCATCCTGTAGATGCGTCGGCTGTTCGGACGAACACATTTCTTTATTGGACCTCTTTTGGTGCAACATCTTCATGACAAGAGACATAACCTTTAAAGGCTGTCGGATGCCTGTAGGGATCGTATACTGTGTTTGTATTACCATTGCCCCTCATTTTACCCGGTCGCGTCAACAGGATGGTCGCCTTGATAGGTGCTGGCTTTACATGATGGGCTAAGCAACTCATCAAATCTTTTAAAATGCCAACAAAAGGAAATCTTGTGCTCGTAGTACTTGATCCTTCACTAATCACATACCTAGATTGGTAATAACAGCTTCAACAAGGTGTGGAAACGGAGTTGATCGCCTTAAAAAAACTTTGACGGACTCCCCTAAATTTTTGTTGTGACCCATCGTAACCCCTCACGACTCGCAGTTTCATCTGTTCCGTGATCGACCTTCTGAAAAAATTTGCACGTGCCGCCTTCGTTAGGATTAGCGCATACTGAACCAACACCACGTCTGGCACTCAATTATCATTTAATCGCCATTGTCCGAATAATTTTTCTCAAGCCGTATTGGGTGAGCAGACTGCTCCCTTCGTCAGGTCCTACCGAAAATTAGCTCGGACCATGAAGTCTATTCTTAAGATGAAAACTTGACCTTTAATAAAGCCCTCCCCCACTTCTATTGAATGTACGCCTGCAAACCGTTCAAAGTGACTAATTTGAGTGTATTTACCAATCTCCCGATGCGGATACACTCTTGTGTTTCAATTTTGTCAATTACGAAGCCTACCTTATCAGCAAAGTTGGTAAGCAGGATGGACATCTCGGCGACAGTATAAAATAACAATCTTGCGCGATTGTTTTTGAGCTTTATGAAGGCTTTTGCTTACCATAACCAATTCATAGGAGCATGGCTATTTCGGATCCCCTTAACTTGCCCGACAATATTATTACTTTGTCAATTCATTTTTCGAGCGGAGTCATTATCTTCATCAAAAGAAATTACACGAATGATAAGGTGTTATCATATTTAAATGTGTTTTTAATGTTCATGGATGGTATACGTGTCTCGTCCTTAAGCTACTTTTGTAACAGAACCCCGCGACTGCTACCGCCCTTGAGAAATTTACCTTTTGATATGTGATTTACAATCGTAAATTTTATCTGTGATTGTGGAGTGGTTGATCACCGCAGTCATCCATTAAAGACAGATTAATGTACCATCAATCAATATGCAATACACTAAGAATTACTATTCGAATCATTTTCCCGTTAGTGGTAGGTATTTATAAAAAATAAAATTAAGATACAATGTAAAAAAACATCATTACCCCGTTTGATCTTTAATCCTCACGTGTCTATTTTAGACGTCAGCAAATCGTTTCGGATAGATATCAGAGCACATTTCGTGTAAGACTCTTAGAGATACCGTTTTTCCCCCGAACTCGTACAAAAGACTGTCCGGGTCTTTTTATAAGCTTTTAGATCTAGAGACTACCTAACTTAAGAGGACCTTAGTTCCGTCGAACTACATGACTTTTAAAGTCGTAAGGCTGCAGCTGACTAAGAACCGTGTAGCTACACTACACTTCGTAATACTACTAGTCAATTCACGCCGTAGTCGAAAATCGGCTTAATCTCTTTTGAGATAGAAAGTATAGCTAAGGGCGTTGATTGGTGTAGAACAAATCGACCATATTGTGACCTAAGGCCTGGATCTGCTCAATGCACGTAATATATTTTGTATGAAATTTTTAAACCGCGCTAATCGGGCAAGTCCACGGACATATGGCGTCGGCTATGCCGACTCTCTACATCCCTATTCCTGAAAAAGAGCCTGAGGCTCAACCGCTAGTTTTATGTAAATTCGCAATTAAAGTGAAGCAGAGAAAAGACTTTATCGTGTAATTACAGAAGGCTAAAGGGCAATTAGCCTCCCTGTGCTGTGAAAGAAGCAGCAAAAATTTTGGCCTAGCCATACCAAAGCATTAGGGGGAGCCAGAAAATGGTCTCGGACGGGTGATGCGTCTGTAGATACCGCAATATTTACTTGGAATTCGCTGAAGACAAATGCGCATCGCGTGTTTGCACCATCGATTCAGGCATATCAAGAACTTTCACCCTTCTTATCCTCATGACAAGGGAAGAATAAGGAATCGGAATATGCCCAAGAGCAGAGAACGTTCCTTGCTGCTAGAAATTTTTTCCCTTAACGGAGGAAGTCCGTGTCACCATTCTTTTGGAAGGTCTCTATAATGGGGTTGCTCGGACCGAATTTTTCGTGTCGTTCCCGCAATTTTTAAGGCTGTCGACGTAGAGTTATCCGATGAGTTACTGAAGCTTAAAATTGGTACGCATGGACGTTATCGATATTAGTTTTCCAGGGCTAAGCTCAATAGATATCAGCCATGCGAAAGAAGAAGAATCAGTTTTAGGCTGTATAACAGCAACATAACATCCAAAAAAAGATGTTACACGTGCGAAAGCTCAAGGCATCTCCGCCCTGTCTGTTTTTTGGGTAGACCGCTAAAGTGTCAGCCTAAGACTAAAATATTAGTCCAAACCAGAAACACAGTATGATGCAGAAAAACGTCGACTCCCAGTAGGCTCGAGGCGTTCAACTGTGGATCAACTAAGCATTGTTGAGGATACTGAAGGAATTGTTGAAAAAGGCTTAGCTACAAACGATAGCGTGGACATGACCATAAAGCGTAAATTAAATGATTGTTGTTGGTTACCTTGTTAACAGTTAAGGTCTTTTAAAGGCCGTGGTCAAATTTTGATAGGGTGCGGGGTGTCGGAAAACAATGTCCAACGCCGTTTCATTCCAAAGAGTCAGAAGTTTTTGAAGCGCTAACAGTGCGAGATGTTGATGCTATCACGGTGCGTCTAGCAACGAGGGGTCCGTGTCGCCGTACATTAGCTTCGTTAAACTTAGGTGTCAACTTGTAATACTTTAAAATCATTAAAAAATGTTGCTCTCGATTTGGACTCAGTTATGATCCCATCCTCAATTATTTTTGTCTAGAGCGCCAAGAACCATGAATTATTGGAGGTCCAATACCTTAGGCGCAACGCGCGATGTTTTTAGCGAATCTTTAAAAAGTCATGAACTCACCTTGCCAAGCAACAGTAGGGGTATTGACACAAGCCTTTGACTGAGTCTGTTAGTGTGCCGGGCATCGAAATGTTTAATTTGCTTTAAACATTTGACGATGACATTAGTAAAACGGCGCGGACTCCGTTGACTGGCACTTGATGTCACACCGATCCACTGGATGCTAATAGCATGATAACACCAGGTCAAATGATTTAAAGTATATCTCAAGATGTATGTGCAGCGCGATTTGAACTTCCACAGAGTGAGGGGGGCTGCAATAGTACATCACTAAAAGGGCATGACATTGTTGGCAAAATACATCATCTCAAGAACAAGGCTCATTTAATGCATGAGCGGTGGTACGTGATAATTATCAGCGTAAATGAGGCTGTCTCAGCATCTCACTACGTGTTTGTAACGGTGTCGTTGGCGAGACACCCAGACAATTAATGTCTGACGTGCGTACAGTGGCGGATAACTCCCTGGTGATGATTTCTAGTTAGTGTACTTCTACATTAAATGTGTTTAGTAACATCAACTATTATTTAAAAAAAGTCAAGGTTGACAAAGCCAATCATCTTGTAGTATTACATGGTCCAACCTTTCTCAAAAGTTAACTCTGTTATCAGAGACGTAGCAACGCTAAATGGCAACTGAGAGACGAAAGCGACTGCAATGTGGTTTGAAGATACCATCCAGCAGCTTTGAGCACTGGTACATGACGTGACAAGTCGCGTGAATGGTGAAGACGATCTTGCATATATACTTTCCTAAACTGGCGTGTCAGGACTTGACGAACTTTTGTGTATGAGCTCAGTCAGGACTTAACGACAGGCGACTTATTAATATGGTGGCCCTTAAAACGGATAATAATTTAAACCTCTCCTCTCGATTATATGAAACAGCATTTTAAAGTACTAGACAGCTCTTAGTGCACAGAATGGGTCATCTGTTTTACAGAACTCTTCTGACTTTTTACCCTTGGGTTAATGATATTGTGGCTTTCGTATGTCAGATTTTTACCATCCGTTCTACCTCCTGGTTGGGGCGCACTACATGTAAACAACTTGTTTACCGAAAATTCAATCAGCGAAACGCAGTTGTGGCATCTATTGAGGAAATATATTGTCATAGGAGAGTTATTCAGTTTTAAGCACGCGGCGAGAATGGTTCGCAAGAGCAAGACTCGTCATTTCGAAAAAATTGTGTGAAAAAAGCGTAGCGATAGTGGCGTATTGTGCATCCTTTTAATAAGCATAATGCGGCCGCTATACCAGTACAAATACTACATTCTATAAAATGGTCTCTATACCAGCATGGCAGAATGAAAAAATATTGTCAGTGGACTCGGCCTGATCGATAGTTGTGGTGATCTGTCCTTACGATCATGCCTTTTTCCCGCTAGAAGCGGTCCATAATGACAACGATATGCTTTGGGAGTGTCTAGTCATGGCTCAGGGGAAATCAATGCCGCGATAACGTTTAAATATTCAATGACACAACGGTCCACCCTCATCGTTCGTATGCACAAAATTTATTTTGAAGACATTTTTGTCCATAATTCGGTTATAAATGAATGTAGGATGGATCTGGATAACACATTGACCATTTACGAGATGTGCTTAGATGTGTAGTAGAGTGAGGATTGCTCAGTTTTTGGGCATCCAATATCTGAACTGGTGCACAGACGGCTGCCCAACGTAGAGAATACTCCGATCTGGTTTAGCTGTATTCCTCTATCGCCTTGTGTACATATCGGAAGGGAGGATTGTACTCTTCTCAGTATACTTTATGTGATGCCAATCTCGACTGTGTGAGAAATCGTTATCGATCAGGTGGATTTTTCTTACCCAATTGCGTATTTTTGGACTGCGCTCTGTAGGAGCCGCCGCGATCAGCCTTGACTGTCTTATTCCAAGATTTGGGTATTTGAGTCACGATCCTTTTGACCACTTGTGCCGTCTCGCGATCTTTTACTTCAACCAGTAAGGTTGCCGCGTCCGATCGCAGTTAGGGTGTGTTGAGACTCCTTAACTCCTGGCCAATTATCTCCATGAATGATATTCCATTTCGTAGGGTTGATGTTCTCTGACAACGGGAGCCAATACTGCCCGACAGAAAGTCGACACAAATCTAGTTAAAAAACACTTATAAATCCGTTCAATTTTAATTAAATAAAGAGTAGCAACGTGACTTGCACTACCCTGTAGGCAGGGATGTGATGCCACGATTCGTCTCATTTCAACGGATTTATAATTCTTCCATATCAGGTAGCAGACCCATTTGAATTGAGATCCCTTGATCGCGTCCCTTAATCGCGATCCTTATCTTCTTTGGACAGTACAAACGGCTGGATGGATGGTGTTTATACCGTTAGGTCATCCACAGGTGACGTCAAACTCAACGGTCATCGTCCAACAATTCGTTAACCAGATACCTCTTCGTAAATCCGGATGCCAAGGTACTTTCCTCCCGAAATCGATCACCTTTACCACAATCGCCCCCTGTACAAGAAACTAAACTGCAAAATCCGGGTAGCTTGTTGCATGTAGCGGAACTACACAGCTTTTTAAGTTGTAGGAAGACCTTTTTAACAAGCCAAAGGCTTACGGCTGACAGCCTATTAGTTTTCACAGAGCTAACATGTTGAGTTAAAGAGTTATCCAGTTCTACGGAACTCGGGTGGAATCTACGAGCTAACAGCTCAACTATTGTGTAGTTCTAGAGAACCACAAGCACAATTTGTAGGGGAGTAGGAGTCTAAGGACTCTATAAGCTACGGCAGTTCTAAGGAACTGCAGGGCACAATGTGCGAAGGGGGGTCTAGGGACTTCTGCTCAAAATGAGAACTGATTATATTTAGATTGTATATCAAGTACAATCCTACTTTATGTACCCTATTCTGAACTAAACCAGATCTAATACAAATACTACTATTCGAACTGAATGGATGGCTGGCACATCACTCAGTCATCAAATGACGACGGTACAAAGTACGTACACGGTAAGTACCGTAAACCTGAGAATATCGATCAATCGATATTCTCTTGCTGATATACATCTAAGGTCAAACACATTCATCCATATCATTTAAAGGGGGTCTTTGACCAATTTAGCCGATGGCTAGTGTGACCTCGTTACACCCTCCCCCCACCAGACCTAGGTTACCACAAATGTCACTCGACTCATTCTCTCATTGAGACTCATTACAAAAGTAATCAACTCACATGGACCGATCTGGACACCTCCTATAAGATAAGGCTCTAGCCGAATTCCTTGGTGTCGAGGACGTAAACTATGACAGTGGTAGTGATAACAAAGTCGAGGGGGAGGAGCAATCCAAACCCAACACGCCTGTGCGTGGGGAAATTCCCCATCCGGCATTAAATCCGTTCTCTGAACGTAGTGCCGCGACTGCGCTTACAGCGCTGGAAGCAATGTCCCACATGGTAACATCCATTGTCACTAAGCCGCTTGATAAGGAGCCACAACGCATGCTCGATCAAGCGGCAAGCGCACGGCGCAAGTCAAAGTTCAGGCAAAGTTGCAACGACACAGTGAACATACGTTCAATCCACCTGGCGTGGAAGAACTGATTCGTCAAGCGACACGCCATACTTTGGCAACGTGGGCCACCGGCCCCGAGGCAAAAACACCCACTGAAATCGAATGCCGCAAGGCTTTTCGAGAGAAATCTTTAAAACCTACTGTGATGACTTTGAGTCAATGCAGAGAACGGCTACAAAAGCAGGCCCAAGGAACACCGGTTCACAAAATAGGGGGTATACCCATCATTATGTCCGAAGATGGGGACGAAACTGAGGAGGAAAACATGTTCCTCCGCTAGGTGCATGGCATTTGACGCCTCAGTATCATGCACGCGCTACGCGAAAGTGTCAGTGTGGCAGACGTTCGTCTACAGCGAAATTTTCGATACGACTTCGCGAAGTTAAAGGTCAGAGGCCGTCTACATGGAGTATTACGCTCCCGATATGCTTTGGATGCCTCTGCAGCCGCGACTTTACGTCAATCTTTTGGCACGAACTCGCCCGCTCTCACTACGATGAGTGAGAAGCGTGACACTCGTCAAGACGAGCTCGGCCGTGACGCTCAAAAACGTCAAGGGCGTATGGGCAGTCTTTCCGTAGGGGAATCCCATACTCCAATGAGTTTTCAGACTCAGGAAACTCACGCCACTTCACCGGATATTGGTAGTGAACATGAAGACGACTTCTTTGAAGTACTCGCTCCACATGGAACTGTAAGTTTTCTTGCTTATCAAGCAACACCGGTGGCGGTGGGAGTATCGGCTGAAAGCCAAGCTGAGTTGGTGAAGAAAGTGGAGAATCTCAGTGGGACTTTGGGTCAAACTCATAACGCCCTGGGCGAAGTCCGATCTCGTCTGACGACGTAGGAAGGCAATCGAGCCTGTCTTTAGATTTTAAAGTCACGTCAGACTCGTGTAGAGGCTCAGCTTGACCTCTTAATTCGGATGCAACATCCTATGGCAACGCCAATGTACGCAGTTCGAGCGCCTTAGAGTCAACATGGTACGGGTCCCGGTATGGCTTAAGCAGGCCGACATAAAAGACGGGATGTGTACGCAATTTGCACGGCAAGTTGAGCGTATACGCAAGGCCCTTCTTGGCCACGACCGTAAAAGGTCCGTTGAAGCGCGGACGCAACTTCGTTTTATAAACAGCTGACACTACAAGTGTAGGTAGATTTTTAGCCTTTAGCAAGACTTGGTCTACAAACTCATAACTTTTACTACAATTTCTGAGTTTGACATACCTTGTTCCTTTTGTTTATCTTGGCTATTAGCCATTGCTTCTCGAATATGCTGTAAGACATTTAACCTTGTTGCAAGGAACTCACTTTTTTAACAGTAGCAGGGCTGACATCAGCAAGCCGATCGGCAATCCCTCCCTCAGCAAGCCCGGTACCACGATGTTTTATCGTCAATGTGACGCGCGGATGGGTGAGGCCGTTAAAATAGAACCGGGTGTAGCCAGTCGAGGCATGGACCGAATTGTTCATGGCAAATTCGACCACCTGAAGCACAGAGATCCAACGCCTAGGCGTATCTGCGCAAACGCTGCGCAAAATGTCACCAATGACACAATAATAACGTTAAGTTTAACCATTGGTCTGCGGATAATCCGCGGTGGACATGTCCAATCTGGTGCCGAGCACCTTGAAGATGGACTTCCAAAATTTTCCCGTAAAGCGAGGATCGCGATCGGAAACAATTGCGAAAGGCAAACCGTGTTGACGAAACACGCGATCGATAAACAGCTGTGCTGTACGTGTACCATCAATCGAAGCCGACACAGCCGCTAAATGAGTCATTTTACTCAAACGGTCAACAAAGACCACAATACCAGTGTTGCCGTCCAAATCTGTTGGCAAACCGAACACAAATTCCATCGTTATGTATTCCCAAGAACCCGTGGGTATAGGCAAACTCGCCAAAGGCGCAGCCGCTTGAGCGGGGGTTTGAAACGTTTCACACGTACGCACATATGTGCTCACCCATTTACATAATTTGGGTCACCAATAGTGTTGGCTGACCGAGCCATAGGTCTTCTCTCGACCGAGATGACTGCTCAAATCTATATCATGCGTCTTAAAGAGGATGTGATACCTCTACTACTCATCATAAAATTCTACGATGCGCGGAGTATCCGCCGCATCCGTGCTATAGCAGAAGAGACCATGATCGAAAGAATATCGATGTAGCCCTGCACGCGAGCATGCCGACAATTTAGTGTCCGAGTCTCTAAACTCATCACAACCGAGTGCGCGAAACAAAGCGACACGCTTATCTTTTTGGCAAAAGCCGTACGGATTAAATTAGGGATAGAAGACGACAGAGTCGTAACATGAGCAAGCTCATAATCCGGCCTGCGTGATAACGCATCGGCCAAAGCGTTTTTGCTTCCCTGGTTTATACTTCACCTCAAAGTTATACTCAGCGAAGAATAAGAGCCAACAGTTTATACGTTGCGAGATATGAGGCGACTAGGTCGCAGTGCGCAACATGTCATCGCGCGTGCATGATCTGTGTAGATTACAAACGGCTTGGAGCCCAGTAGATTTACTCTGAACTTGACAAGAGCATACTCATTGCAAGTGACTCTTTGTCACGAACTGGATAGTTCTTTTCAGCAGCTTTTAGTTGGCGAGAATCATACGCAATGACGCGCTCATGTCCATCGACATCACTTTGAAACAATGCACTGCAAATTGCAAAATCAGATGCTTCACAGACGACAGTGAAAGGTCGCTCCGGGTCAGGTAAAGCCAAAATTGGAGCATGAAGGAGACTCTCCTTAACAGCTTGAAAAGCTTGAGCCTGGGCTGTATCCCAACACCGAACTGCACCCTTATTGAGGAAGTTGTTAACGGCCGTGCCATGTCAGCATAGTTTGCACTATACTTGTGTAAGTAATTGGCAAAACCAAGCCATTTGCACGAGTCTTTTGGGTTAGACGGAACCGGCCAATCCACAATGGATTTTGTTTTAGCGGGATCTGCCCGTTGGCCGCGCTTCCCAATGAAGCACCCTAGGAAAGGGATTTCTTCAGCACCAAAAATGCATTCAGATGCATTTTTATACAACTAGTTTGTGCGCATGCACCCGAGCACTGATCGTAATTGATCAATGTAATTTACAACATCTGATCTTCCTTGTTCTGTACGGCTATGGACAAAGTCGTCATCAAATTGCTTTGTACGTATCCTTGGTAAGGTCGGAACAATTGCGAAATAAGACGATTAAATGCAGCCGGGGCATTAGACAGCCCTTGATTTATTAAAAATACACTCCCAAAGCATTCCACTCGGCGTGCTAACCGCTGTGAGCGGGACATCACTCGCTCGCATGAGCAGTTAGTAATAACCATCGACTAAGTCGAGCGCGCTAAACATGGTGCAACCCACTATAGCGTTCTGAAGAACATCCCTTCAAGAAATTTGTGTCTGCGCAGGTGTATTGGCCGCATTGAGCTTATAGTAAGCGTGCACAATACGCCAATTACCATTAGGCTTTCTAACACAAAATGTCGGTGTCGAGTGTGGAGATATTCTCTCGCACCATGCCTGACGCGTGCTTTGCACGAAAGAACTCGTCAATGACGTCACACTGTTCCTTAGGCAATGGCCATTGTGACGCAGTATTTGGTCCCAGGGATCAGGTCAATTTCATAATGCACACCATTGCCGGGAGGTAGAGTGGATGATAGATCATGACACACCATGTCCTGAAATTCCTTTACCGAAGGATAGAAGGGATCTGAAGGATCCTTCAAAATGACAGATCCACTGCGAGCACTGAGTGCCACTTTAATGTCCTCAAGGATTGTCTCATCTACAAGGGATGGCGAGTTCAGCTCAAGATCAGGTCTAAGGACCACCATAACGGACAAAGCACCAGCCTTTAAGGCTTGATGAAATTCGTCTACAGACATTTCGTCTAGCACTAGCAGAGCATTAATCGATGGGAGGGCCTCGAGGCCAACTATTACATCAATCGCACCCGACACCCCATCGACTAAAGTGTAAACTGTTCACTAGTGCCCTTCGGCGTCATGGCAGAAGCCTTTCTTTTCACAGCCGCTATCTGGCGTCGCTGTCGTCTCTGTGCAGTGACTGAACGCTTCAAGTGTAAGGAACATCCGGTTCCACGAGGTGAAGATTGTCTTCAACTTAAACCTGCTATCTCAGAGAGCCAATGTCATTTCTGACATTTAGTGGGTGCCATCACGGCCGACCTCACTCTTTGGATGATTACGTGCCACTCCACGCGCATCACAGGGATCATACCCAGGATGACTCAGCTTCAAGCCATCAAGGCTTTCAGCATTCAGTGACTCACTGTCATTAATAGTGTTACCGAAAGGAATACGTGCCGTTTCACAATTGCAATGACATAAGAGTTAACTAGCTCAGACACTACAATGTCCATAACACTAACAGATTCCGTCAGTGGCGCGCGCCATTAGCGCTTTTATTGCCTAGCAAAAGCGGGTTCATGAGTCTCCAAAGGTTCACTAGGAACATTGCACGTTGCGCCTAAGGTCTTCGACCTCCAATCAACCCATGGTTCATGGCGTTCCAGCCCAGCCATCCCAAGGATGAGATCATCTCTCGAGTCCAATTCCAGGACAAGACAACGTTCGATACTATCAAAATCTAAAACTTTTACACCTAAGTTCAACGGAACTTTAGGTACGGTGACACGGGTCCCTGTAGCTAAGCGAGCAGTGATAACATCACCCTCATGCGCTTTCAGCGCCTCAGCGAATTGCTGACATTCCTCCAGGGACTGGCGTCGAGCATAGTTGCCTGACGCTCCAGAGTCAATTAATATTGACCACGGATCTTGAAAGCCCTTTATTGTAGCCGAGGCCCCTAACAAGCCTGGCTTATACTCACGTCTCGTGGAAAACTTCCACAAGACCGTTCTGGGGCTTATGCCCCTGTCTATCTTTACCACCTAGAGATTTGGCAGAACCTAAATCCTATTAAGTGGGGCGCCCCGCGCCTACTGGGAGTTGCCTTTTCCCGCTCCGTACCCAATTTCGGGTTAGGAGGCGGATTGCGGCTCTGCCAACTTTGATGCGGCTTCCGCAATGGGCACTGAGGGCGCCCGTGCCTGGTGCTCCCGCACATGTAACATCTACGGACGTTACGTTGCTTTCCAACAGCCAGAATATATTTCTCTTCTTCTTCTTCAGAATGGCTGAGGTGCATGGGTTCATCCCCATCAAATGATCTTTGGGCATGCCCATGAGTGCCATAGCAAGCGGCTTTAAATTTGAACTCAGCATTCAACGCTATGTCTACGGCCCCTTCAAACGTTGAGGGGTGGAAGTGGAAGAATTCCGTCCTCGCGATCCCCGAACGAAGGCCCATTATAAAAATGGTGACACGGACTTTTCCTGGAAGAGTGTCCATCTGCATAGCAGCTATGAGAGTTTGCAACTTTTGGACAAAGTCCGATGATTCTCTCTTTCCATCCCTGGCGGCTAGGAATCGAGAGCGAACACGATACGCTTGATTCTGTGGCGCGAACACCCGAGAAATATCGTTTAAGCGAATCTCATGTGCAAAACGCAGCGGTAACCGACGTATCACAGGTAAGAGACCATTCTTTGGCTCTACCACCGAGCTTAGAAATGGCTAGGCCAATTTTCTGTCGCTCCGATTGAAGCAAGGCGTCTTCAAGAGCCATATCGAATTCTCGGATCCATAGGAGGAGACTTCCCCCTCTATCCCCTCGAAAGTCCCAACGTTAAGAGTGAGCGGACGAGTCTTTGACTCACTGTCAAGTACTAAAAAGTACCTTGTAGGTAGGGATGAGGCTAAATGGTCGTGTACCTGCCCTATTAGCGTGGCCTCAAACTGCATAAATGCATCAAGACGTTCATCAAGCACGTCTGGGCCTTGGACCACGGTGCGGTCGACCTGATCGACCCCTATCAACGATCTAAGCTTATTAAGCGCGATACGTTGAGCCTCAGAGAGGTAGTCAAGACCCTCCATCTCTTAAAGATGATTAGTCGAAACGACCTAGGTGTAGATTTGACTACAAGTGCTACCTAATGTAGCGGAGCTACACAGCTTCTTAAGTCGTAGGAAGACCTTTTTAACAAGCCAAAGGCTTACGGCTGACAGCCTATTAGTTTTACGGAGCTAACATGTTGAGTGAAAGAGTTATCCAGTTCTACGGAACTCGGGTGGAATCTACGAGCTAACAGCTCAACTATTGTGTAGTTCTAGTGAACTACAAGCACAATGTGCAGGGGAGTAGGAGTCTAAGGACTCTATAAGCTACGGCAGTTCTAAGGAACTGCAGGGCACAATGTGCGAAGGGGGGGGGTCTAGGGACTTCTGCTCAAAATGAGAACTGAGTATATTTAGATTGTATATCAAGTACAATCCTACTTTATGTACCCTATTCTGAACTAAACCAGATCTAATACAAATACTACTATTCGAACTGAATGGATGGCTGGCACATCACTCAGTCATCAAATGACGACGGTACAAAGTACGTACACGGTATGCACCGTAAACCTGAGAATATCGATCAGTCGATATTCTCTTGCTGATATAAAATCCAAGGTCACACACATTCATCCATATCATTTAGGGGGGGGTCTTTGACCAGATTAGCCAATGGCTAGTGTGATCCCGTTACATTTGCGCGTATCAATCTTCACTTTATTTTTTGCCATAACTCATTTAAAAATGAAGTCTTTGTCTTCCAAACACAGTCGTGAGCCATCTAAATCAACCTCGATTAGTGGCGCTTCACCTTGCCCGGCGGTGACACCACCCACCACCGCATCCTCAGTAACTCAACGGTTGGCCTGGATGAGGTTTTGTCGTCTCCTGCATCACCGTCTGTTGTAAATCATAAAGCTTATATCGAAGTCCGAACGCTTTCAGCTACGCCTTCATTTTTGCCGGGGCCGCCGCGATCAAAGGAGCGTCACCTTTGTCAACGCATTTGATCGCTTGTGGAACCTCTGCTAGTAGCGTTATGATGCCGTCGGCTAAACTTCCAGTCTCTCCCACGACTTCCGCGGTTAAAGGTTTGACTTCGTTGGTTACGCCTACACTCTCTGCCGACTCTTTGCGGTTACATATCCATTTTCTTCGGCTGCGCCTTCCCTCTCTTTTGTCACCTCCACAGTCAACAGGTTTGATCGCCTCGCGTGGACATCTGCTACTTTTTCGTCCTACACGTCTCTGTGAATATATCTTCGGTGTTGGTCTCACGACATCTGATGGAGATTAGCAACGACAAAACCAATAACATTGAAGAGATTTCGTGACCGACCGCCCGATTCAAAACGTCTCCAATCGCTGGTCTATTAGATGCAGCTGACATGATCACTTTTTTTAAATAGATCTCGTCCTAGTAAGACCTCGTATTGGGTTATCGCGATATGTAGCAAGCGATGCAATTATAGAAACGTCATGGTGCTCAGCTAGAGCAGAAGCTCTTTTAATTTGTCGAGTCGGTGTCTTCATTTGAAATTTCGTTTAAATCCGCTGTGATCGTCTGCACAGATATCCTAAATATGCACTTGCAGATCCGCCTTGCTTTGGTAGAGTGTCATTGCGAGGCAGTTCCAGAAAATTTCGATATTTTTAAATTTAGCTTATCAGGTCGACTCGATCTTAATTTGCTGCAAAGGAGCGTCACGATCGTGATTTAAAATCCCTTTGACAAAAACGTATGAGAAGAATGCTTAAATGCGCGCCGAACTCACCAAAGAAACCATCAAATTATGAAAAAAAGTAAAGCCAAGTACAAGACTGGTCTTTCAGGCTAAGAATAAGATTCGAAAGCTGCACAATGCAGTTGAGATAATGAAGATGGAGTGTGATCAGTATCGGGACAATCTGGATGAGTTTAAAGCCGGTCACGATCGACATCTCCTTTTACTTCGCAATCAGAACGTCCAAATGGTTGGTTTCAGACTCAGACCTTTGATCTGAAAGCCAAGCGCGACTTATTGTAGCAAGATTTAAATATATATTACAAGCAGTATCACCATTTATATTTTAGCCTGGCCGTCACCTCCTTTTTCCAATCCTGTTGCGTTTGATCCCTTCCTGGGCCATCAGGCGTAAAGAAATCGGCGGCACCCCGGAATGCCTGCAGTAAGTGTCCTTAAATGTCCGCTTTAATTTCTTCTTGTCTAAATAAGAACCTTCCTACGTGTACTTCCTGTTCTTCCTTTGTTTTGCGGTCTTCATTCAAGCCGACCCCCTAATAACTTATTTTGTTCCTGGTTGCCTCAATTCGTTTTTCATTTCAAGTAAGAATTCCAAGAAAGGTGCCCCCCGTCCGTATGCATTACCAAATGATCCACAGCAAAGTCAACGTCCAAGACAATTGTTTAGTCTGGGTCTGGGAATCGCAAGAGCAAAGGCAAAAAGCGAGTCCAGACGTCTTCTACGTCCAGCTCATCTAAAATTTGATTCGTCGGATGCAGAGTCCCAAACACTGGTCGCACTCTCCCGATCACGATTTTCTTCCTCTCGTATGGTCCGCCCTGGTATAACGCTCTGTAATTTTTCCACTTGGTCGGATATACCGGGTAATCACTCCCCGTCCCTCTCTGGTTTGCCTCACCTCCTTATTCACTACGTCTCCCACGTCCAAAACGAACTTCCAGGCTATTTTTGTTTGGTGAAGCTTTCAGCAGCTTGGTAGCGCGACTAGTGTTGCGGATCAATCCTGATCCCTTTTAAATACGTAATTGCCTCTGTCCAATAATGATGATCTTCTTAACACCAAGGTATCTTGCGATCACTGGAAAAATTGGAGTTGCCGTCACATTTACGATTTTTCCGTTAAAGTCTCAACTTGGTCCGCTCTCCGGGTTAGCGAGGTCCGAATGTCAGAGCTGGGTTTAGAAAATTCCCGTCATTGCTTACACCCAAGCTTTATTCTTCCACGACTTTTCCGTTTGTGGAGATTGCTTTCAGTGTTGGAGTGACCCTCTAGCCTAATTTCCTCGACATAGATTGACACGCTTTACCGCCAGGAACCTTGAAATGCTTTGAAGACAAGGACTGTAACCGTGTCTTTCCAGCTCAATAAGTGGTTTAGATGCAGGACATGTAGCACTCCCCAACAATCGCTGTTTACAGACCTTGTGGTGATCATTTCTTACTCTACCGATCCATCCATAGATTGGGTCGTATTTTAAGAGTAACTTCACATATTGATAAGAGTAAGCAGCAACGATCTCTATTCATACGACGCTTAAAACAATCTCTTTGATTCCTACGGCAGAAGATAATAAAAGACTTTGTAACATGGACATTCTTTTGGATCCATGTTCTTGCATCCACCTCGCTTCACTATAAAGCAGTTTTAATATTCTGGATTACATCCTCAAATAAAAAATCTCTTTGACCTGGCTTTTGCATTATCGCTGACAAAATTTGCTGTTTGTAGCGCAAATAGTACCGATCTTTATACATAATACATCTAGGCACATCGATCTCTCGCCTTGCCGGTAAGTTTGTCGTTTTACAATTTATCCAATTCAACTTAATTTTAAGTTTCTATATCACATTCCCACGATTTCTTTAATCTTGCTACTCTTTTAAAAATTTCTTTTACCAGACTCTTAGACCGCGATCGTATCCTGATCGCCACACACACTCATAAAAAGTATTTCCTATATATGCACCACCTCCTAGTACAATTCATCTCCCAGAAAATTAATGCAACCTCGTAGCATATTTTACACTCCAAACACCCCGGTTTGATCTACGCCTTTATCTCTTCTTCTCACGATTAAATTATCCTTATCGGTTACGGTTGGTCGATTGCAATCGAATTTTTGGAGTAAAGTGCCGCAAATTAGGCTCTCTATCTACCTATGATTGTTAGCCACGACCTTCCCTATGTATAAAAAGGAGGTGAATCACCAGTAGTGATTTTCTTGGCCTGATCGCACATCCACAAGTTTTTTAATCTCAAACTCCTCCTCTTTAATTTGGCCTTCCTAATTATCTTGTATGTAAAGGCTACATCAAGTACGACTCGAACGGACCATCCTAAGCTTAGCCGACTCCAAATAAGCTCAAAAACGGCTTCACCAGTTTTATTAGACACATGAGACACCGAAAACAGCCGATAGGGGTCCCTGCGCCTGTCAATATCACGTTTAGGTCACCGCTTTATAAATGGCCCATGCCACACAAAAGCAAACTAATCCTCGAAGCGATTTAAATTTGGCCAAACTTGCAGTTCTTGATCAATGTCCGGTCCATTGCATCTTCGTTGTGACGACCCGCTATGTCTGAAATATCGATCTTCAGCCGATGGTTTATATCCGCACTCAATAATATGAATTGAATATGTGTGTATTATGCTTCAATCTTTAGAAATCTCGATCGTGGAAATTTATACTCCCAAGTGGCAGAGTCGCTTCCAACGTCAATCGTGCGTTAAAGTCATGGATTCAGTAAAACAGTGTTTTTCAAAACCTCGATCTTGCGTGACATTGACCGCAAAGTTTATTCGCTCTGCACGTTCAGTTTAATCATTCATCTGTGACGTAAATTCTAACAAACTGAGTCAGAGTTGGATATGCGCTCTAAATTTCCGTTCGCTTATGCTGGATACGCCGTAGTGGTCCGTTGCTTCTTTCTCGCGATTTTGTTGATCGCTCTAAGATATCGGACATAAACACTGACTTTCAGTTGTGGCAGATAGTTCCACGCGCATCAAATATTTAAAAAACGTTTTTTTTTTAAATTTTCATGATGGTAGAAGCAGTTCGGGACAAGCTCGCCTTGCGATCTTACAGCCCAAAATCAGAAAGATGTACAGAAACAACTCTGCATTCCCTATAAATGATCGCGGTAAAGACGAGATGTGATTCATGGCCATAATAATAAATGGGGTACGTCGCTTGTAAAAGTTCATGGCGACTTACCCTGATCATGAAAGCCGCCCTTGATGGTTTTACAATCAAAGAGCTTGCCTTCATAGCTCTATGCGCTCCGGTTAAATTTACGACGATAAAGTTTTGTCTTAATTCGCTGATTCATGCACAACTTGCTCCTTCGTGCCCGCCCTTTGGAATAATGTTTTAATGATTTAGATCTCTCATTGCAGCAGCTCAAGAATTGCCCAATGAAACGATCACTACTGTCTTCGATTTTTGCTGATTTCCTAGGACAGAACAATCACCGTCCGCTTTGGTCGAATTTGTAGTACTGTCCGATAAGGGAGCTCAATTTTGACTCTCTAGCATTCAGCATGGTCATTCCCCTATCAAATACGTATCCAAGTCATTTATTCAGCTCTACTCATCTTGTGCCTGATATATGCCCTTGTTTTGGACTTAACGTACAATTGCTTCATGCAAAAATGCCGGAATAATTGTCTTCGTGTCGTTGAACGAGTGATAGCTTCCACCTTGACTGAAGGGCAGGCTTTTTCTCGGTTCAGTTTATTAACGATGAAATGTCACAATGTTGTTTTGTTCCCGGTCTGATACCACAACGTCACCCTTCTATGTTTGGAAGTCTTCGCTTATAGGCGATCAACAATCTGGTTCCAGTCCGGTTTCATTTGTTGAAATTCATTTTTTGGCCATGATCAGAGTTCCTTATAGCCCTATGCCGCAGCAATTCTTAACATGGTGCCTTACAATCGATTTCGCCCTGCACGTTCCCTATTATCATGTTTGCGTCACCACAAATGATCACACGCCCCTAGTCCGATCAGCCCGTAATAAAATAGATGAAGTAAAAATTACGGTTTTTTGCTTCATTCACTGTCAAAGTACCTGCAAACTCAAAAATATCAGTTATGATCATCCACTTAAATAAACTCCACATTGTTGCAAAAAAGGGTCCATACTTCTTTTTTTTACGTGAGGTCCCATCAAAACTGACCACCAGAAGGTTTTCGTCAGCTTCGACCGTGGGTGGCCACGTTCATGTATTTGCCGTAGTTATAATTTGTGGAGCTTAACGAACAGTTACTTGTCTACGTCTTTGCGGAGTGTCACAATTGCGTCCAGCGTACCTAGCTTTTCGTCTTCACCTTATCAAATCGTTGGATTTCTAACTTTCATTGTAATAGCAACGCCTATCCACCTAATCTTCAGTTGCAACCACACGACTGTAATAGCCAAAGTACAATATCTCTTACATAATATATAATATCTCGTGAGAAAACATCTTAAAACACATTTCTGATATTTGGAAGAGAGCAAACACCTCTTTCTCTACTGTTTTATATAAGATCTCATTTAGCTTCGGATTGTGGTATGAAAAGGTGACTGGCCAACATATTTCGTCACTTTGATGGAGTAAAGCAGCTAATACTGCTCCTCACTAGCGTTAACCACAAACACAGGTGATCGGTCTGGATCGAAAATCTAAAGTGGGGGGGGTTAGTAATGGTAGCATTTATTAGAGTAAAGGCAATTACCACTTTCTATCATCAACTTCTGTTTCCGGACCATAGATCACTCCCAACGTTTTGTTCCAGATCGCCTTCGTGTATTTATGTCGGGAATGCGTGTACACCTACTCGTAAATCGCGATCGCGATAGGTCTCTGATATAGACTGTCAACCATCCTTGATCTACTTTTTGTTTCATTAGTCTTTTCCCGCAGCTCTTGGAGCACAAAGACACATATCGCATCAGTCTTTCTATGAAACGACTTAAGAAATGATTGGATTCCTAGAAAATGACTGCATCCCGAAAGCAGGAGATTGTGGAAAAAATTTTCCACTTTGATCCTTAATTACTTGGAAGGTGGTCCTAATAACCCCTCAGAGAGAAACTTGCTGGCCTTGTCAGTCGAGCTTTGCGACCCAAAAGCCTATGGACAATTACTGATTAATATTTTTTGATCGCACCCCTCTGCAGTCGTTACACCTTTTAATTTAGGGAGGTCCCATTAAGTGATAGGAACCAAATGTAATCGTCGATACCTGAACCTAACCTAAAAACAAGCAATATGTGTCCATAGCTTCCTTCCTTTATGCCACGCTTGGCAGGCGCTTTGGATTCAATCGCCGTCATTTTGAATCAAACATCTTCGCTATCAGGAGAGTATGAGACACCGGCTCATACTCTGTGAAGACATGAGTGTCTTCGCGACCAGCGCCTGCACATCACCAAGTGACACAGGCTGAGTCAACTTCAGCAGCCGATGAGACATCAGTTGCTGTGGTTTCTCTTCGACGTCCGCGCAGAGACGTGCGGGCTGCGCTCCTCGGAGGCCTTAATCGCGCATCGCATGGGAAGCGTAGCCATGCATTCAAATGTTTAAAGTGGACTCCGGACCAACAATTACAGACACAATACGATGATTTGGGACAGTATCCATTTAGTCAATCAGTCACTAAAGCGACTGATGGTTAAAGGAGTGATGTAACGGGGTGAATCGTTACATAACAATTTATAAGAAATTGTTAATAGAATATAACTATAGGAGTTATATTTTTCTGAGGAATATTGTCATAAGGACAAATATTCTGCAGCACTTACAGTAGTTCCTAATTGGTTGATGTAGGCCATTATATCAATAACGAAGGCACTGCTACGACAGACACTTTAATGAGTGGTGAGCAGATAATTGATCTACACATTTGTATTTAGACATAGTTAGATGAAGATAAATAGTGATTTGTGCAGACATTAACTATACTAAAAATACAGTTCACACTACTTTAACCAAGTACTCTTCTTCTTACCGTCTTCCTCTGCACCATACGAGTGTACGTGAAGTTCGAGGCACCGCCCTATTCTGTCATCAGAGATAAGTGGCTTGTACTGTCATCAGTACAAGCCCAGGAAGTGCATCGTTACAGAACGCAGGTTTGGTGGTGCCTCAGGCTTCATACACGCGTCATTGCGAGGAAGGGTTCAGCACAAGGAAGGGTAAAGTAGAACCTTATTGCAACAGGGCACGACTTACAAGATGACTGGTGTGACATGTTAGTCCATTTGCATGATATTGACACCAAAGACGGTAGCCAAAAGGTTGTCTCACGTGACGATCTCACCAATATCACCTGAGAGGTAGCTAAAAATGAAGGAAATGTGTTATCTCTTTGGATAATATTCATGTGTTGCTCGAAGAATGGTTGATAAAGTCCCATCAACCATGGGTTACCACATATCGCTGCTAGACGCACACCAATGAGTGGCGATGAGGTTGTCGATCATACGACGACGTTAATATTGTTAGATAAAGATTAAAGTTATATTGGTAGGTTAACTATATCAAAATACGAGTTCTCTTTTTGCCTTTACTCAACATGGTTGGCAGATTAGATTAGCTTCCTCTGCGCATTGCTAGTGTACGTGAAGTTTCGCGCACCCTGAACGAAGGGTGCCCGTTACCTGGTGGCACTTCGTAGTCCGTCCAGCGACTACTTGAGTGTCCGTCCAACATGAACATGTTGGACGTGAAGACGACCGCTTTCACTTCACACGTAAGAAGGCTACTCCCATCTGAGTGACTCCAGAATGGGAGGTAGTCGGCCATGTGAGTTTGCTCATGGGCGAACCCGCCATCAGTGGTATGTTGGAGTCTCTAAGCAGAGACCAGCAACATGCTGGGCTATCAACAAGTTCCTGAAAGGGGAACTTGCCTTCGAATGACAGAAGATAGCCTTTTACCCAGCAGCAAGGCTCTCACCAGTCGATGGGCGGGCCGACGCACATGTTTTAACCCGAAACACCGGAAGATTAATATCTCAAGGTATTAGGGAACAGATGAAGATTTTCTTTGGAGATGGTTCGTCGAGTTAGACGACGCCATCAGAGCCCCATCACATCGAGGGTGACGAGATGCAAGTCCACCCCTCACCCTGTCAAATTTCACGGGACGAGCAAAGACTAAGACCTTAGTGGCTTAAGCCTCACGACTTAAACGTGTTTGAGTCGTTGGAGATCTTATAGTCTCGGCTCAAAGAGACGTTTGAGCCACCGAGAGAGCCGAGTTCCTCAGGAGCACGCTCCTGCACTCTTGAGGAGCTCAAGCAAGTAAGCGTGACGTGCACAGACTTATGCACAAAACCTACGCTACCTTTACTATGAGGTCGCGTTACGGAGAACCCTGTTGATGAGCACAAGCTCATCAACGTGTTCGTAGGTTTACGGCCTTGATGGATGGGCCGGTGAAGACCTAAATGTTCCAAGAGGATTTCCATACGCTGGAAAGGGCGATAGCGTATGCGGAACAAGAAGACTTCAGTCTGAGACAGTCTCAGGCTCCCTCGCCCAACTTATCGTCCGACGAGGCGACAGGAAACAGGAAGTCCCGAACCAATGGACCTCTGTTACATCGAGAGCGAGAACTCTCGCTCTTTGAGTCACACGAACGGAAAGATGTCATCGCTGCCAGAAGATTGGACACTACGGTCATGAGTGTAGTGTCCCAGCACCGCAACACGTCCAGAGACAGGGGACGTGATGACCTGGACCGTTGGACAAGGAAAGGTCCACGGCGTGGGTCCGAACCATGTCGCTAAGTCGCGACAGGCAAGTCGGACCGTCAAAAATGCGTCAGGGGTCAGTAGGAACGGAGCAACCCTGTTGATCCAGCACCAACGTCAAGATAATTTGTAGGACTATTGACGGGTGCTCCCCAGCACGCAGTCTCTGTAGTGTTACTGCCCCTAGTGATGATGAGAGTCTCATCACTTTGAAGATCGAAGTGACAAGTGAAATGTCACTTAGCGACCTAGTTGACCATGAGGCGTCGAACAGTTTTATTTTGACGCCGATCGCTAGAATAGTAGGCTGAACTATGTTGAGCGAAAGTTCCTCCAACGAGGATGACGGTGTGCCTTGCTACAGGCGCATCCGTAACAGTGGGCAAACGTGTGAGATCTACTACACGCTAGAGGAAAGCAGTACGATGATGACTTCATCGTACTAGATTTGGATGACAAATTTGATGTCATCCTCGCTCTGACATGGCTTAGAAAGTACCAGCCATGGGT
>CAKLBY020000126.1:0-43443 GCA_921007115.2 Peronospora matthiolae | reverse complement strand
ATGATCGAAACATTGTCATAAAGGTTGACGATGTTCGTTTAAAATACCATAAGAAGGTATTCAGAAACACTTAACTATTGGGTGATATGGTTTATCATGTCAGCCAGCTCGAGCTGTCTAATCTGTGATGGACGCGCACAATGAGTGCTGAGCAAGAGTTCAGCATGCACTTTGTAAGATAGATATATATAGGTTAGGATTACAAAATATGACGATGACTAATGATTACTTGAATCTAATACGGTTGTACTTTCTTTTTCCATTGATCGCTACGTTCGGAAGATATCCTTTATCTGCACGCAAGGTTTACGTGAAGTGGCGTGCGGCTCTAACTTACACTGTTTCAGTGTAAGTTGACTCGTACTGAAACAGTACAAGTCACCAAAGCCCCATCACAACATGCTTTGCGTCTTTACCCACCCTTCTTGCTTAGAAGGGTAAACTAGTGCCCAGACAAGACCATCCTTTTCGGGATGGACGTCCACCAGAAAAATATAAGGGTAACGAAAAGTCTCCTCAATTGAAGAAAAATCAAGTTTATTGGGTATGGCCATGCATATGGAAGGATCACGGAGCACGCGACATAATAATTCGGAGCTAGTGGAGTGGCAGAAGCGGTAAGAGAGGCGCAAAAGACAACGGTATGTATTTTTACAGGTATTACAAGGCGAGTAGGGCTATTGACACCTCAGGCGACCCGTTTATATTATTACTAATCGGTGTTGCTTTTCGATACTGCTTATGTAGGGCGGGAAAATAAAGGCGGGGTTTTTAAGTAGCCTCCTGATGGGTTCAAGATCCTGCACAAAACGCTTCAGAAATAGCTTTTCACGCTGGTCTTACCTTTGTCTGAATGTACAGGCGCTGTCAAAATTGCTATGTAAACGCGCGATAATGCATTAGCAAATGGTATAGAGTAGATTTTATTATACTTGAAGATTTTACGATTCAGCCACTTTATCACGGTCTTTTCGGTCTCTATTAGTAAATTTCGTCATGATGATAAGCCCTTAATGTTCGGTTCATAGTGTATTTCTTAACGGTTTAGACTGCTTGACTACCCAATTACTTATTTGAGAGGGATTTTTTAAAATCTCATGATGAAGCAGTGGCGGCCGGAGTGGCACATTCATGTACGGCTGTATCAGGAAGACAGCAGCATAGCTACAGGGTTAGATATAGCTGATTAAACAAATGCAGAGAATCCTAAAAATCAACAGTAACGATTGTACTCGATACTACCTTTAAAACCACGTGTGCACACATCGTGAGCTACCACGTTTAATCGACAAAGCCTAATAAGACAAATCATTTGCGAAGAAAATTGGACTAGACAGCGACAACAGTCTTGATCCTTCAGCCTTTATTCCGGATTTAAAAAGACACGATCTCTCAAGTGGTCGCACTAAGAGTCGTCAACGCTTCTATCGTCTGAGTTTGAGAACATGGAGGGCCCACTTGGTATCAGGAAGTGCAATTACCGTCACGAAAATGGACACAATCATGGCCGTTTTCCGTCGCCTGTCTTTGTCTATAGATGATGCCAAAGCGCTCGTCTAATCTATAGTATTATAAAGTGCGCCGTCTTGCAATTTCATTACTGCTCAGCCACCGCCACCACATGCTTTATATTTTAAGTAATGCATCCGAATAAATCTGTGCACCTCATGATGTCTTCGCCTCTATCTGCTCCGTGTCGGCCTTTAATTTCCAGATATTTGCTTGCCTCAATTCCTTTGCTGATGCACTTTACTTCGAACTGGAACCCGCAGCAAAACTTTCTAAAGAAGCTGGTCTCAGGAAAAAGCACGAGGGCCGGAATAAAGTTGATGTTGTCCTAATATCGCAAGAAAAAATAATTAATGCACATTGGTGGCCTACATACTGGGTGTGTAGCGGAGCTACCGCAGCTCTTAAGTCAAAGGAAGACTTTACGGGTTTAGCCTGAGGCTTATGGACAACATTCATTTATTTCCAAGGAACTAATATATCAAGTTAAAGAATTGGATATTTCTACGGAACTTAGCGCGGACTCTATGAGCTATTAGCTTAGACTACTGTTGTTCTAAAGAACTACACGCATTATGTGCGAAGAAGAATACAGGCGTCTAACCACTCTTTAACCCACGAAAGTTCTACGTAACTGTCAAGCGCAACGTGCGAAAGGGTGGAAGTCTACGGACTTCTGCTCAAAATGAGATCTGAATTTATTTATATTTTATGTCAGGGAAAATCCTACTTTAAGCACCCTATGTTAAACTAAACTAGAACTAATGCAAATATCAGTATTCGAACTAAATGGATAGTTGGCACATCACTCAGTTATCAAATGATGACGGTACATAGTACTTCCACGGTAAGTACCGTAACTCAGAGAATACCGACTAATCGGTATTCTCTGTTGACATAAAATCTAAGGCCACACTTGTCTCTCATATCACATATGGGAGGTCTTCAAGCAATTTAGCCGATGGCTAGTGTGACCCCGTCACAGGGTGTGTATTTACAGATTCGTGTGTGCATATAAGATTGGGGAGTGCACTCTGAAACTAGCCCTTTACATAAGTAATCCAGTTCGGAGAACTGCATCAAGACACATAACACTATTCAATAACAGTAGCATTCACTGTAGAAGAATTATGGTGCTGCTCATGTATTTCTGAATACAGCCCTGCAGGCAGTGACGACGCGATCGGCGTTTACTTATGAGAGGTCAGCATTTGCATATATGACTATATCCACCGTGGATCAGTTCTAAGCCATGACACACCCGTGGCTTGCAGAGGGGTGATCGGTCCGCGAGCCTTGCTTGAGAGGGTCTTGCGGAGTCAAAGGTAAAATTGAGAATGTATTTAATACCACGTTAGCCTACCGTGCCTACCTGAATGCTTCATCTAATTCCATCTATCCATCAACCATCCATCAATCCATCCATCCGATTGTTCTTCGCTTAGTCGTAGCTTGGTCGTGGAGTAGGATCCATCCATCATTAACCAGTGTATGAGGCAGTTATGTCATACTCCCCCCATGAAGCAATTACACTAGCACGGGAAGATGCGACGAATCGATAGCCGTTGCGTCGTCGCGCGTTTGTCAATAGTGACAGTTCCATTTTCATGCACAATGCTAATGGGGTAGGGCCCATCTACCACTTCCTTAGTCTTTGCGCGAAACTGTTTAGGTCTTCGAATCATTATGTGGTCGCCGTGATGGTAAAAGTGCACTAGCCGTTTGGTGTTTTCGCGTGTGTTGTCAGCTAGGATAGCCCGAAACCGCCGATTTGACAGGTAACTCCAATTTGCCTCGTGCAGTTGGCGTGAAATTATGTCTTGTTCAAAAATGAGTTGTCCCGGAAATGCATTGAGTATGCTATGATAGCTCGCACGCACTGCAAAAGCAGCGTAATGAATGACCTTCTTCCAATCTGCGCCTGTGTGACAACGGATGACGTTCAATATTTCCAGATGCACACGCTCACAGATTGCATTCGCTTGCGGATTCTTTGCTGTGATTGGCTTTGATTTCAAACCGTAACTGCGCAGTAGTTCCTGGAATTCTTCTCCTGTAAACTCCAACCCTTGGTCATGGACAACTTGTCGTGGACGTGGGTAGCGGCAAAGCCACTCACGATCAAAACTTTCAGCCGTCGTCAGAGATTCTTTATTTGGCTGTACAGCAACTTCCAGCCACCGAGTAGCTTGATCAATCATGGTAATCCCGTAATAGCCGCCGTCGTATGGTCCGATAAGATCAACGTGTACAATATCGAATGGGTTGACGGTTCTATTGGTCCGTGGTGGTAGAAGTCCGTAGGCTTGTTTCCCTCCGTGTAACTTCGAGCGCTTGCACTTGATGCATTTGCGAACAAACTTGTATATCGTTGTTTCCATGTGCGGCCAGTAGAAGGTACTTTGCATCGTTTTATGTTGTCGATGACTTGCTGGATGGCCGAGATTTGTGTGGTACTAGTCTATCAGGTCATCACGAAGACTGTCAGGGACGATTACTCGGTGTTTGTAACCAACCATGGTACATCCCAAGAGAACCTGGAGCTGATAGTCGGGGTTGTTGGTACCGTCTAGACATGCTGCTTTGACCGATGCGATCATTTCATCATTCTCTTGGTGCTGGTAGATAACTGGACCATGCATTACGCACTCTGATGTCGTATTGAGCGTGTAGACTTCGTCGTTAATTGATGGACCTTTACTGTTCGCAAATCGCATGCGTGAGAAAGCATCTGCTCCGATGTTCTTCTCCCCTTTAATATAGGTCATTGTCAGGTGATACTCAGAGAGGAGTAACTTCCATCGCTTCACTCGAAGACTTGTCTCATTGGGGTAGATCAAGTTTTTGTGATCCGTATGGACCACGACGGGAAATCCAAGGAGCATCGTTCGGTATTCGCGTAACAGCTCAACGATCGAAAGGAGCTCAAGCTCCATGGTGGTATAGTTGATCTGGTGCTTGGTGAGACTGCGCGAGTAACATGCCACGACGCAGTGATCCATCTGGCTTGGAGACGAAAAACGCGGGTGATGCCATCTCCGCGTCATAAATTTGCACTAGAACGTCAGCACTGATAAGCCGCTGAATGGTCTCCTTGGCTTTGTTTTCCTGGCTGCGCGCGATGGGGTAGGCCTTCGCATGAACAGGCTTGTAATCCGGTTGGATAGGCAGCTCATTGTCGGGAAAGCGCATTCTTCCGAGATGTCCGTCGTAAAGCCTTTTGTACTCGACTAGTAATGCCAAGCATTTAGTCTTCATGTTAGGGTCAAGATGATGAGGCAGGAAAGTCTCTGGCTGGACTCCCGTTGTGGGTGTTTCCTTCATTTCGTCTTGAAACTCGAGGTCTTCGTTGTCCACCTTGGGTCTTTTCGCTTTCTCTTGCCCTGTGTTAAGCCGGAGCAAACAGTCGTCCCATTGCACCAGCCTGTCTTTAAAGTTCAAAACCAGGCCTAGTGCGTTCATGACATCTCTTCCAATAACCATGTTATCGCTGCTCGACTTGATCACTTCGAATTGGTGCGTGATGATTGTCTCTGGCTTTAAATGTGGGAAGAAGAACTGTGTCACCACCGTTCCATTGCTTGGTGCTGCGCCACGCATAGTGTCAAAGATAGTGGGTGATGTCGTAACATTCTGTCGACCCAGCTTCATAATACCAGCAAGTGTCGCACCATTGACATAACTCTTCGATGCTCCACTGTCGATCAGGGCTTCGATAGCATCTTGATTGCGATGCAGCTTGACCATGATGCGTAATGGTGCACTGGAGACTGTTCTGTCCTTTTTCACCAAACCAACGAACTTGAGCTCTTGTTCTTCCCCTGCCGCATCCGACTCTGACTCCGATTCGGAGTCAAGGTTATTGCTTCTTGAGATGCGGGGGTACTTCGGGTTCGGTGTGCGATGTTTGTGCGACCGTGCTTCGTTTTTCTTGTTCTCCTCCGATTGCTTTTTCTTCAAAGTATAACAGTCACTCGTATTGTGCGAAGCTGTCTTGTGGAACGAACACCAAGTGTCACGTTTGTGATATTTGTCTCTTTGACTGCGTGCCTTTTCCTCAGGCTCTTCTCGCCGGTTCTTCTGTCCTTCCCGTTGCCCGTGTACTCTGCGCTGATTCTTTCTCTGCGTGTTGCTGTATTCTTTAGTGTTTGGTTTCTTGTCACGGGTGATCGGCTGTCGCTCGTCTTTCTCGATCCGTGTGAAATAAAGGACAAGTTCATTGAGGTGGTCGAATACGACGCCTGCTGCAGACAACTTCTCTTGCCATGCTCGGGGCATTCCGCGCTTGAAGTAGCGACATTGCTGAACCTCCGGAATTTCTTCAGCATTCTGTGGCAGCTCAGCAAACAACCGAATGTTTTCTCTGAGTCGCTGCGAGAATTTGAGCACAGTCTCATCTCGTCGTTTCACCATTGTCCACAGTTCGTTGTCCAAGTCTTCACTGTAGTCGTGCGGGACAGATAGTAATCCCACATCCGTAAAGAACTGTTCAAAAGTCCTTCCGTGCTCAACTGCGTCTTGAGCTATCACTTCGACTTCCGTTGCGAGGTCGCCGTCAATAAGCACGACCATGTTGTGTGCCTTCTGCTCATCGGTCCACTGCTTCTTTCGGGCGAGGCGACGAAATTGGTTGCTCCAGCGAAGCCACTCACGTGGGGATCCTCCTGCGAACTTCTTGATCTTGATCGTCGCCGTATCTGCGGGGAAGTCGTCACTGGCGGGTGTTATCACCATGGTGTAGGTGACGTACTCGTCTTCATCTTGGCGTCCCATGCTGTTGACACCTTGTTTCCTTCTCCGATCTTGCACAGATTTGATATATCAAAATGACACACCCGTGGCTTGCAGAGGGGTGATCGGTCCGCGAGCCTTGCTTGAGAGGGTCTTGCGGAGTCAAAGGTAAAATTGAGAATGTATTTAATACCACGTTAGCCTACCGTGCCTACCTGAATGCTTCATCTAATTCCATCTATCCATCAACCATTCATCAATCCATCCATCCGATTGTTCTTCGCTTAGTCGTAGCTTGGTCGTGGAGTAGGATCCATCCATCATTAACCAGTGTATGAGGCAGTTATGTCAGCCAATCACGTGCGTGCATCACAATACATACATGCCAAAAAATGAGTTTCGAAATGTACATAAAATGCCTTTGAGGGGGCTAGGCTAGTTCGTGCTTGGTACGTAACAGTACAGCTGACCGCGTTATTTACAGACACAGACACACACCCACACACACGGACACACACAGATATGTACGATTCAGAAGTTTGGTATGCAACCTTGCGCACACTCACTCATAGCTTCACCCTTCGGGCTTGCAATCAACGTTTCCACGTGATGAATGGTGAACACAAATGCATGCTTTATGTCTAATCTAACGCAGAGGCATGGATGACGGGACCTCTCATAATGCAGCCTCCAAAACCATTCCGCAAATACACCCTGCCGAGTAATTCTTATCGGAGCGCTCAACAGATTCACTTTGAGGTATCCGCAAAAATTGTGAATGGTGTCGGAATCACCGCTAATGAAATCTGCCGTCGAGTCGCTTGAACCATGACTTCATCGAAAACGAATTGCTGGAGCTGAAAACCGGTGTTGATGCAGCCAAAGCAGCATCAGAATACGAGCATCCAGGTCCAGGCGGTGCTGAAGAGCTAGTGCCGCAATTGAACATGCGAGGAACTGAGTATTCCTGAAATCTTCTTGGCATGCTGATGACAGTCTTGTTTGAGCATTTCACGTTCTTGGCGGCATCTACATCTGTACGAACATGCGGCCAATCGTGAGTTAGTACGACGCATGACATGACGTTTACCAGTAAGTGTCAGTACGAGCCAACAATGACAACACCATCGACCTTTGTGACCTGCGTGCATCACACAAGATCGTCCGCGCAGCTCTTGAGAAAGGTTGTTGCCACGATTGCTGTGCGGGGATCCACCAAGCGAAGGTGAACGGTTTTTGTCGACGATCTCCGCGCCTTCATATTTTCAAGCACAAGTCGTATCAGAGACGCCATTGCCGTCCACAAAATTCGCTACTAATTGCCACCTAATCAGCCACAAAGTTACCTTCTTGAAATTTTGACAATATCGACGACACGAAGGCATCATTATCGCTTGGATTAGCAATTGGCTGTTTCACTCGGTTGCTGTTATGATACGAGGCCACTGACTCTGGAGCGCCATGCACTTCAATGATCACAACAATATTAGAAACTACAAGTGAAGGCAATGAGAACACACGTACGCTTGCGACCAATTTGTTCAACCCGTCGTCCGCATACCGTAGCCTTTTCGAAAGCTAGGTTTTTTTGTCCTTCTGTTCCGACCATTTCCTGATTCTTCTTATTGGCTGCAGCTTGGCGTTTGTTCACCTTGACTTGCTTTGAGCCTTTCACTTTAATGTCGCGATCGAGCAACGTTTCCGGGTCGTTCATTCGTGATCGCTTCGAAGGGTACCTAGCAACAGAGCGCTCTGACTCCATTCTCGATTGAGCGACGGCGGGTGACCCGTGTTCTTCGCCTTCTTCGTTGTGGTTCGAAACATCACTTTCAAGCGCAGATGACATGCCGAGATGCATTAGTTCAAAGCCGGCGCTCATAGCAGCGCTTTCTCTGACTGGCCGCTTGGCACCTTTCTTAGTCTTTCCTGCGCATTCACATTACAACGTCAACTTGTCGTCAAATTTTTGTCTACAGATCGAAATGTGGCCGCATAGGTGTGTACCTTTAACGCAACCTGATCTGCTCTCCTCGACGGGAAGCTGAGCTAGTGCTTTCGAGGTTTTGATCACGCGAAGCGGTACAAAAGGCTCGGAGTTTTGCCGTTTTGCCTTTGGCTCAAGTGAATCATCCGACTTCTGTTTTTTCTGTGAAGACCGTTTTGTTGAGTAGCCCATCTCGTTGTTATCTTCAGCCTCAGAGCTCTCGCTGCTTTCCATTCGTTCCAGCTTGTGCTGTATCTTCGTACTTACCAAGCTCTTTGTTTCACTAACTTCTATCACTTGAGACTTTCCTTCCTTCATGGCTGACAAATTTAAATGCCTCACATTCAATGCGGGTGACACATGACTTAAATTGTCGAAACCTTTTCCTCCAGTAGTTTCGTAAACGTAAGTCTTCGCGTGATGCTTTCTGCTATAAGTAAAATGCTGAAACCATAGCTCATCACCCATACTCTTTCGTAGTGTCTCGACACATTTTGCCGGACTGGACTTGTATTTCCCAAGCAGAGTTCCGATAGCAAACTCAGGCATCTTGGAAGATGCTTCGGATTGTAACACCCGTGCTAGCGCTTTTTCGAAACTTGCGCCCGTCGAATTCGCGCGCTTCCTGTCGAAATTGTCGCCGAAAGCCCGTATTTGTGATACCTTTTGCCAACACCTGTCACAACGTCAGTTTGCGTTGCATACCTGTTACGAACTAGTTCGCAAAACTTCTTGTCGTAGGTCAGCGCTCGCATACCTGTCACGCTTACCAAACGTAGTATTGTCCAAAAAGTCGACATAGACTCGATCTTCGATGGAAAGATTATTAATGCCTGCAACCGTTCCGGGCGTTCGAATAGTAATCTGTGCATAAGCAAGTAGCCACATCAATCGATCAAACGAATCTCTGGCAGTGGCGACTGAACCAAGAGAGAAGCAGAAAACACACCAGAGAGGGCCACAGTGGCCAATTAAGATACTTGACCCAGCACTTCACGCTCCACGTGAACGTATGATATGGAGCCACACGGTTGCTATCAATCGACACGACCTCGTCATAGTCGTTTGGCCAGCCGTCGTAATGAATCTTCACCTACAGCAGCTGAGTGTCAGCTACGACACCTCATTAGATCTGACTTATAAAGAGCCTATAGAGCTGCAAAGGCACCTCTTTCCATGACAAAACGCCTATCACGCGAGCCACGTTCCACACGCCGTCACCATCCAGCACATCTGTTTGCATCCAGCGAGACATTTATAGCAGAAAAAGAGGAGCCGAGCGCAAGTAAGCAACGGTCAGCACTGATGGAAGGGCGGACCAAGTGCCACGCACCTATCCAGTCACCCTCCTTCAAGAGGGTCCGATGCTGTACTGAGGCGTCAGTATTGGCATCGCGTTTCGTCATCTTTTTCTTCATTGTGCTTATGCGACACAGCAGGTGCACTGACGTATTTGTCGGTTTAATACCACGTAGGAGGAGGACAAAGACAAGGGCTGGCCACGGGGCCAATCAATCGACGGAAGTCAGACGCTCGTTTACAGTGAGCAAATTTTAGCAATAGCGCAACCAAGTTGTCGATATTCATCGTGTTGTGCTACAACATTATTGTTAGCTTACCCTTCAAAACACATAACTACGAGGAACAAAGCAGGAACAAGGGATGGTGGAAATATATATTATTATCGATCGACGCACTGGCGAGTCGCTCAATGTTCCGTGTTGACAACGTCAACCGGAAACGACGTGACAGTAGTCACTGCAGGACACAGAAACTGCCTCGGATAAAGTCGACAATGTCGGTTGGAGCGCAGCGCTGGCAGCGGTACCACCCGTTGGTTTCAGGGCGCACTTTCGTCGGATCCCGATAGAACGTCTGGCCACATTCTCGGCACGTCCCGTAGTCGCGAGGGTGCGTGCCCGCTGCAGGTGCAAAAGCCGTCGCCACGGGAACTGCTCGTGGAGGCAATTGAGCGGACGGGTAGACGGACCCAGCGACCACGGCTGGGAACAGCACTTGCACGTGACACGCAGGGCAGTACAGTCCCTTCTGTAGGTACTTGTCGATGCAACGTGCGTGGAAAAGATGGCCACACGACGTTTGCTTCACTGTGTCTTTCATAAACAGACTCTTGTGGCAGCATCCACACTGGTCGTCTGCAGTCTTGGTCCCTCCTGTGTTTGCGTCCTGGGTAGGAGCATACAAGTGTTGCGGGATATCCGCTGCTGTCTGCGGCAGGAACTGCGTCGCAGGAATGGGAATCATTTACTTCAAACGCGTCGTATTCGAGAAGGAAGGAGTTTTGAATAATGAACGATGGATTGCCAATTCAGTGACTGTGCAGAGCTGCAAGATGATGCCACCAACTGGATTCTCGGCTGCGACCATGAGAAGTCCAGTGGGTGGGGAGTGTCAACCACATCAAATGCGACGACTGGCGCCACAAAACGAGAAGTAGCCACTGAAACAACATTATCCGTCACATACTACACACAGCTCATACATACAAAAGCGCCGATACTGACGCGTAGTCGCATTCCGTGCTGTCTTCCCCACGATAATCTTCCGTCGCTTCCTCTTCTTCTACTTTCGTCACCCCACTCAACTTCTGCCTCGTTCTTCCTCTTCTTCTGTCACTTTCTGTGTGTGATCCGACCTGAAGCTCAAACATGTTCAATTTCATTGCGGAGAAGCTCAATGTAAAGAACTTGGGGGAGCTACTGGCACCGACGCTTACGCCCGAGCAGGAACTCCACGCGGCGATTGAACAGGGGCTGACGGACAAAGTCCTCCACTTGCTGGACGAAGAGAACGTTGATCCGAACGTCAAGAACGAAGCGGGGAACCTGCCCATCCACACAGCAGCATATCACGGCCACGTCGATATTTTGACGATCCTTCTGACTCACAAAGTGGACGTGAATGTCACGTGTCCACGTCAAAACTCTCCGCTGCACTATGCAGCGGCACAGAGTCGCGACGAAGCGGTTAGGTTCCTGGTGGACAATGGCGCAAACCCTGCGCTTCGCAACCGCCAGGGGCGCACAGCTTATGACGTGGCTAAAGGAGACAATATCCGTCAGTATTTGCTTCCACTGCAGTTCCGGCACGAAGACCCAGCACAAGTTGCATCGCAATTGCCGCCTGGAATTACTCCGTCTGTAGACCCAATGGCGCCTCGTCCAGTGATTGCGCCTCCGCCACTCAGCGGAGACTACTCGACGATGCCGAGTCATTCAATGATGGCAGCGCCTCCGCAGCAGATGCCACAGAACAATCTGTACGCTGCGGCTACGCATAGTGCTATTCCTCGTGGTGGACCGTCGCGGTTTGCTCGTCCGAAGGACTACCGCCCTATTCAAGCTGATGGCTTTGGCTCCAGTGTAGGCAACGACGAGCTGACTGCCAAGTTCGGTAACACGCGTGAGGTCAAGGTCACAGCGCCGCCTCCAAGCGCGATGGCAACGCCCGAAGCTGCGCCGACAGAAAGTGTGCCAGTCAACAGTGTTGCAACGGTTTCTTCCGTTGCTGGTGTGAACCCATACGCCTCCACGTTTGCCAACAAGCTGCAGCCGTCCTCAACTGGCGGATATCCCGGTCAGACGCCTCCAGGTGCTGGCACTGTCGCTCGTGGTCCGCCGCAGTTCAAGATCTTCAACCCCAAGCTGGCGGATGCTGCATCGGTTAGTGGATCTCCAGCTACGTTTCAACCTCCTGCTTCCGGTTCAGTGGCAGCTCCAATCGCACCTCCGAACCACTCGCTTTCGTCGTCGTACATGGTCCAGTCAAATGCGCCTGGTCATGATGAAGAAGTGCATGTGTCGACCACCGACAGTGTGCTGCAGTAGTAACTTGTGGTACAGTCACATGGGCCTACACGTCGATAGTGTAAGCAGTACAGGTACGCTCTGGAGTCAGATGTAGACGTAATCAAGGGACAGCTGCCTCGTCACTTGCAAAAGTAACGTTATATAGGAGTTACTTTATCTGAATCAACTCTACCAGTCAATTAATTCGTGACGACGTTGCAAGTATGAGTGGAAACGAAGCACCAGCGACGAAGGCGCTGTTCGATGAGGACGTATCGCTACTTCACGAGCGCAAAGCGACGCTCAAGCAGGAGCACGCAGCCTACGTCGAAGCTCATCCGGAAATCAAGAAGCTGCTCAGCGGTTTCATGTCGGCGCTGCTGCTAGAGAAACCTCAGGACGTTGTGGCCTTTGCGACCACGCACTTCTCAGCCTCCCAGTCGATTCCCCACGCACAGGTGTACCAATCGACTCAAGTGGTTTAGCACGTTCTTTGTGAAGTAACGCTAATGCAATGGCGTTTACTGACACTTTGCTATGTGAAATGTATTCCTGATGTAGCTCGAGCCGATCGTGATTGCCGGTCCATCGGGCGTAGGCAAAGGAACGCTCATTAATCTTCTGCTGCGAAAGTTTCCTGACACGTTTGGCTTTTCGGTGAGCCATACGACACGCGACCCGCGTGACGGTGAAGTGGATGGCGTCGCGTACCACTTTATTGCGAAGGATATGATGCTTAAGGAGATCGAGGCTGGGCGGTTCTTAGAGCACGCCGAAGTGCATGGCAATGTGTATGGAACGAGCAGACGTGCTGTACAGGAAGTGCAGGAAAAAGGTAAGATTTGCATTCTGGACATCGATATCCAGGGCGTAAAACAGGTCAAGAAGTCGGGCATTTCTGCCAAGTATCTCTTCATTGCCCCGCCTTCCATGGACGAGCTGGAAACGCGTCTACGTGGACGCGCCACCGAGACGGAGGACAAGATCCAGCTGCGCGTGAAGAATGCGGCTGTCGAGATTGCTTTCAGTGAGCAGCCGGATGTGTTTGACGCCATCCTTGTCAACAAGGTGGTGGACGATAGCTTCAGTGAGGTACTTACTCTGCTCAAGCAGTGGTACCCGACGTTGGACTTGAAGTAGACGAGTCAAAAACTGTGCAGTTAGCCAATGGTCAATGCGTCAGTTTCGCTGCAAAACAGAATGACGCCGGGCATGTGAATATCATCCGCTACTGGAGTTTATGTCATGATGAGTTGTGCCTCGGCTGATCCGGCTTGCTACTGAAGTGCATCTTCAGGTTAAGTTCCTTGTCTACTATCAATCGGGGGTATCATCGAGCAACTGGACGGTGTCAGAATGGAAAACGTCAGGAGGTTAGAATACTCGATGTGTGCTGCAGATGGCAAGAAAAAGTGACGGTTTGATTGATTGAGGTCCTTGGTTCGCTTGTGCACGTGTTGCATCCAAGCCACTAAGTGCTGGTGTGTTTTTTGCAACTGCTGCTGGATTCCTCGCCTGATTCCTTCATGCTCTATAGTAGCGAAACACAGTGTGTTCAGACCATATTTCGAGCTCTGTCGTAACGTGCGCTGGTCGCGAGCATTAGCTGTACCAGCTACATGGTGAGCACATTGTACAGCACAAATATAACGCTCGGATTAAAGACATCGTGCTAACCACGTCGTCACTGGTCATTCGGTCTCACGTAAGGATCAAGCTGCTGTCTTCGACTTCGCAACTTTTGAAATTTAGATGCTGACGTCAAATAGGTTTGAGTAGAGATCCAATCAAAGGAGTACGGTCGGTACAGTCGTGTCCAGCATCTTCAACGCTACATAACGAGCTATCGGATGGGATTAGTGTAAAGCAAAGGTCGTTTTTATCTGCAGTGTCCAACAACGGCCGATCGAGCTTCAAGTAAATCCATCTTCCTTCCTACAGCGACAAACAGAAGATGTCTTCAGGAAAATTGTCTACTCAATAACTTCATGAAGAGCTTGTTAGGACGGTGCGCTTAAATGAACGTTGTCGTCGCCTCATTAGGACGTTCGGTGACGTGACACAGGACACACACGCAGTAAAATGGACCAGTTTGTTCAGACGTACGATTAAGTGTATGGGGAAAGAAAGGTGCGATTTGCCTGCATCTTTTAGCAGCGTCTCAACTGCAACAACTCAGCACAAACGTCTGAAGCTGATGGGCGATTCGCGACAGGCGACGATAATGTTGTGGTGAGAGTGCTATTAATTCGAATTCGACGAGCTAGTCTTGAGGTCTATGACCTTACGAAATGACCCCATGCTCTATAGCAACGACTGACTGGATAAATCTGTCTATTTATATCATACGATCGCTGCTGTTGTCGCTTTAGAAGTATTTCAGGTCCTATCTACTGACATCTTTTTGTCGGTACCGGCCATAGTACAACTAACTATCTAGGTGAACTCAAGCTTCATTGTGCAGACAGTTCGAGTACTTGCACTCGCATGAGCCAACGCAATTGCGGCGTGGTGAGTAAGGACTGTAACTAGATGTTGGTGTCGGGTCAATTTTTACTCACTGAATTGTTGTTGTTATATAGGCCTTCCATGTGTCGCTGCTGTACAACTTGGTGCTAGAACACGAGCAACGCCGTCCATGGTGGAGTCACATTGAGCCAAGGTTGATCCTTGGTGCGCTGCCTCTCCAAGACAAGGACCATTTGAATCTGGTGAGATGGTCCAGTGCAGTTTTGTATCGGTAGTGGAGCTAATCATGGCGATATTATGCACACAGTTGGTGCAACGTGAGGGCGTGAAAGCAGCGGTGACCATGAACCAGCCCGTGGAGCTCCTACCGAATTTCCTGTCGACTCCGGTGTCCCCCGGTACAATCGTGGACACGTAGCATGTGAAAGAGATGGCTTGGCTTATATCGATGTTGCGTCTGTGTATTTTCTCTGCTACTGTCAAGCCGAGTGGGCGAGCGAGCACGTTGTTCAATGCTTTGGCTCGACTGAAGACTTCTCCTCGCCAGCGCTGGATACCATCGAAAAGTTGGTGCTGAGTAAAAACGTGGTCTTGTAAAGTGGCCGAGTGCTAACGCTGATCGCGCACAGGTGTGTGCTCTTTCTTCATGACCAGGTTGACGTGCAGCAGAACACAACCTACGTGCATTGCAAAGCGGGACGTGGCCGAAGCGCAGTGGTCGTCGTGGCATTCCTCGTTCAATATCGCCAGATGACACTCGACGAAGCCTTCGAGGTGGTGATGACCAAGCGACCCCACGTTCGTCTCAACACGAGCCAGCACGAGATCCTACGAGAGTTCAGTAAGAAGTACTCGTCACCAGATCCATCCCGACCAGCTGTGCCTACTGGCAACGTCAGCACGCATAAACGGTAAAGGTAGCACTTGTCCAGACAAAATTACCTCGAAGTTCAATTGTCTCCGGTCAAATGCTAGCAGCTTACACTAACCTAAATGTGTATATACCTTCGTCCGTCAGAGGCTCCTCCCACTCAAAGCCAAAGCTCTTCGCAGTCTCCAAGACATAGTCGATCGAGACATTCCGCTTCGTGTATGCAAGCAAGAATTCAGATGCAGCCTTGCAATTGCCGTCCACACTACAACGGCCAGGTTTTAGCAAGTGCTTAGCCGTTTCAAACAGTGACACCACATGCTCTTGCTCGTAGATGACATCGGCGCCAAGAACAATGTCGAACTTATCGTTCACGTGATCCAAGTCAACGCCCCACAGCAACTTGCGGCATTGCACTCTCTCCTCCACTTTGTTGAGCTGGCAATTTGCAACCAGCAACTCAATCGTATCATCGTCACCGTCGGTGATCACCACTTGTTGGTCCGTAAGATACGATGCTAAAATGCCGATAAGTCCGAGTCCACTGCCGAGCTCAATGACCGATTTTCCAGCAAACCGGCCGCGATGCTCGTATATGTACATGCTCAGAAAGTCGCCTGCACGCCAAAGCGTTAGACCCGTTGACTGTAGCGTCTGTCCGATGTCGCGTCGCAGCCCATTGAGGCGAATAACAATCGGAGCAGTTTCGCCTCCATTCTCGGTCGAGCCAAATTTGAATTCAAACGAGTCTTCTTTTGGCTCAATGTCCAGCGCTTTTTGAATGTCTAAGCGCGTGTCGGCAGAGCTCTTTTCGACGATGATACCACGCTCAACAGCGAATTCCTGTAGAGCTGCGAGCGCTGCGCCGGATAGAGCCAACGGTTCGGTATCGCTTTCGCTAACTCTGCTCATTGTTGACCAGTCAAAGTTCGAACGTACTGGACCGATTCTCACAACGCAACCGGTAACTGGCTATGACGCTCTTCCGCAACATAAAATTGCGCTCGTAAAGTCGAGAACGGGGCAACATAACAATCTATCGAATCTTACAGACAAATTGAGCAGAAAATAACACTAAATAAATCAAGTTTTGCTTACGCTTTTTACCGGACCAAATTTAGCTCGCCGCTTTATTTTGGTCCAGTCGATGTACGATTGTGCATTGCAGAAGCGTGAGAATTATAATCGGACCCAAGTTTGGAACGGTTTGTTTTGAATGCATCTGCTATCCATATGAAAATGCGGTCGCACCAGCACGATTGTATATAAGTCATCGACTACTACTCCATTGCTAGTGTGGGTAAGTCAAAAGCTGCACTTATGATCTGCTGCTTTGTGCTTTAACTATAACGGGGCACCGGTCGCTTGTACTGTCACAGTACAAAGGTAATGGGGTGCCCGTTACATGATGTTGACACCAAACGTTGTCAACAGGGATATTGTCTAGAGTGACAATTCCCTACCAATATTATCCAAGATGTATAAAACTGAAGGAATATTATTCCCTTGGGATAACTTTCATGCGCTGCTTAAAGATTGGTTGATAACGACACATCAACCGTAGATTACCACCAATCGCTGCTAGACGCGCGCAATGAGTGGTGAGCAGGTTGTCGTCATACGACGACGTAGTTTAATATAGTTCGATAAAGATTAAGGTTATATTGATAGCTTAACTATGCTAAATAGAGTTCTCTTTTTACCTTTACTCAGCTTAGTTGCTGTGTAGATTAGCTTCCTTTGCACGTACTAGTGTACGTGAAGTTTCGCGGCACCCCAAACAAAGGGTGCCCCGTTACACCTGGTAGCACTTTGTAGTCCGTCCAACGACTACTTTGTGTCCTATCAACTTAAACATGTTAAACGTAGAAGACGACATCTTTCACGTCACACGTGAAGGCTACTCCCATCTGTGCGACTCAAAATGGGAGGTAGTCGGCCGCATAAGTGTGCTCATGGTCGAACCCGCCATCAGTGGTATGTTGGAGTTTCTAAGCAGAGACCAGCAACATGCTGCTATCAACAAGTTACTACAAGGGGAACTTGCCGTCGAAAGACAGAAGATAGCCTTGCTACAACAGCAAGTCTCTCATCAGTCAATGGGCGGGCCGACGCACATGCGTCGACCCGAAACCCTGAAGATAGAAATCTCAAAGTACAAGGTAACCGATGAAGATTCCCTTTTGAAATGGTTCGTAGAGTTAGAAGACGCCATCAGGGCCCGTCACATCGAGGGTGACGAGATGCAAGTCACCTTCGTCCTGTCAAATTTGACAGGACGAGCAAAGACTTGGGCCTTAGGGCTCAAGCTTCAAGACCCAAACATGTTTGAGTCGTTGGAGATCTTGAAGTCTTGGCTCAAAGAGACGTTTGAGTCGCCAAGAGCCGAGTTCAGAGCACGCTCTGTACTCTTGAGGCTAAAGCTTTGTAAACGTGATGTGCAAGCTTACGCACAGCACCTGCGCTACCTTGCGAGTAGCGTCACGAAATTCCCTGTTGATGAGCACACGCTCATCAACGTGTTCATCTACGGCCTTGTAGATGGGCCGGTGAAGACTTAAATGGTTCAAGAGGACTTCCATACGCTGGAAAAGGCGATATCGTATGCGGAACAAGAGGACTTTAGCCTGCGACAGTCTCAGGCTAACTCGTCAAACTATCATCCGACGAGACGACAGGAAACAGGAGGTCCCGAACCAATGAACATCTGTTTCATCGAGAGCGAGAACTCTCGCTCTCTAGTCAAAAGTGATCTGCAAGATACCATCGCTGTCAGAACATCGGACACTAAGCTTATGAGTGCAGTGTCCCAAGCACCACATCATGTCGAAAGACAGGACGTAATGACCGCCATTGGTCGAACAAAGGTCCAAGGCGCGAATCCGACCATTTCGCTAAACCGCGACAGCAAGTCGGACCGTCAAAAAACGGACAGGGTCAGTAGAGGCGGAGCATCCTGCTGATCCAGCAACGTCAAGCGAATTTGCAGGACTCTTGACGAAGATTGCTCCGAACACGCAGTGTCTGTGTGTTACTGCCCTTAGTGATGAGGAGTCTCTCATTACTTTGAAGATCGAAGTGACAAGTGGAATGTCACTTCGCGCCCTAGTTGACTGTGGGGCGTCGAAGAGTTTTATTCGACGCCAGTCGCTAGGGGGTGGTAGGCTCAACTATGTTGAGCGAGAGTTCCCTCCAACGAGGATGACGGTGTGCCTTGCTACAGGCGCATCCGTAACAGTGAACAAACGTGTAGTGGGAATCCGCTACACGCTATAAGGAAAGCAGTACGATGATGACTACATCGTACTAGATTTGGATGACAAATTTGATGTCATACTCGGTCTGCCATGGCTTAGAATGTACCAGCCATGGATCATCTGGCAGCATCGAACAGGAACGATGCCTGCCGCTTGTTCATCGGATGGCCATCTGATGAACGTCTTGGAGCATCCACAAGCGTGTGGATGTACTACGAGTGAGTGTGATGGCCTCACTTGTGGTACGGTCGTTAGTACGATTGCACAAGATCACAGTGTAGAAGGCCACTGCACTATGGAACCAGCTTCCGGCACCTGTGTAGAGACACAGGCTGCTCTGAAGGTTCACCACTGGAAGAGATCGAGTGGACCCGAACACGGATGCACACTGAGAAGGGTGCATCCAAGAAGAGAGATTAGTGTTGTTCAGGATGAACAACACGTTCAAGCAAGATCGACTGATATACATTCGATCGCAAAGCACACCCGATCGACTGAAAGAGAGTCGATCGAAGAGGACGTGACTGTGTTAGTGCACCTACAGTTAGAGCACGTATTGGACGAAAGTTCAGCGTTCCTGAGAGCATTAACTCCCGAGAGAGTTATGTTGAGGGTGTGTATTCCCGACCACCTGTTGAGAAAATGTTTTCCCAGGCAATCACCGAGACCGTGAACGTCTTAGCATTTGACGGATCAAGTGTAGGCGCTTATACACTTGATCTGGTTACGCCTCCGAAGTCAGCTTCGGAGGTGGTCAAGTTGCCAACGCCAGAATCTGAAAGATTCTTGCGAGATCTGCGTAATGACAAGATCAAGCAGATCTGCGTATTCGTCACAGAGGAAGAGTACGTCGCCAATATTCGGTCGGCACAAGTGTTTGCTGAGAACGAACGGGTGCTCAGTAGTTCATCGATGGACGAGAGTGTCCTCGAGGAGAAGACTCGGATTGAGCGATACACGTCTCAATCTTGGGAGTCTTTGAGACAATCCTTTGTATAAGAATTTGGTTGAATTCAGGGATGTTTTTTTGGAATCCGTGCCATGCGAGCTCCCGAAAGACAAAGGCACTCGGCATGAGATCGAACTGAAAACCTGGTTCGAAATACTGTGTCATGAAGCAGGGGCCACTGCCTCGTGAACAGGTCACAGCGATCGACAAATTCTTTGCCGATCGTTTAGCGGCTGGTCTTGTGAGGGAATCATCATCCCCACACAGCTTTCCGACCTCCTGTGTGCGAAAGGCCATAGGAGGGTGGCGGATATTGCACGCGCTCAGCAAGTTGAATGCTGCAACGGTACCGACCCGAACGCCGATATCGAGGAAGGACGTCATCATTGATGGTATGGTAAAAAGTACATTTCTTTTCGTCGATGGATTTAATGGATGGCTTCTATCAAATCCTTATGCAAGAACGGGAAATACCCTATCCAGCAGTGAGCACCACTAGTGGTATGCTCTGGGAGTGGCTAGTGATGTCGCAGGGGCTAAGTAACGCCCCTTCAACTTTCAACAGATTTGTTACGAATCTGTTGCGATCGGTGCGCGATTTCGCACCGAGTTACTTCGACGATGTCTTCGTCCATAGCCGGGCTATGGATGGGATGAAGGAAGTGGAGGTTCATAGAATCCACGTCCGGAAGGTTCTTACTCTAATGCGAGAGCATAAGTTGTTCGCGAACCTCAAGAAGTGTATATTCGCAGCGAACGAAATACCTCTTCTTGGCTGCATCTTGGGTAAAAACGGTGTACGCCCTGATCCGGAAAAGACCAAGGCGAGTAGCGACTGGCCTGTGCCAGTCGACGTCAAGGGAGTTCGAAAGTTTTTTGGCTTAGCGGCGTACTTGCACAAGTACTCGTGCAACTACGCCGAGATGACCGTACATCTCTCTCGTCTGCTAAAGGATAACGAGAGGTAGTCTTGGAGCGCTGAGCGTCAGCACTCTTTTGAAGGCATCAAGAAAAGCTTGGTGCAATCGCCTGTGTTGGCAATTGTAGTCCAGGACTAAACATTCCATGTTGTCTGTGACGCCAGCAATTTTGCAATCGGCTGCGCGGTAATGCAGAACGACTCAGACGGCGTTGAGCGCATCATTTATACTGACCATGCGTCGTTACGCACGGCCGTAACCAGCCCTCACCTCTTACAACGAATGGCGAGGTGGCTGTAATTCTTCGCGGAGTAAAAATTCTCCGTCGAGTGTAAACCAGGACGACTTAATGTCGTCGCTGATGCTCTTTCGCGTCGGCCCAATTTTGAGCCGACTGCTCAGCCCAACAGTAGGGGTGATCACACTGTAGCGACGCTAGCAGTGAGTGTTCCGCCGTCGAATCTGCTCGACGACGTGCGGAAGGCATACGCAGAAGATGCGTCTCTTCTGGGATTGATAGATTTCGTACTTAATCTATCTAATCAAGCTTTGAAAAGCTTGTCGTCTCAATACCGCTCTCCAACCGAACGGTATTCGGTTCGTGATGTACTGCTGTACTATACAGCAGTCAACGGCGACACACCTCGTGTCGTCGTTCCCGCTCATAATGATTTGTGATTTCGCATCATGTCTGAGTGTCACGATGTCCCAACCAGTGGGCATCGCGGAAGGGACAATACTTACCTCATGGTAAGTCGTGACTTCTACTGGCCCCGCCAGTATGAGTTCGTGCGCGAATACATTCGTGCTTGCGAATTTTGTCAACGATTAAAGCCTAGTCCTTCATCCCGCGTACCCTTGCAGCCTCTTCCGATTCCGACAGAGTGCTGGCAGTCCGTATAGATGGACTTCGTCTTCGGGTTTCCCAAAGACGTTCACAAGAATACTGGTATTCTTGCGTACGTTGATCGGTTTAGCAAGATGATATATCTTGATGCTGTTCCGGAGTATATCACAGCCCAGGGCTGTGCGCGTGTCTTCGTCGATACTATCTTCCGACTTCACGGGCCACGCCGTGAACTCGTGTCTGATAGGGATCCCGCTTCATAGCGGAGTTCTGGCAATCCGTGTTCCGTTCACTTGGAGCACGTTTAACGGTGTCAACTTCTGACCATCCAGAAACAGATGTTCAGACGGAACGCGTCAACCGCGTTCTCGAAGAGATACTTCGAGGGTATGTCCTCTCGTTTACGAGCTGTAGTGAGTTCTTGCTGATAGCGGAATTCGCCACCAACAACTCGGTGCACGCGTCGACAACGCATACAACGTTCTTCGTGAATGGCCAACGCCATCCACGTTTACCCGCCGTCTTATATTGTGACTCTAGCTTAAGGAGGGGTGGACTCGCTCGAACAAAAACCGATCTGGTTCTTGATCACCACCCGTCGACAATGGTGTTGACGTGATGGATGCCGATGTCGATGTGATCGACATCGATGATTGTAACGGGGCACCTGTAACGGGGCACCCTGTAGCTTGTACTGATGACAGTACAAGCTACTTATTCTGATGACAGAATAAGGCGGTGCCTCGTGACTTCACGTACACTCGTACGTGCAGAGGAAGACGGTAAGAAGAAGCGAGTACTTGGTTAAAGTAAAAAGTAGAACTGAATTTATAATAGTTAATGTCTGCAATAAATCACTATTTATCTTCATCTAACTATGTCTAAATACAAATGTGTAAATCAACTATCTGCTCACCACTCATTGCGTGCGTCTGTCGTGGCGCGTCTTCGTTGGTTGATATAATGGCCTATATCAACCAATTAGGAACTACTCGTAAGTGCTACAGAATATTTGTCCTTATGATAATATTCTGAGAATATAACTCTTATAGTTATATTCTATTAACAATTTCTTATAAATTGTTATGTAACGATTCACCCCGTTACATCACCCTCCCCTTCACCATCAGTCACTTTAGTGACTGATTGACTAAATGGATACTCGTCCCAAATCATTTGGGACAGGGTTTGCACTTGTTGGTCCGAGTCCACACTCCAACAATTCATCGCATGGTTAACAAGCCCATGCGATGCGCGAGCAAGGCCGCCGAGAGCGCGTCCGCACGTCTCTGTGCGGATGCCGAAGCAGAAATCACAGCAACTGATGTCTCATCGGTTGCTGAAGCGACTCAGCCTGTGTCACTTGGTGATGCAGGCGCTAGTCATGAAGACACTCATGTCTTCACAGAGTATGAGCTCGGTGTCTCATACTCTCCTGATACGGAAGACGGATCCGTATCGACGGCGATTGAATCCAAGCCGCCTGCCAAGCGTTGCATGGATGATGCTATGCGTCGTAGCATCTTTGGTTCATCTGATGAATCAGATGAACCATCGCCGAAGCGAAGGCGCTCGAGGTCGCGAGACTCGGGCGCTAACAGTGGTGTCGATTCTCATATTGACACCACTTCACAGCGAGGTGCCAGTACTTCTGTCGGCACATCGCAGGAAGAGCGGGACCGCAATGTGTTGCGTCTCGCTCCTGAGAAGAAGGCATGGATGCCTCCAAAATCCGTCTTGGATCACTCGTCGTCGCCGACAAGTGATCGTTATCGAAAACGATTGTTCGATTCGTCAAGGATCCATCACCTTGACCCCAGCGCGAAAAACTATCGCGCTGAACATGAATTCTTCATCGATGCTTTCTTCAGACATAGATGGTACAGTGGGAATCACAAACGTGATGGTCCCTCACTGCTTCAAGCGTGGAACGCCTACATCCATAACCTCGAGGATGTAGGTCGTGACGCTTGGAACGACAAACTTATCAAAGCTCGTGATAAGTTTGAAAAGCGAACCCCAACAGGTGCACGCTATAAGCTGCATCGTCTATCAAGGGAGAAAGGATTACCCTGCCTCTCTTGGGGAGACTCGTGCCCATGTTGTGTGAACAACTCTGCACGAGCACCTAAGGAGGCTTTCCTCCTTACTAGCCCGTGGTGGCGCGTACGTATCTCTACTGAGATGTACGAAGGGATTGACAACCTGAAATCCCTTTACGACCGTGCCGGGAAGACTTTCTCCGGTGGTCCTTCTGCGGCACAGGATGTGCCGCGTCGTACTGCTCAACCAGACCCAGTACGTCAACCATCAGTTGGGAGCGGGGCTCCCAAGTATCCCAGGACGGGGGATAGCCGCGCCACCGGACGAGATAACTCGTCCGACGTCCGTTCACGTCGCGGTGGTTCAACAGCTGCTCAACTAGATAGCGCTGGCCACCGCGAGAGTCCTCTAATGGAGGTGGAGGAGGAGGAAAGACGCTCTCCACACGATCATGTGGATCGGTGTGTTCCCGAGAGCTTCTTTGATCGCGTAACGCAAAGGTTACGCGACGATCTCGAACATGAGCGGAATAGGCGTCTCCAAATGGCGTACACTGCCTCGAAGCATCGAGCTGAGTTTGCCTTTACTCAGCTTGAGAACGAGAGATCTCTGACATCTCTTCGTGACGAGCTAAGGGTAGCTCGTGGGATTGTTGATCGGTCTCGGGATGAGATAGCTGCTCTTCAGACCCTTGTTGATGCCCACCATCGGGAGCACAAGGCTCTCTGCGAGATGCTTGAGCGCAAGGGCGTTCTTCATCGGAAGAAGCAGCGTACTGGTGGTACGGCTTAAGCCGACCAACGTAAAACGTGGGATGCGTTCGCATCTTACGTGGTAACTCGATCGTGTATGCATTGCCTAGGCGGTGCAATACACGAAATGGGCCAATGTACTTGGGTAGTAGTTTACTGCTACCCAAGTTAGTCACTATATGCTTTGGTAGATTAACCGTAGACAGTAGGACTAAGTCACCCTTATTGAATAAAAGAGTGTTTGCCCTTCTATTCTTGTCAGCGTTTTGCTTTTGCTTATTCACCGCTTCGGCGATGGAGTCTTGCACAAAACGGACTACCGTTTCACGAGCCAGTATGAACTCATATGCTGACTCGTTAGCTTCAGTGCGCTGTGAGTGCACTGCAGCGACATCAGTCTTCAGTGAGGGCTTCCGCACTCTCACTGGCATCATCTTCTTCGATATCGATGTTGTCGATATCGGCATCAAACGCAATGACCTCTTCGTCAGAGCGTGATGAGCGTGAACCAAATCGGTTTTTGCTCGCGCGAGTCCCTCCCCCCTTAAACCAGAGTCACACTCTAGTAAGGTGGGTACTCGCGGATGGCGTAAGCCATTCACGTAAAACGGTGTATGTGTCGTGGACGCATGCACCGAGTTGTTAATGGCAAACTCTACCATTGGCAAGAACTCACTCCAACTCTTAAAGGAGTGTACGTATCCTCGAAGTATCTCTTCAAGGACACGATTGGCACGTTCCGTCTGACCATCTGACTCTGGATGATCAGATGTTGACATCTTCAAGCGCGTTCCGAGTGATTTGAATACGGAACGCCAGAAATCAGCAGTGAATCGTGGATCTCTGTCTGATACGAGTTCACGGGGCAACCCATGAAGTCGGAAGATGGTGTCAATAAAGACACAAGCACAGCCACTTGCCGTGATTGTCTCTGGTACAGCCACAAGGTGTACCATTTTGCTGAATCTGTCAACAAATACGAGAATACCCGTATTCCCGCGTGCGTCTTTGGGTAACCCGAAGACGAAATCCATTGAGATGGATTCCCAGCACTCTGCCGGAACTGGTAGAGGCTGTAAAGGTGCACGCAGTGAAGGACTTGACTTCACTCGTTGACAGACTTCGCATGCGCGAACATACTTTCGCACAAACTGATACTGGCGGGGCCAGTAAAAGTCTCGACTCACCGTGAGATATGTTTTCTCTCGGCCACGATGTCCTCCTATAGGAGCATCGTGATACTCAAACATGATCTGCAAAAGCAGATCAGTATCATCTGGAATGACAACACGTTGTGTGTCACCAGAAACGGCTGTATAATAAAGTAAACCGTTGCGAGTAGTGTATCGATCTGATGCAGATCGATACGCAGGCGACAATCGTTTCAACGATTCTCGAGATGGTTGGGAGAGATGTGTCAACAACTTCACTATCTCACCATCTTGGGCGTATGCCCGCCTCACATCATCATACAACGTTGTAGATGGGACTGAGGACGTCATAACCGCAACAGTGACTGTCTCACTGTTGGGTTTCGCGACTGTTTCAAAGTCGGGACGACGTGAGAGTGCATCAGCGACGACATTAAGTCGTCCTGGTTTGTACTCGACCGTAAAGTTGTATTCCGCAAAGAATGACAACCACCGCGCCATTCGTTGTGAAAGGTGCGGGCTGTTCACTGCCGTGCGTAATGACGCATGGTCGGTGTAAACAATGAAGGGTCTATCTCCTAATAGATAGACTCTGAACTTCGCGAGTGCATACTTCATGGCAAGGAGTTCCTTGTCATGTACTGGGTAATTCCGCTCAGCTGGTTGCAGCTGACGCGACTGATAGCAGACGACGCGTTCAACGCCTTCAAGGTCGTACTGCATTAATGCACAGCCGTTTGCGAAATCGCTGGCATCACAGACCACATGACATGGCCTGTCCTGATCGGCAATCGCTAGGACTGGGGATTTTATCAAGCTCTTCTTGATACCCTCAAAGGAGAGCTGACATTCAGCGTTCCAAAACCACCTCTCGTTCTTTTTCAACAAACGAGAGAGGTGCACAGTCATCTCGGCGTAATTGCGTGAATACTTATGCAAATACGCCGCTAGCCCAAGGAATTTTCGAAGACCTTTGACATCAACTGGCACAGGCCAGTCGGTGATCGCCTTGATCTTTTCGGGATCAGGACGTACACCGTTCTTACCAACGATGCACCCAAGAAGTGGTATTTCGCTTGCTGCAAATATACACTTCTTAAGGTTGGCATACAATTGATGCTTTCGCATGATTGTAAGAACCTGTCGGACGTGGTACCTGTGAACCTCAACGTCCGACTTTCCATCCATAGCCCGACTATGGATGAATACGTCATCGAAATAACTCGGCGCGAATTCTCGTACTGGTCTCAACAGATGTGATACACATCTGTTGAACGTGGCAGGGGCATTACTAAGCCCTTGTGGCATTACTAAGCCCTTGTGGCATTACTAGCCATTCCCAGAGCATGCCGCTAGGCGTGCTCACTGCGGTATAGGTTATATCCCGTTCTCGCATAAGGATTTGATAGAAGCCATCCATCAAATCCATGGACGAAAAGATGGTACTCTTTGACATACCATCAATGATTACGTCCTTCCTCGGTATCGGCGTCTGTTCCGGTACCGTTGCAGCATTCAACTTATTGAATGCATGCACTATCCGCCACCCTCCTGTTGCTTTTCGCACACAGAAGGTCGGAGAGCTATGTGGGGAAGTTGATTCCCTCACATGGCCCGCAGCTAAACGATCGGCAAAGAACTTGTCGATCGCATGTACTTGTTCACGAGGCAGTGGCCACTGCTTCATGACACAGTACTTCGAGCCTGGTTTAAGCTCGACCTCGTGTCGAATACCTTTATCCTTAGGTAATTCGCACGGAACAGTTTCAGGGAATACATCCTTGAATTCAACCAAATCTTCATAGAGAGGATTTGTCTTGAGCGATTCCCACGATTGGGAGTCATATCGCTCAATTCGTGTCTTTTCATCTAGGACACTCTCGTCCATAGATGAACTACTGAGAACTCTCTCGTTCTCAGTAAACATTGTTGCTGACCTTATGTCGGTTACACACTCGTCGTCAGCGACGAGTACGCAGATCTGCTTGACTTTGCCACTACGCAGATCACGCAAGAACCTTTTATATTCGAGCGTTGGCAACTGAGTGATCTCCGAAGTCAACTTCGGAGGCGCAATCAGATCAAGTGTATAAGCGCCTACACTTGATCCGTTATTGACTATGACATTTAATGTCTCTGTCATTTCCTGGGGACTTATTCCCACAGGCTTCGAAGGACTTATTCCTTCGGCTTCCCGGGGACTTATTCCCGCGGGTTTCGGGGAACTTATTTCCGCCGTATTTGTATTATCGGGACTTATTCCCTTTACCTCCTCTAGCTGTGGTTGCGCAACCACAGCGAGATCCTCTACGAAAGACTCTCCAGTCGATCTAGGATTATCGTTTCGCTTAACCTGAGCGATCGATTGTTTCTCTTCTAGATGTTCCCCGCTAGGGATACATCTTTGTCCCGGTCCACTCGACTTATTCGAGTGGTGGACCTTCGGCGCAGCCTGTGTTTCCTCACAGCCACCGGAACTTTGCTCCGAAGTGTAACCGTTGATTACACTAAGGTTTTGTGCAGTCGTACTAACGACCGTACCACAAGTGAGGCCATCGCACTCACTCGTAGTACATCCACACGCTTGTGGACGCTCCAAAACGTTCATCAGATGGCCGTCTGATGAACAAGCGGCAGGCATCGTTACTGTTCGATGTTGCCAGTTTACCCGTGGTTCGTACCTTCTGAGCCACGGTATTCCAAGGATGACATCAAATTTGTCATCCAAATCCAATACGATAAAGTCATCGTCATATTGGGTATCTTCTAGCGTATAGTGAAGATTCACTATACGCTTCATGACGGTTACGGATGCGCCTGTCGCAAGACGTACCGTCATCCTCGTAGGAGGTGTGTCACATTCACTGTAATTGAAGTGACCATCTTCTAGCGATTGGCGTCGCACAAAATTGTTGGACGCCCCACAATCGACTAGAGCTCGAAGGGACAACTTATTCGTCACTTCGAGTTTCAAGGTAATGAGTGAGTCCTCATTACCTAGAGCAGCAACGCACAACGTTTTTGCGTTGGGAGCAACCTTCATCAAGAGGCCTACAAATTCTCTTAACGTTGCTGGACCAGTAGGGTGCTCCGCACCTACTGATCCTGTCCGTTTTTTGACGGTCCATCCCGTTGTTGCGTCTTTGCACCAACAGCGGACCCGCGTCCCTGCCCCTTTCTCATGGGTGGACGGTCACTACGCCCAGTGTTGCGAGACACTGAACGAGGGACACTACACTCGTAAGCGTAGTGTCCTGTCTTTTGACATCTGTTGCATTTCCGCAACTTCTTGTAGTCTGTAGAGCGAGCCTTCTCGCTCTCTACATAACAGAGTTCCATCGGCTCTGAACCTCCGTTGTCATATCGTCTCGGTTGACGATATGATGTCGAGCTGGCGCGAGCCTGTCTCAGACTGAAGTCTTCCTGTTCCGCAATGGAAATGGCTTGTTCTAGTGAATCTAGTTCAAGCCGGAACAGGTGAGTCTTGACGGGACCATCCGCAAGACCCTGCATGAACACCGAAACCAACGTGTGTTCATCCACCGGATTGGAATTTATACAACTCGTAAGATGTCGTATATGTTGCGCGTAAGCGTGCACATCACGCTTACCCTGTTTGAGCTTCAAGAGTTCGGTTCGAGCTCTGAACTCAGCTCTAGGCGGCTCAAACGTTTGTCTGAGCCGCGACTTGAAGACTTCTAACGACCCAAACGCATATGGGTCGTGCAACTTGAGCCCCAGTGCCCAAGTCTTGGCACGTCCTGCCAGATTTGACTGGGCAAATGCAACTTGCATTTCCCCATCGTCGATGCGACGCGCCCTTATGGCGTCATCCAATTCGACGAACCATCTCAAGAGGGAGTCCTCTTCGACTCCCCTATACTTGGAGATGTCAATCTTCAAGGTCTCGGGTCGACGCGAATGCATCGACCCACCAGCAGCACCTGCTGCTGTCTTAACAGTTCAAACTGTTGAGCACCCTGTTCTCTCAACAACTCTGCTTGTTGAGAACCTTGTTGGTGAAGCAAGGCTACTTTCTCGCGTTCAGCGTCAAGTTCATTTTGAATGAACTTGGCGATAGTAGCATGTTGGGCATCTCTATTGAGAGCCTCTAGCATGACGCTAACAGCATGGATGCCCATGGTTGAACCCATCCGTTCAACCGCATCCCATTCGACATCGCTCAAATGGGAGTAGCCGTCACGCGTAGCGTGAAAGCTTTGGTCATCTTCATCATCTAACATATTCATGTTAGATGTGAACGTGGTCCTTGGACGGACTACGAAGTGCTACCAGGTGTAACGGGGCACCCTGAAGCTTGTACTGATGACAGTACAAGCTACTTATTCTGATGACAGAATGAGGCGGTGCCTCGTGACTTCACGTACACTCGTACGTGCAGAGGAAGACGGTAAGAAGAAGCGAGTACTTGGTTAAAGTAAAAAGTAGAACTGTATTTATAATAGTTAATGTCTGCAATAAATCACTATTTATCTTCATCTAACTATGTCTAAATACAAATGTGTAAATCAACTATCTGCTCACCGCTCATTGCGTGCGTCTGTCGTGGCGCGTCTTTATGGGTTGATATAATGGCCTATACCAACCAATTAGGAACTACTCATAAGTGCTGCAGAATATTTGTCCTTATGACAATATTCTGAGAATATAACTCTTATAGTTATATTCTATTAACAATTTCTTATAAATTGTTATGTCACGGTTCACCCCGTTACATCACTCCTCCCGTTTAACCGTCAGTCACTTTAGTGACTGATTGACTAAATGGATACTCGTCCCAATCATTTGGGACGGGGTTTGCACTTGTTGATCCGAGTCCACAGTCCATCAGTTTTATCGCATGGTTAACAAGCCCATGCGATGCGCGAATAAGGCAGCTGAGAGCGCGTCTGCACGTCTCTGTGCGCACGCCGAAGCAGAAACCGCTGCAACCGATGTGTCATCGATTGCTGGATCGTCTCAGTCTGTATCACCTGGTGATGCAGACACTCGTCATGAAGACACTCATGTCTTCACAGAGTATGAGCTCGGTGTCTCATACTCTCCTGATACGGAAGACGGATCCGTATCGAAGGCGATTGAATCCAAGCCGCCTGCCAAGCGTGGCATGGATGATGCTATGCGTCGTAGCATCTTTGGTTCATCTGATGAATCAGATGAACCATCGCCAAAGCGAAGGCGCTCGAGATCGCGAGACTCGGGCGCTCACAGTGGTGTCGATTCTCATATTGACACCACTTCGCAGCGAGGTACCAGTACTTCTGTCGGCACGTCGCAGGAAGAGCGGGACTGCAGAGTGTTGCGTCTTGCTCCCGAAAAGAAAGCATGGCTGCCTCCAAAGTCAGTCATGAATCTCTTGTCGGCGACGACAAGTCGAACATAATGTTCGATTCATCAAGGATTTTATCACCTTGACCCCAGTGCGAAAAACTATCGCGCTGAACATGAATTCTTCATCGATGCTTTCTTCAGACATCGATGGTACAGTGGGAATCACAAACGTGATGGTCCCTCACTGCTTCAAGCGTGGAACGCTTACATCCATAGCCTCGAGGATGTAGGTCGTGACGTTTGGAACGACAAACTTATCAAAGCTCGTGATAAGTTTGAAAAGCGAACCCCAACAGGTGCACGCTATAAGCTGCATCGTCTATCAAGGGAGAAAGGATTACCCTGCCTCTCTTGGGGAGACTCGTGCCCATGTTGTGTGAACAACTCTGCACGAGCACCTAAGGAGGCTTTCCTCCTTACTAGCCCGTGGTGGCGCGTACGTATCTCTACTGAGATGTACGAAGGGATTGACAACCTGAAACCCCTTTACGACCGTGCCGGGAAGACTTTCTCCAGCGGTCCTTCTGCGGCACAGGATGTGCCGCGTCGTACAGCTCAACCAGACTCAGTACGTCAATCATCAGTTGGGAGCGGGGCTCCCAAGTATCCCAGGACGGGGGATAACCGCGCCACCGGACGAGGTAACTCGTCCGACGTCCGTTCACGTCGCGGTGGTTCAACAGCTGCTCAACCAGATAGCGCTGGCCACCGCGAGAGTCCTCTAATGGAGGTGGGGGAGGAGGGAAAACGCTCTCCAAACTATTGTGGGGATGCGTGCGTCCCCGAGAGTCTCTTTGATCGCGTAAATCTTGCGTTGCGCGGCGACCTCGAACATGAGCGGGACAGGCGTCTTCAACTGGCGGACACCGTCTTGAAGCATCGAGCTGAGTTTACCTTGCTCAGCTTGAGAACAAGAGAGCTCTGACGTCTCTGCGTGACGAGCTAAGGGTAGCTCGTGTGGATATTGACCGGTCTCGGGCTGAGATAAATGCTCTTCAGACCCTTGTTGGTATTCACCATCGAGAGCACAAGGCCCTCTGTGAGATGCTTGAGCGCAAGGGCGTTCTTCATCGGAAGAAGCAGCGTACTGGTGGTACGGCTCAAGCCGACCAACGTGAAACTTGGGATGCGTTCGCATCTTACGTGGTAACTCGATCGTGTATGCATTGCCTAGGCGGTGCAATACACGAAATGGGCCAATGTACTTGGGTAGTAGTTTACTGCTACCCAAGTTAGTCACTATATGCTTTGGTAGATTAACCGTAGACAGTAGGACTAAGTCACCCTTATTGAATAAAAGAGTGTTTGCCCTTCCATTCTTGTCAGCGTTTTGCTTTTGCTTATTCACCGCTTCGGCGATGGAGTCTTGCACAAAACGGACTACCGTTTCACGAGCCAGTATGAACTCATATGCTGACTCGTTAGCTTCAGTGCGCTGTGAGTGCACTGCAGCGACATCAGTCTTCAGTGAGGGCTTCCGCACTCTCACTGGCATCATCTTCTTCGATATCGATGTTGTCGATATCGGCATCAAACGCAATGACCTCTTCGTCAGAGCGTGATGATCGTGAACCAAATCGGTTTTTGCTCGCGCGAGTCTCTCCCCCCTTAAACCAAAGTTACACTCTAGTAAGGTGGGTACACGCGGATGGTGTAAGCCATTCACGTAAGACGGCGTATGTGTCGTTGACGCATGCACCGAGTTGTTAATGGCAAACTCTACCATGGGCAAGAACTCACTCCAACTCGTAAAGGAGTGTACGTATCCTCGAAGTATATCTTCGAGGACACGATTGGCCCGTTCCGTCTGACCATCTGACTCTGGATGATCAGATGTAGACATCTTCAAGCGCGTACCGAGTGATTTGAACACGGAACGCCAGAAATCAGCTGTGAAGCGTGAATCTCTGTCTGATACGAGCTCACAGGGTAACCCATGAAGTCGGAAGGTGGTGTAGATAAAGACACAAGCACAGCCACTTGCCGTGATTGACTCTGGTACAGCCACAAGGTGTACCATTTTGCTGAATCTGTCAACAAATACGAGAATACCCGTATTCTTGCGTGCGCCTTTGGGTAACCCGAAGACGAAATCCATTGAGATGGATTCCCTGCACTCTGCCGGAACTGGTAGAGGCTGTAAAGGTGCACGCAGTGAAGGACTTGACTTCACTCGTTGACAGACTTCGCATGCGCGAACGTACTTTCGCACAAACTGATACTGGCGGGGCCAGTAAAAGTCTCGACTCACCGTGAGATATGTTTTCTCTCGGCCACGATGTCCTCCTATAGGAGCATCGTGATACTCGAACATGATCCGCAAACGCAGATCAGTATCATCTGGGATGACAACACGTGGTGTGTCACCAGAAACGGCTGTATAATAAAGTAAACCGTTGCGAGTTGTGTATCGATATGATGCAGATCGATACGCAGACGATAATCATTTCAACGATTCTCGAGATGGTTGGGAGAGATGTGTCAGCAACTTCACAGTCTCACCATCTTGGGCATACGCCCGCCTCACATCATCCTGTAACGTTGTAGATGGTATCGTGGACGTCATAACCACAACAGTCGCTGTCTCACTGTTACACGACTGGTTCAAAGTCGGGACGACGTGAGAGTGCATCAGCGACGACATTAAGTCGTCCTGTTTTGTACTCTACCGTAAAGTTGTATTCTGCAAAGAATGACAACCACCGCGCCATTCGTTGTGAAAGGTGCGGGCTGTTTACTGCCGTGCGTAACGACGCATGGTCAGTGTAAACAATGAAGGGTCTATCTCCTAATAGATAGACTCTGAACTTCGCGAGTGCATACTTCATGGCAAGGAGTTCCTTGTCATGCACTGGGTAGTTCCGCTCAGCTGGTTGCAGCTGACGCGACTGATAGCAGACGACGCGTTCAACGCCTTCAAGGTCGTACTGCATTAATGCACAGTCGTTTGCGAAATCGCTGGCATCACAGACCCCATGAAATGGCCTGTCCTGATCGGCAATTGCTAGGAATGGGGATTGTATCAAGCTCTGCTTGATACCATCAAGCTCTGACATTTAGCATTCCAAAACCACCTCTCGTTCTTTTTCAACAAACGAGAGAGGTGTACAGTCATCTCGGCGTAATTGCGTGAATACTTATGCAAATACGCCGCTAGCCCAAGGAATTTTCGAAGACCTTTGACATCAACTGGCACAGGCCAGTCGGTGATCGCCTTGATCTTTCCGGGATCAGGACGTACACCGTTCTTACCATCGATGCACCCAAGAAGTGGTATTTCGCTTGCTGCAAATATACACTTCTTGAGTTTTGCATACAATTGATGCTTTCGCATGATTGTAAGAACCTGTCGGACGTGGTACCTGTGAACCTCAACGTCCGACTTTCCATCCATAGCTCGACTATGGATGAATACGTCATCGAAATAAATCGGCGCGAATTCTCGTACTGGTCTCAACAGATGTGATACACATCTGTTGAACGTGGCAGGGGCATTACTAAGCCCTTGTGGCATTACTAGCCACCCCCAGAGCATGCCGCTAGGCGTGCTCACTGCGGTATAGGTTATATCCCGTTCTCGCATAAGGATTTGATAGAAGCCATCCATCAAATCCATGGACGAAAAGATGGTACTCTTTGACATACCATCAATGATTATGTCCTTTCTTGGTATCGGCGTCTGAGCCGGTACCGTTGCAGCATTCAACTTGTTAAATGCATGCACAATCCGCCACCCTCCTGTTGCTTTTCGCACACAGAAGGTCGGAGAGCTATGTGGAAAAGTTGATTCCCTCACATGGCCCGCATCTAAACGATCGGCAAAGAACTTGTCGATCGCAAGTACTTGATCACGAGGCAGTGGCCACTGCTTCATGACACAGTACTTCGAGCCTGATTTAAGCTCGACCTCGTGTCGAGTACCTTTATCCTTCGGTAATTCGCACGGAACAGTTACAGGGAATACATCCTTGCATTCAACCAAATCTTCATAGAGATGATTTTTCTTGAGCGATTCCCACGATTGGGAGTCATATCGCTCAATTCGTGTCTTTTCATCTAGGACACTCTCGTCCATAGATGAACTACTGAGAACTCTCTCGTTCTCAGTAAACATTGTTGCTGACCTTATGTCGGTTACACACTCGTCGTCAGCGACGAGTACGCAGATCTGCTTGACTTTGCCACTACGCAGATCACGCAAGAACCTTTTGTGTTCGAGCGTTGGCAACTGAGTGATCTCCGAAGTCAACTTCGGAGGCGCAATCAGATCAAGTGTATACGCGCCTACACTTGATCCGTTATTGACTATGACATTTAATGTCTCTGTCATTTCCTGGGGACTTATTCCCACAGGCTTCGAAGGACTTATTCCTTCGGCTTCCCGGGGACTTATTCCCTCGGGTTTCGGGGAACTTATTTCCGCCGTATTTGTATTATCGGGACTTATTCCCTTTACCTCCTCTAGCTGTGGTTGCGCAACCACAGCGAGATCCTCTACGAAAGACTCTCCAGTCGATCTAGGATTATCGTTTCGCTTAACCTGAGCGATCGATTGTTTCTCTTCTAGATGTTCCCCGCTAGGGATACATCTTTGTCCCGGTCCACTCGACTTATTCGAGTGGTGGACCTTCGGCGCAGCCTGTGTTTCCTCACAGCCGCCGGAACTTTGCTCCGAAGTGTAACCGTTGATTACACTAAGGTTTTGTGCAGTCGTACTAACGACCGTACCACAAGTGAGGCCATCGCACTCACTCGTAGTACATCCACACGCTTGTGGACGCTCCAAAACGTTCATCAGATGGCCGTCTGATGAACAAGCGGCAGGCATCGTTACCGTTCGATGTTGCCAGTTTACCCGTGGTTCGTACCTTCTGAGCCACGGTATTCCAAGGATGACATCAAATTTGTCATACAAATCCAATACGATAAAGTCATCGTCATATTGGGTATCTTCTAGCGTATAGTGGATCTTCACTATACGCTTCATGACGGTTACGGATGCGCCTGTCGCAAGACGTACCGTCATCCTCGTAGGAGGTGTGTCACATTCACTGTAATTGAAGTGACCATCTTCTAGCGATTGGCGTCGCACAAAATTGTTGGACGCCCCACAATCGACTAGAGCTCGAAGGGACAACTTATTCGTCACTTCGAGTTTCAAGGTAATGAGTGAGATCTCATTACCTAGAGCAGCAACGCACAACGTTTTTGCGTTGGGAGCAACCTTCATCAAGAGGCCTACAAATTCTCTTGACGTTGCTGGACCAGTAGGGTGCTCCGCACCTACTGATCCTGTCCGTTTTTTGACGGTCCATCCCGTTGTTGCGTCTTTGCACCAACAGCGGACCCGCGTCCCTGCCCCTTTCTCATGGGTGGACGGTCACTACGCCCAGTGTTGCGAGACACTGAACGAGGGACACTACACTCGTAAGCGTAGTGTCCTGTCTTTTGACATCTGTTGCATTTCTGCAACTTCTTGTAGTCTGTAGAGCGAGCCTTCTCGCTCTCTACATAACAGAGTTCCATCGGCTCTGGACCTCCGTTGTCATATCGTCTCGGTTGACGATATGATGTCGAGCTGGCGCGAGCCTGTCTCAGACTGAAGTCTTCCTGTTCCGCAATGGAAATGGCTTGTTCTAGTGAATCTAGTTCAAGCCGGAACAGGTGAGTCTTGACGGGACCATCCGCAAGACCCTGCATGAACACCGAAACCAACGTGTGTTCATCCACCGGATTGGAATTTATACAACTCGTAAGATGTCGTATATGTTGCGCGTAAGCGTGCACATCACGCTTACCCTGTTTGAGCTTCAAGAGTTCGGTTCGAGCTCTGAACTCAGCTCTAGGCGGCTCAAACGTTTGTCTGAGCCGCGACTTGAAGACTTCTAACGACCCAAACGCATATGGGTCGTGCAACTTGAGCCCCAGTGCCCAAGTCTTGGCACGTCCTGCCAGATTTGACTGGGCAAATGCAACTTGCATTTCCCTATCGTCGATGCGACGCGCCCTTATGGCGTCATCCAATTCGACGAACCATCTCAAGAGGGAGTCCTCTTCGACTCCCCTATACTTGGAGATGTCAATCTTCAAGGTCTCGGGTCGACGCGAATGCATCGACCCACCAGCAGCACCTGCTGCTGTCTCAACAGTTCAAACTGTTGAGCACCCTGTTCTCTCAACAACTCTGCTTGTTGAGAACCTTGTTGGTGAAGCAAGGCTACTTTCTCGCGTTCAGCGTCAAGTTCATTTTGAATGAACTTGGCGATAGTAGCATGTTGGGCATCTCTATTGAGAGCCTCTAGCATGACGCTAACAGCATGGATGCCCATGGTTGAACCCATCCGTTCAACCGCATCCCATTCGACATCGCTCAAATGGGAGTAGCCGTCACGCGTAGCGTGAAAGCTTTGGTCATCTTCATCATCTAACATATTCATGTTAGATGTGAACGTGGTCCTTGGACGGACTACGAAGTGCTACCAGGTGTAACGGGGCACCCTGAAGCTTGTACTGATGACAGTACAAGCTACTTATTCTGATGACAGAATGAGGCGGTGCCTCGTGACTTCACGTACACTCGTACGTGCAGAGGAAGACGGTAAGAAGAAGCGAGTACTTGGTTAAAGTAAAAAGTAGAACTGTATTTATAATAGTTAATGTCTGCAATAAATCACTATTTATCTTCATCTAACTATGTCTAAATACAAATGTGTAAATCAACTATCTGCTCACCGCTCATTGCGTGCGTCTGTCGTGGCGCGTCTTTATGGGTTGATATAATGGCCTATATCAACCAATTAGGAACTACTCGTAAGTGCTACAGAATATTTGTCCTTATGCTAATATTCTGGGAATATAACTCTTATAGTTATATTCTATTAACAATTTCTTATAAATTGTTATGTAACGATTCACCCCGTTACATTAGGGATATTTTAGAAGTTGCAGGATCAGGTACGAAATCGTCAGCAAAAATCCTTTATGCAACAAACTTTCGATAACTTTTTGTATGGGACCCCGGCAGTACTTTAATATTTGTATGGCGGAAAACTCATCTAGCGTTAATAATAATGATCAGGAGAATTGTTTTTAAGTATTTGGTCTGGCCCAACATGGGACTCGACGATTTTATTACGTAGAAAAGATTATTAACTTAAAGAATAAAAATTACGGAGACTCTTTTGTAGCCATCATCGGTCTGAAAGAGGTAGCAGTACCGGAAAATTCTAATGGGTAGGTCATTCCGCAGTGCGGCTACTGAAAAACCGCAATTACAGTAAGTGTCGAAGTATCTTTGATATAAGTGCACGACACTTATGTGGTTGCGCACTTCAGCCGAATCTATAGCGTGCACAAAAACACAGGTCACGTGGACACGGTGAGAAGGGATATACCTCTTGAAGATGCCGACGTGGACCATCCCTGCTGATGTGCATCGCAGGCCTAAGTATAATATGCGATGTTTGCTCAATTGAACACGGGCATCGCGCAAACAACGGTATGGGTTGCAGATGAGCAATGTCCCGAGGCGACCATGATAATTAATGTATGTTTTCTCGTTTTTGAACGGTGCCGATCGTGGCATTCTCGGCCACAATCGGAACCATTCAAAAGCGAGTAAATGGCAGCTATGCACCGCTATTGTAAAGCCTCATTGCCTTGTAGACTACACTTGGCGCGGCTAGTACGTCTTGATGCAGGTACAACAGCCTGTTCCTCTTTGCTTGCCCACAGATGTTCACGGCTATGCCCCGATAAGTATGGTTCCTTGATCGAACAGTTAACGTGCACGGCCTTCCAACCCTAGAAGTAGATTTCTTCCGCCTTTTGGAGATGATTTCCGAATTATGAGTGACGCCTTCTTTTCGGCACGTTTTCCATGCACACTCGATACTCGAGCTGCCTTTCTATACGCAAAGCAAATCTATTTCGACGCGCACAGGCAAAAGTTATACCCCCGGCAGAAGATAGCGCTTTCACTTTGTTTTGTAAAATGTTCATTTTAAATCGCTACCCTACCGCAAAAGCCTCGTTCCTATTTTCACGACCGTCCCTTCTCCTACACTTCTAGCAAAATCCAGACTGTTTGCGATAGAAACGTCAGGAGCTGATCCTATCTGAGAAAAATAAGTCGCTTGCTGAACAGCTCAATATAATGGTCTCATCAGCATACAAAAGTATAAGACGAGCTCGTAAAAAGAGCACAGCACATCTTCAACCCGGCTCTTTTTCAAGACTCTTCGTTCGGCTCCCGGCGCCAGCTGGTAATCTTCTATACCGGTGTTCAATTTACTACACTATGGCTTAGCACCGTACCGGGTATTAACAAAGACCACAGAAAACGGTATACCGACCGCCACTGATTTGAACGAAGAGCCCCGTCGCATCCACGTGCGTGACGTCACAACCGCTGTCTCACGAAGAGCCCGTGACGCGCTCGCTCTTTCTATCGAATCGTCAAAAACGAGTGGCTAAAACTCGAACATCACTCGACTCCCTACTTTTCAGCCGCCACTTGGGTCTTTACGTCGTTGACGACAAATGGAGAGTATCAGCGCCTGCAGTTTCAACGCCCACCAGCAGCTCTGCTCCTTCATGTCGCTCCCTGCAGACGACGAGATGGCACAACTGATCCTTGAGGTGCGTTGCATCATCGCTTTCTGTGGTACTGTACTCCAGTTGAACTAACTGATGGTACCGTTGCAACTCTTGTCTGTCGTAGGAGCTGTCGTTCTCCAGACGTGCGTTCGTGGGCGTTGCGGCAGCGATAGCGAACTCGCCATCGAGCGAGTCGGCGTCTGGACTGAACTCGATCTGTGAAGACGGGGAAGAGGAGGAGGACGACGACTAGATGCAGCATCGTAATGGTGCGCTCGAGAGTGCAGACGAAACACTGCGAGAGACTCACGTGGAAGGGAGCGTCAACATCACGCAGCAGCTCTCCCCCCACGCCCCCTACGCATCTTCAGATTTCATCGTGTGCAGTGTCTCGAGTGTGATCAAGCACGTTCCCTGCAACATTGTGGTCATCGGCTTAGAGGACAGCAAATTGCAATACGATATTTATTAGCAACCTTTTGTTTGTCGTTTAGAATGTCCAGTTGTTAACGATGTGGCGATGGTACTTCCAGTGTCCTTGCTGCTTTATCCTGTTAACTGATGAAATTCACGTCATCGCGACAACGAAATGTTCGATCAGAATATACGCTCCGAGCAACGTAATTAGTCTCCTTGTTCATTGCAGTGTTTGTGGAACAAACCTGAAGCGCGTCTCGACGATGGAAGTAGTGCTGCATATACCAACCAACTGTGCGAATGGCTAGATGCATGAGCTACGCTATCTGTAGCTTACATCGTTGATGCCTGCGCCATGAGGTTTAGACCACACTAGCATCCCAAATCTCCTCAGGGCCTTACGACAAGCATTTGTTACGATGTCTGACCATTCGAGGTGTTTTCCGCAGTTCAAATAGCAGCTTCGGAACGAATCATCCTGCTAGAAGCATTGTTGCTCTGGATCCAGGCTGAAATGTCTGCGGGCATGGCCGGATTCGTCTCTTCGTCAGCCTCTAGAGCTGGAAGCTTGCTGACAATCTGCTCGGGGCTCAGTGCACCTACCACCGTGTTCTTTACGAGCACAATGGCGTTCACGAACCCATTCCTGCTCGCGTCTTTGGTCACGAAGCGCTGTTCGATATAGAAAGCACGCGCGTCCCAGCAAATGAGTCGCGACTGCATCGTGTAGACTTGGCCGAACGACAGCTCCCGCCGATACCGCACTGTCTGCGCGCCAACGACGAAATTGCTACCCGATTTGACCATAACGTCCCATACGCCATTGCGCTGGCACAAAGAGAAAAGAACACGTAGACAAAGAGCACGTCCGTGTCAATGCGATCATCACACTAGCATCAATCCAATTGGCTGTCGTACGTGCCACAGCTCGCGGCGTCCGAAACCGCACTCGCGCAAGACGCGCGCGTTATTGCAGTGTCCATTGCGATCAATGTCCGTAAGACCAACAAAGCCAGTGACGATGTTTGTAGCGAATAAGTGGCAACGAGGTCCACGCTTTGGTCCAAGTGGAAGCGACGTCATCCCTATCCGCAGAAAGTACCACATGTCGCAGAGAGCGAAACTGGAGAGTGCGCCTACCACGAGTGCGGTGACGCCGCTCAGTTTGTTTACGAAGTAGACCAGAGAAGACACTGCTGCAGGCAGCAGCACGAGCAGCACAAACGCCAGCACACTACGAGGCCGCAGCATGTGGACGCGAGCGATTGCGTGTCTGTAGCCATGTGTGTAGAATCACTTCAGTGTAGCCATAAATATTGCGACGACTCGAACGTAGCCATGTACGTTGCGACGAGTCAGGTGTAGCCATGTTCGTTTTGACCACTTCAGTGTAGCCATACATGGTGCTGACACCAAAGCGTAGCTATGGCCTGAAATAGACTGAGGGGGTCCGTTTTGCTGCTTGGCCATCGATTTGTATTGGCTAAAACTCGAGCTGGTTTACAAGCGTTCTCGACATTTGCGCATTCTTGGCACGACGATGGAGGCGCAGGCTCGAGCGTTGGAGGAGGAAGTGCAGCAGCTGGGCGCGCAGGAACCGACGAAACACACGGCAGTGATGAAGCAGAGACTGTACACTCGCGTGGGTCAGTTTCTCATGGGCAGTCTGAACATGCAGCACTGGTGGTGCGATCATTCGTCTCTCATGGTGTTCATGATGCGCGTGCTGGAGCTCTACCCGGCGTCCGAGAGCGTCTGTGCCTTTTACAAGAAGATGGAGCAGCAGCTGCGTCATTGTTGTCGATGGTAAAGAAGAAGAAGAAACTAGCAGCAACTTACGATGAAGTATGAACGAGTGGAAGTGGAAACTGAGACTAACATGTGTTCGCTTTCTGTCTCGTTCTCTTTGCGTATGCGTATGATTTGTCGTTGCCGCTGCTTTTATTGTGCTCGGTGTGTTTGTTTCCTTTCATGCCACGTGACTGTTTTTGCTGCTGTTTTTGTGCTGCAGCGTAGACACTTACCACGCAGCTCTACCGAGCGTCCGTGTGGAGCTGGAGTTCGAGTTCACGCCCGAATCGATCGCGTCTTTTTTCGTCAAATCACAAGCGCTAGATGCTGATCGGGTGCAGCGGCAGTTGGCGGACGCGTTCACGGGGCTGGTCAAGGCCTCGCCGGAAAAGCTGGAAATTATGGCAAACACGTTGTACGAAGTGCTTCATCACCGGCGTCTGCTGTCAGACTTCCGTATTGTACGAGTGTTGTCGAGGGTGAGCATGAATGGTTTCGTCGACTGTGTTACCTGCTATGGACTACACGCTAATTTCGTTGTCAGTGGGTCTGTTCTCCGTTCGCAGATGTGAAAGCAAATTCGTATCTGGGAAGCTTGCGTGGTTGCGCTGGGCTGTATCAGTTACTGGTATCGCCATACTCTGCACTTAGGTGCGCAGCTCGCTTTCTAGTTTCCTTTACTGTCCTGCGATTTTTGTTTTTGGGAAATGCATGGGCAGTGAGTGATAAACAATGATGTTTGCACTGCAGAGAGTGGGCCCAAAATATGGTGCAACACTTTGGCTCGATTCAGCTGCGTGGCGATCGCGTGGAAGACCGGTATTTACTCGAAGTGCTGGATGAGTGGATGTACGTACTGGAAAATGAAGCATTCAACAAATCTATGTTGTTGCTCGATTTTAAAACAAAAGAGGAGATTCAAGATGTGAGTGCCTTGCCTGGGGGCTGTTAACCCGTTTGGCTATCGTAGTCTTTCAATCACGATATTGATATCTGTTACCACCATACTTTGCAAAATGATTACAGTTCTTGGAGCCAACAAATTGCGTGAAGACTCCGACCAAGCCAATGTTGTGGTCTGCACTTGATACCGTAATGCAGGTATAAAAACCATGATGTTGCTCGTATGGAAAGGCGTTGTCGCATGGTTAACGTGGTCTGTACTGTTGGAATTGTTAGCAAATGGACCTTGACAGCTTAGAAGCGATGCTGGTTTCGTTTGATACGATCCCCGATGTAGTCTTTAACTATTTACAGGATGCAGACCCTGCAGGAGACCAGACGCTCACCTTGGTGGTACGCTGCCTCCCCCCCTTCCCCGAAACGCGTGGGCAGCTAACAACTAATCTCATTCTTCGTTGTTTGTTAGGTTTCCAAGTGTTTTGCAGTTCTCTTACGCTGTCTTGGGCACCGGTTCTGGGATCACAGCGTTAATTCGCCGAAAGTTGTGCTGGATGTAATAATGCAGCATTGCCGTCTCACCTCGTGGCGCGTGTATGTCACGAAACAGTTTATTGAGCTTCTGCCACCGCTTCTCGCGACTATACGACCGTCTCAAATCGTCAGCCAATCGGTTCGTATTGCATTGAGCTTGACATGTTTTTTGCATTAACTGAAGTGGTAAAAATATCTATCTACAGTCCAATCAAGAAAAATACGACGAGCTTGATTTTTATTTGGAGACACGCAAGAATATGGTGCAGTTCCTGATTGTCGAGGATCTTCGACCGAAGCATTACGATGCTGTTGCCGTGGTGGCGACATCAAGGGCAGCTTTTACAATTTTGCACGACTGTTACGAACACCGTATGCCTGGTACTGTTAAAAGCAATCAGGAGAGTGGGCGAGATGAAGGCGCGCTGTCCGAATCAATTTCTGTCGATTACTCGATTTCTGAAAGCGCTTTTTGGTGGCCATGCAGCTCTGAGTCTGGTGATGTTACAAACAGGATACTGGGAAAGCTATGGATGAACCATTTATTTGATATTGTTAT
>CAKLBY020000125.1:0-43409 GCA_921007115.2 Peronospora matthiolae | reverse complement strand
CGACAGCTGACGAGGTCGCCCTGCACAGCGTGGTGACCTCGTACGCTGGAGATGCAAGCAACACCGTGCAACACCCCAATTGCACGACATTGCACTTCAGCTACACCTAGTCTGGTCACCTTGATCAACCAAATCCCAAATCAATCCGAAACTGAAGCGACACAATCAGATAAAGCCGCTGCTGTTGCATGAGTACCGGACTGTTTGGCCTGAGCGAATGAGGACCTGACACACTCAGTCCCAGTCCTCATCTCATCGTTCGAACTCGGTTGTATCGAAGTAGTACATGCCGCACACCACGCGGTCTCATCGACTTCCAGCGGTCCGGTCTGTGGACACTGTTTGTGTTATAACATCGTCGCGAGATGCGGCGTGACGAGGGAGCTGGGCTCCTTGTTAAGACGTACGGTGTGGTCCAAGACCACGACAAACTCCAGCTCTTTGTGTGCGAGCAACCTGACAACGACGTCATGTGATAAACTAGAGCGACCGTCAATGAATTGCCCATCAAAACACGAGAGCGAGGCTCTTCAGCCAGTTTCATTCGAGAGACAAAGACACGCCGTCGTCCTGTTGCGTCTACAGATGGCGGAGCTGTCTATCGTCAAGCAAGACACGAGAAAGTCTGCATCGTGACGATCACGTGTCTCGGCAACCGTTCCCGTCCACGGCTTTCTTCATGGCTAGGAGCAGTTGTGATGACAATGGCTCTTTCCGAATAGCTTAGCATTGATAGCGGTTTGATGGACTTCAGACATCTCCTGAGATGTCTTCGTGGCGGCGTCACAGAGCTGGGCTTGTAACGTGCGTAAGGCTGCGAGGAGCTACTCTTATTATCTGCTTGAGGCACAAAGCTGAAGCTCAAGCTTCCTAACGTCCACTTCCAACAGCCTTGAAACGAGAAACTTGATGAGGGGCATGTGTTCGAACAACGAGTGTAAACAATCAGCGAGTTGCTCCATTTCGGTGCGAGCTTCGGGTCACACTCGCTCGCCATCGAGTCCGACTACGTCTATCGATCGAGCACCTGACGCTCCAGTTGTCCGTCCGGTGGCTCTGTCGATCTCTGGACTCCACGACGAGGAACAGCGTCTTTGCTCCGAGTAGAAAGGGGACGACCCACCGGTCCGAACTGGCTGCTGTCGCGAGGTTAACATCGATCCAGTGCCTCCCTCCTCCTAGGGTGCCGTCGTGGTGGTATTCCAGTTCAGATCGAGGCACTTGAGACAGTCGAGAGCAGAGGAGGGAGTTGCGCCGAACGTGCTTCCATGACCACTGAAGGCAGCGAGGGAAGCACGTCCCGACGCTCCGATGCTCAAATGTGTCGAGACAATGGAGACATGACGTTGTTCACTTGCCAGAGCATCCGCTAGGGTTCTACCCTCATCTTCCCGCTCTTGCCCTTTGGAATCCACGACAGCCGCTTCACGGTTTCCACAGCACACACACACACGGCCGACCGACCACGACGATCTCTCCCCCTCTTTGTCGTCGTCTCCTTGTCGATAGGCACCAACCACTACGTAGCTTCGGTCCTGATCAAAGGACGACGACTTGCACGTCTTTCGAACAAGATAAAGCAGCAGCAGCTCTCTCTCTCTCTCTCTTAAGTGACTCTACTACCGTTGACCCACTTGACGACGGCGTTCGACTCGGAGCACACGCCTAGTTTCGTGACGATCTACCAGTCACTAAAGGTGCACTGCCTACAGATAGATAGACAGACAGGTGGTCCCACGGATGCACTAGGACAGCGGGCTGTTAGCCCTGAACATGGCGGCGATCAGGACGATCAATCACTAGCTCCATGAAACTTCGTACTGGATGCCACGGATCTTCCAATTAACACGGACGGAAGGTGCCGATCGTGCGCTGCACTTGTCGGACGGTAGGATATCTCGGTGTCCACCCTTTGGTGAGCTGTGAACCTTTGAGCGATCCAGCCACCACCCCAGGAACTAACAGACAGGATGTACCGGTTGACCGGGAAGAGCGGGGAGCAAGTTCGGCTCTGCCCTGTCTTGACGACCGCTCGATGGCCCATGTGTCACACCGCGACTAATCTCGAGCTCCTCGCTTCGCGAATCCCTTACGATGCACATGTCACGCAGTTGGGGCACGACGTGAGAGTCAGTCGTCGAACTTTCGGAGCAGCAGGTGGACGCGTCGCGCCGTCCATCCGGCAGTCCTTCAACTCCCGGCCAACATCCGTCCATCCGTCCCACTAGAGATCTCGCGAGACAGGAGCGATCGATCCGTCAACCTCGCGGTCTTTTCGTCCGTCGACTCGACGCGCAAGACAAGGGGCGAGCGACGGCTGACCGTCCATTCGCCCCCCGTCCGTCCTTCAGCTCCTTGAGATGCCCCGCTACTTGGGAGCTACCGACATTGGCGAAGTGCCGTCGGAAATGCTGAAGCTCACCATGTCCGCAGCAGGTTCCGGATCCCTTCGAACAGGTTCGAGCGGCACGACCTTAAAGGGCACGAACCCATCGACCGAGAATGCCGCCGCCGCCGCCGCCCAAGACATTGCTGACAATAGCAACAGCACTTCCAGTTGTACCGACTCGGTGGACGACGAGGCCCTCGAGTTGTGGCTCAGCATCAGCATCCCCTTCGTGCTCCTCTTGACCGTGTTCGTGCTCCTGGTTTTCTGCTGCAAGCGACCACCGAAGACCGACCGGGACGTCAATGCACCTGCGGGGTCGCCCTCTTTACCCATGTACCAAATCGGGCGACGACGGGGACCCCTACGTCCAGGATGGCGACGTTGACCATGGAAGACGAAGAAGCGCTGGCGCCGTGGCGCATTAATGCCGAGAGTATTACCCCGATCCGGCCATTAGGAGCTGGAGCTTATGGCACGGTATGGCTCGCAACGTACTTGGGGGAGACGGTCGTGGTCAAGAAACTCTCACCTCCTTTGCCCACGTCCCTCCCCGGACGAAATCGTGGCGAAAACAGAGTCGCCACAGTCGCCAGAGCAGCAATAACGCGTCGGGTGCAACCTCCGGGACGAATTCAAGAACCCGGACCAAGTCACGGAGTTTACGGGGTCAAAGTGCTCTGCGTCGCTTCGTTGCGGAGATTCGGTTCCTGGCTTGCCTCAGTCATCCCAAAGTCGTGGCGTTCTACGGGGCAGCCTGGGCCTCCCCTTTGAAAGCGGAGAATGGGACCTTAGAAGCTGGCAATACGGGAAATGCTGGCACGGGTAATGCCTCGGACCTTCAGATGGTGCTCGAGTATATGAGCGGAGGGGACTTGCGGCAGTACTTGGTGGGGACTCGACATGACGCTCGAGCCCGGGCGTGGCGAGCTCCGAAATTGGCCATGGCTCTGGATATTGCGGAAGCCCTGACGTACTTGCACTCGCGGCAGCCGAAACCGATTTTGCATCGGGACCTCAAGTCGAGGAACATCTTGCTGGACTCGGCCTACACGGCCAAAGTGGCGGACTTTGGCGTGAGTCGGTATGGGCTGCATCACTTGCTTGAGGGGGAGAGAGGAGGAGGAGGAGAACGAGAAGAAGAAGGGCAGGATGACGAGGACGACTCGACGGAACAACTTGCAATGACAAGGTCGATAGGAACGAATCGGTGGATTGCACCGGAAGTGCTGTCCGGCGATGCGCGGTACTCGACAGCAGTGGATATCTACTCGTTTGGAGTCATTCTGTCGGAACTCGACAGCCATGAACTACCGTTCTCGGAAGTGACGCTGTCGAATGGTCAGTCCTTGCCGGAAAGTGCTGTGCTGGAGCTATTGAGGACAGGAGCGATTCGCCCGTCGCTGTCGGACCGATGTCCTCGAGAAGTTGCGACGCTCGTGATGGAGTGTTTAACGCTCGAGCCAAGTCGACGCCCGACAGCAGCCCAAGTGGCGGAGCGACTTCGGAGTTTATTGGAGCGCGAGCGTCGCGTGAGTGACATTGGGGACGATGTGAGTACAAGTGACCAGAACTCCTTCCTAGGCGCTCGAGAAGACCTGGGAAGTATGTTCAGTAGCAGCGTGGGGAGCTCGAGTTTGTCCATGGAGCGTGGATTCAACTACGCAGTATTGGGGGAGCGCTAGCTCGTACCATTCAGGAGGTAAATTATAAACGCTGGTGTCAAGGTGGACGCCAGCGTAGCTAAACTGACCCGAAGGAAGGCCTGATGAAGAACAACAGCAGGGATGAGGACTTTGTTGATGTATGAATCACACATATACCTCACCCATGTGTGCTCGTAGTAACAGAGCAACGTCTACTGGACGTGTCTCGACCAAGTGGCAAGTCCATTAGACTAATAGCTACATGAATACATCACAACAGCTTTCAAAAGGTATCGTCGGTCAAGACACTGTAGTTTACAAACTGTAGACAACGACGCGTCGCAGTGTATTCCGTGCCCAATTTCAGTATAGCTCAGCCAGCAAGGGCAGCCGCCAATTCTAGTCATAGCACTAGATGAGGTAGGTGCCCTCGCCAGTACTTGTGCCGTCGTAGAAATACATACAAAGTCCTAACAGCCCGAAAAGAGATGCAGAATCCTGACATGTCATTGAAACCAATGTAAAGTCCCAATCGGCTCTTGACAGCTGAAAGACAAGCTACGACTGCTGACTTGTTGAAGTTTGTTACGTGCCAACTCATTGAGTTAACATCAGGTGTCATGAGCACATGATTATAAAGCAGGTTGCTACCTTTTCTCCACGCAAAGGCTCTGATGAACACCCACAGTGCTGGATAACGGGTACATCGGATACGCATGTCCGGAAGTTCTAGTAACAAACTGGCATCAATCGTGACCGCAACGTATGTCGTAAGTTCTCACGAACTGCAAGAAACCCCGGAGCAAAGCGATAAGAAAGCTGCTCTTGCCGTAATTCATGGGAGTAGCGACAGTTCAGATCGTCGCTGGCACTGCCATCTTCCACATCACGGAACTCGGACTCATCCCAATCATCACGGGTCAGGAAACAGCGCTATTTTTCTCGTGTTCCGCTTACTCATGCCGCCCATTGCGCTCGATTTTTTCTTTCATGAAGATCCCGATCAGCCGGTAATTCACGACGGAGAATTCAAATACAAAGCAGATGAGTCTGAGCCGACAACAGGCAGGACAAAGTCAATGCAACAAGCTGCTTTCAAAGATCCACCACATGGTGTCGATTACGAAAAACTCTCGCGAACTAAACAACCGAGGACATCATTCAGTTGCTCATGTTTCTTATCGTCCTGTCCAAATGCACCATCACATATCCTTGTGCTTGGTGAGTTACAATTATGTGGCCACGTTATTGACCATCATGTCATTCTCCTTAGTACCACAAACTCGTCTTTCAATCTTTTCTGAAGCAGGAACTTCAATGACTTCACTCCTACGACACCATTCACCACAGATTAACGTGGTACGTCTCAGCTTCACCGGTAGGCGCATCTTCCGTCACGGCTGTCTTCAACTTGTCAATTATCGTTCCCATCACAGCGTTATTATTATTATTGGTGGCAGTGAATGCAGCGCCCGCGAACACCACTTCGTGTGCAGCATCTACATGGCCGACCAGCAGACATGACGTCATAAAAAACTCAACGAACAGTCCACGCCAAACATCAGCAAGTTTGCCGTCTCGCGCTTTAATTTACCGTTCGTTCTGACAGTTAGACCGAGCATATTGTTTGCTCACCCGTCCATGGAGTCTAGCAGCCATCACCACCCACAATTTTCAAGCAAGACGTTGAAGGTGCAATAGCCAAAGCATTAAAGATCGTGCTGACAATGAAAGCCAATGCGAGACATGCGAGGACCCACCACGTTGTGCATCGATTGTCTTTATCGCCGTAGCGATGTAGACGCTGGATATGTCGTTTTTGCTTGGGTAGAAAAACCAAAGCCACGAGACCGAGGGCTCGAATAATGTGCGACAATACCAGTGCAAACGCCACTTGCATTCTATCAGGGTCGGACCTCCCACTGACAGAGTGCTCGACATCCTCAAACATGAACCCAATCAAATTCGAGACAGTGTTCGCCATGAGCCGCATACTTGAAGCCATGGACACGACAATCCCGACAAAAGCACCTTCGCCACCCACTGGAGCGATTTCTGCAGTGAGGGCAAGTTCCAAGATCACAATTGCACTGCGAAGGAAAGCTGTAAGCGATGACACGACGGCGTAGATATCTACGTTACGTGATGCTGGGTGAAGAGTTGCCATGAGGTAGTAGACAAGTTGAGGTGTCATCGTGACGATGACAAAGCTCGAGAACACGGACCAGCGCCAATCGTTGTTTAAGAAAAAATACTTCCACAGGATCACGGGAAGTATCGAGAACACTTCCGACATGCTACTGCTCATTGACGCAGCTTTTGCATTCATGCCACACCATCGTTCGAGCCGATTAATCGGATATGTTAGCGAGAACTCCGACATCAAGATGAGACCGATCAAAAACCGGATAACGCGTGAAGTGGACTCTTTGCCCAACGCACTTCGCAGCCGATTCCAGTGGCCACGAAACGCGAGCGCCAAGCGCTGAAGAAAGTTAGAAGCCGTGATGTAAGCTCGCTGAAGCTCCGATGCTGACGTTGCCAAGTTGCCAATAGTTGCGCGATTGAATCGATCTCGAGCTGCATTGATAGCTGGTGGGTCTGCCTTCTCGACAAAGCACGTGCATAGCCCGATCAGTGGAACGATCGTATAAAACACGAAGAACAGCATCGTTTGACGCAGCGTGACTTTGGGAACAGCCCCTAGATCCGAGACCTGGAAAATCGCGTAATCAGCAATCACTTGGCCGAAAAATTGACCTGCATACTGTGTCATAAGCAGCGTACCAAGAGCTTGTCCACGAACTGTCAAGCGTTCCCGCCGAGTCTGTGCAATCACATAAGTCTCTCCAATAACTATCGCCACGATACAGCCAAAGTTGGCCAGAATGAGTAAGAAAACATAGGCATCCATCAGCGTAGCAGCATGTCGTAACACATCAGCTGAAGTCACGTCATTGTTGTTCGCTCGGTACGAGACAAATTCGTCCAGTAAAGCCATGAAAAAACACGCGAGCATTGTCATCATCCATGCGAGAATAATGTAAGCCTTACGTCGGGAATCAAAGATCGGCACGGCGTCGGAGATGAAGCCCCAAATGAAACTATAAGACCACGGCAACTGAATTAACACCGAGGCTGCATCTGCTTGATATGATTTCATCCTTAGCTCTTGTTTCAGCAGCGGTAGAACGCCATGCGTTAAGCAATTATGGAGAATGCCCGCAAAGCCGGACGAGACGAGCAATCCAATGTGTCGTTGCGAGAGCAGATTCACTTCAAATTGGCGCGTCAAAGCTGGAAACGGCATCGCACTCTCTCCATCACGTCCTGCTTCCTCCTTCCGTATGTGTGGACTGTCAACAGCCGAGTCCACTCGGTTCATAATCACCACGGAGCTCATCATTGCATTCTCCACTGGACCAAGCATCGGAATCATCGAAGCTTGGCCATTTTCCAGCTGCAGACCTCGATCAAAGTGACTGCGGTTGCAACTCCTGTCAAAGCCACTTCGCGTGAGATTCGACCCGCAGCTACTTTGCTCAAAATGGTGCTCAAAGCCACTCGTTTCAAAGCCACTTCGGTTGAAACTGCGGTCAAAGCCACTGCGATTGAAATTTCGATCCAAGCCGGTTTGATTCAGCATCGGTACAACCTGCTCAACTGCACTTCGAGTCACACTTGACTCAAAAGCACTTCGATTGAGACTGCGTTCGAACGCATTTCGGTTCAAAGTGGGTAACCCGTTCCGACTTTGGGAGAAATCCAGTCTCCGTGCATTCTCCTCGTCCGTCAAGGACGCATTCTCTCTGTCTTCTACGTATTTTGTGAAACCAAGTTTCCGAGTCATGGCTGTAGCAGCAACGAGAACCAGAGAGCAACCACTCGAACAGTATGAAGTGAAGCAGTGGAGTAGTCGACGGTATGAGTAAGTATTCCGGTCGTTGTTTTGCGTACTGCTGTCGGATAGGGACCCCCTTGTTGGCTGTCACGTGGGTTTACCAAGAACAAAGCAAAAGACGATGCGACAGTCAGTGCCGCTGGCTAGCAGGAAAACGCACGTGATGTGCAGTGGCCCTTTCTGGCTCCCTCCGTTCCTTCAGGATGATGATGGTCGACATCGGAATGGAGACGAATAGAGAGAGGAGCGCGCGACTCTCGCACGCTCTTTCAACATGACGAAAGCACCGACACCCCCGCCACAAGCTCTTGAGCATCTCGTCATATGCTCAGATCCGACCATCGGGTCACACTTATGTCTTGGATTTCGACTTGTACGTGCGACGGGAACACACGCGTATCGGAAAACCAAGTGGTTGTGGGGTTTCGAGATAGATGGTGAGCACGGTCATGTGTTTGAGTGTTTGGTGCTGAACAAACCCTTCCTCATGCATGAACAAGGGCGAGACGTTTACTTCCTCGAGGGATAAAGGGGACGTCCGTTTGGAACGAATGGGAACATGAAGAGCCAAGAGGAGGTCAGTGAAGATGACCAGGGAGAACCTCTGACAATTGAACCCCAAGCAATCACTGGAATCCAGGGCTGCGGGTTTACTCTCCACTGCTGGTCTCTGTTTGAACAAGAGTGTACATTGGCTGCAGTGATGTCAACCTGAGATGAGCTCCAGCACTGTCTTGACTCTATGCAGCCATTAGGCCGCACGAAACGGTATGGCGTGGATGGCATAGACCTCATGTTTAGTCCAACAGTGTGAGCAATATCGACCCGATGTTTCCGTTTGTTACAGTGATCGACGCAGGAGATCAAGACAAAGACGACGATGCTATTCATGTCACCGAACGACATTGCGTCTTGCTGCAATTGCTTCATAAAGACGACGCATGAACGGACACGTGTTGGTCGTGGTGTCGAAAGGTCCAGTTTCACAAGAGTCGTGCGAGTGGCCATTCATTTTGTTGTAAAAACGAATACCTTGCAAAATGGATGTAAAATTGAACAGTGATAGAAGAAAAGCACTGTGAGATCTAACCTCTATATTGTTATTACGTACGAGATAAGGACGCGACCAACCCAGCTGGTATGTTGCAAGAGCCAAGCACAGCTAAGTACTGCTGTGTAGTTGTAAACCGTCTGTCACGTGTGGAATGTCACTTGTCGTTCCACGTGCAATGTTTGTCTATTGAAGCAGAAAGTTTACAAAGCTATGCTGGTAATCATTGGTACTGTACGACTGGCAGACGTACATGCAGCACTAACCCACAGGAGGGATGTGACTACAGGTTATGTTGCAGTCCGAGCTGTGGAAACAGCTAGATAGATACTTATGTGGTCTAGTCAATAATTACGGAAATGTAGATACCACATACTACTGGAGGGTAGAAGCTTACTGAGGGAATGCATGAATTGGCAGCGAAGGGTCTAAGCCCTTTCAAATGACAATGTAGTATCGCATGCGAACGCTTGCGTCTTCGTTGATGAGGTGCAGGCTCCAGGCAAAGCAGGTGTTTTTGCAATGTGGGACGTATGGCTGTCAAGGAATCCCATGTCGATGATCACGTGATGATATAGAACCTTGCATCATCTTTCCATTGTTAAGGCAAGTGTCGGAAAGAGTCTGACTGGCGACAACGCTAGATCCGCGTAACGGTGACTGATGCGCAGAATTGAAGAGGCTAATTTAGGTGATCTTGCCCAGCATTCTCGATCATGCGTAGACGCTGAAAATTAAGTCGAAGCTGTTTGAGGTTGCATCGCTTACCTGATTGGTTACGTCTTCATTCCCTTTTGTACAGGTAAAGCTTTAAAAAGCGCTAGCAACATGCAGCCCTGCCAAGCTGTGCTTGCACTTCTTCCACTGCTTGTAACAACCATTAACGCACTTGTGGCTAGTCATTCAGGTGCAGATAATTTACATCTCACCGCCTCTCCCGACTGCTAAGAAGTGTATTGTCCATCGCTTAGATGACATGTGCTAACTAACGACTCATTCCGTTTTTGCTGGCATTATCGTATCGTGATACCACCATCGTTACCATGATCAATGCATGACCTTTTCGCCCTAATGCTTCATCGTTAGCACCTTTCCAATCCCTTACACGCTAATAATGTTTTACTGTCTTCTTGTCTTTCGGCTTTTGAAACATGCCGTTCGCCTCATACTTTGTGGTAGACTGGACCTTGACATCCAGTACAACTGTAAGAATCAAATACGTCGCTCTAGACTATAGGGCGTGATCTCTATCGGTTGTTTCCTTCATGAGAATCCTTTTTCGTGTGACTCCCGTCCAACCTTTTTGTATAGCGTTGCACGATCTTTTGTAACTCCTTGACTTGCCTACTAGACTTTGCACATACGTACGTTTACGTGTCTCATTTCTTGGCGTAGGGCACTTGGCGAAGGGCACCACCGTTTGTTGCGGTGTTGTCCATTAATTCCTCCGTTTTTGTAGATCCAACGCAGCATCTGCTTTGTGCAAACGATGTAGAGCACTGGCATCTTAAAAACGCCGTTGGAATTTGCCAGCGTATAAGCGAGATCGGTATGGTCGTAAATGCTACAAGTCGTAAGCTCTAATATAGATTGGTCACAGAACGAAAAAAAACACGGGGCAAACCCCAAAGCAACCAAGATTCACATGATTTTGTGTATGCAGGCAAGCAGTTTCGAACGTTCGTTTAGTGTTGATTGCTGAATGTCGAACAGATGAGATCTCACGTGCATCAGAAAGGCAAATTTTTTGTCGCTGTACTCGCTTTTGCCATCTGCTGCATGCACACGCGCGTGAATTTTCTGCTGATTTCCTCTGAAACCCTGTGATCAGCGTCAACAATATCTTTAAAATTATATTTTGCTGGTTGTATGTGTCATGAATAGCCTAATAATGATTGTAGGAAGCTTTCTTTTGCACAGGTTAGTGCGAAAGCAGTACAACTTCCACAAAGGAATGGTCACATAGACATAGTCACTTTGCTTACGCTCTAATTTTATTCGAAAAGGTGCAATATCACCAGACACCGATGCGTATATTGCTCTATCATCAATGGCTATTTATATTTGCTTACTCTGTCGCTTCCTTTAACTTCGTCTTGATTTCGAAACGAAGTACAATTAAGTGCTTGTATATAAGTAAATTTTGCTGCAAGGATACGTCACTACACCTCCGCTCTTATTTACCAGAATAGACGTACAGTATCACTGCAGGCCCCCTTTCGCATGACTACCCCATGTATATCACGTGTGTTTAATATAATTATTAATGAATGCCGAGCATAAAATAAAAGCTGTAAGTCTACTGAGTTGTCGTTGTTGATAATATGCACCTACATGCTGCCTGCTAAAACCATAAAGACTGCATCGGTAAAGGTTTTCAAATCTTCCCATGTAAACGAACAACACTGACCATCATTAATTAACGAGTGTATATTGAGGCGAATTTATGATGAAAGTGACTAGCTTAATGAGCTTGGCATCTATTGCTCCAGACTAGACCTTCACAATGGCAACCCGAGACCATAAAACAGTTGGCCATGTTTCTTATTTGATAATCATATCAGTTTTCTTTCAATCTTGATACGGCAGAAGTTTGAATAATTGCAAACATTCGTGTCGTAGTACATTAAAAATTTGTGTCGACGTACTTCACGCTGTTGCGGTCATCGATATGACATGATATCAAACAACCAGCAAACTCGAGTATTGTGTATGATGTGTGGAAGCATCAGGCATAATTTCAAAAAAATATCTCTGGACTGGACCCTTTCTTACATTATAACGACGATGTAGAGGAATACTAGCTTATTAATTATAACCGCTGTCAACTTTTTTGCATACAATTGCATGAAACAACGTGTAAAAAATTCCGGCTGCGTACAACTTTGTTATTAGATTCAACATTAAATATCGTGGAAGGCGTTCTACAAAGACATGCTCTATAGATTTAACTACATTAAACTTCACATGCTCTACTATCTATTTTTATCCATTTTGTAAACTCATATCGATACAAAACATAGTATAACAGATGACTGTGTTCCAACGACGAATTAACGTACAATTTGGCATTGCTTCATATGCGGGTTCGTGCGCCTTTTCTCTGCTCATAATTAGGTAGCGCACTAATATGGTTACGTTTGTTTAAACACCTTGCTCAACACATGACTGAATGCAATTTTCGCATAAGTCCGTTAGATTTATTGGTTTGGAGCCTTTTTAATCAAAGCGTTTCTGCGTAACAAATAGCCGGATTCATTTTGGTCGCTTCACTGCGAACGCTAAAAGCCGGATGATAGCTTCCGGTATTAGTCGACTTACTATCCTTGTCCAAAGGATGTAGCCTCAAGCAGGCGTTGCACTTCCTATTCAAGTCCGACAATCGAGTAGGGTAGCAGATAGTTGAGATAATCTTACGTTGCGATCACTTCTGAGTGTCAATTCATACACACGCAAAAAAATTAAACTACACCAATTTTTGCGTCTGTAGTCGTCATTCATTTGCTTATTTTTTCACGGCAATATGCATGCCAACACACAAGTAAAATATCCAAACCCTGCTAAGCTCTACTTCGCTGTTCATTCTTTGCAAAGGCATTGCAGAATTTTTTGTGGGGAATTTCGATGATTGACTACTCCAATCTCTGTTCTGAAAAAATCTTTGGTCTTTACTTTCACGAAACGCCCAACAAGAACCGGCTGCGGAAACACAGCAAGTTTGTGATCGACAAAGATGCCCTTCAGACTGTTGAACGACTACAGCAGCATTTATTTCCTTCGTAGATTTCAGTATCCAGCATATACGCTTCAACTGAGCAAAATATGCACGATGATTTGATGATGGATTACCGTACCATTTGCTTGCCATTGCAGCTTGAACTGCTAGGTGATCAGTTTTCAGCTTAGCGTGTGTGCGTCTTCAAAATTGTTTACTCTTGAATTATGCTGCTGTCAGTCTAGATTTGTAGTAATAAGGTGTTTGATGCTACGTTGATTACCGTGTTGGCTCAACAGCAACGGGCAGCATGTTTTGATGAAGACCGGTTTGAATGATATACTGTTGCGCAAATTATTCCACCTAGCACGCAGAAGGTAAGTCCCCCTCCTTTTTTGCGCGTATTCTATTCTTTGCGACTAGTGTACCATTTGAATCCTACAACGTCGGGCGATTACTGTGATGTTTTGCGCACGTTCGTTGTACGGATAGTACATAACGTGGCGCCTTTGCTCGGTCACTCGAACGCATGCGAATGGACGAATGATACAGCTTTATAAATGGGTGAGGATCGATACAATAAGTACACCGGACCCTTCTTGAATGCTTTTGCTGCTCTGGTTCAACATTGAAGTTGACGTTTGATGGCAAATTCGTTCTGCCTAATCAATGAACGCGTGATGTAACCTTGTTCACTGATAAAACTCATCCATACTATTTAACATCAGGACACCGCTATCCGTTGCTTTCATTGTAGTGCATTGATGTTCTTATTACGTTAACTAGCACCTTTCTAGTGACTCTTTGTAGTAGATTTTATTGGAGGGAACCCTCCATCGTACCAGCCATCGCGAAATGAAGAGGTTTGCAACCTCTTCATCGAGCTGACAACCTCTTCTCCTCTTCTTCACTACCTGATTCTACGCTTCCTCGCGTTACATCGATGTTAATCTGCCCACACGGTTCCAATTCTCCATGCATATCAGCAAAATCATCATTTCTTCTCCATCTCTATTCTCCGTTGCATACACACTCTTTACGGGCGCCAATGAACCTTCGCAACTATGAAACAGCTGCTCTGTATTTCCATCTTCCATGCTCTGTCCCTCAGCATCAATGAGTCTTTGCTGTAGCGATTTCCATCCAGCTAACGAAAGCTGCACTCTTGCACGTTCTGGCCTCAGTCGACGTTCTCGACGTGCAACTGCATGAAGGTAAGCCCAAGCAGAAAAAACTTAGTACTTGTCAGTCAACTGTCAAGAAAAACCAGGCCAAAACGCTTTTATCCATTTACGTGTCCATCTCATTTATACCTCGCTGCACAATGCTCCGACACTTTGAGAGACGACGACCACCCCAAGTTGCAAACACCAGCAACAAAGCCACGTTAAGACCGGCAATGACCGAGATTGTCACGCGTATTGGCATGGACAGTCCCGTACTTTCTTCTCCTCCTGAGAATGGGATTTCACCGTCGTCGTGCGTACCTGAGCACTGGTTAGTGACCACGACGTCGTGCCGATTGGGTACTTCACAATTGGCAATGCACACGCAGCCATTGCGTCCCGTACTTTCTTCTCCTCCTGAGAATGGGATTTCACCGTCGTCGTGCGTACCTGAGCACTGGTTAGTGACCACGACGTCGTGCCGATTGGGTACTTCACAATTGGCAATGCACACGCAGCCATTGCGTCCCGTACAGTATGATGGGAGAAGAGTACTCAATCATTGGGATCGTTTGGACCCTCTTGTCGCTTCATTTGCGTGCGACACGTTGCACAGACGGAATCATTTGCGTGAAAGTAGCGATAGTAACATGATGAAAAGTAGCGATGTAAAGGCACGTAGTAGAAACGTTCGGCAAGATACGAGTCGTACGTGCTTTGGCTGACACAGCCACCGGACGGATTGACCGTGTAATTGTCATTTGGTAACTGTACGTTCAGACAATCATAACACGTGCGTGGCTCAAGGCACTCGTTGTTGTGGTACCAGGTGCACGAATCACAATTGATCGTGGCGTTTCGATGGACGCTGCTGATGTTGTTGCTATTAAATCTAGTGTCGTCACTGGGAATAGTGTCGTCATTGAGAATAGTGTCGTTATTTTTGTTGTTATCGTTGTTGTTGTTATCGTTGTTGTTGTTGTTGTTGTTGTTGTTGTTGTTGTTGTTATTTTTGTTGTTATCTTTATTGTTGTTGTCGTTGGTAAGGGCAGTAGGGAATGGAGTCGAGGCCATGGATACGTTTATGTGTTGAGGTACGGATCAATTTCGGAAGTGAGCTCTTGAGACCCAATTATCAGAATTATCAACAGATGGTAGAGGACGAGTGCTTGACACGCTCGTGGCTTGCAGAGATACATTCCCGTTGGTTGACTTCGTGTTAAAATGAGAAGTGAATATTTGTTGTTAAAACTGCTCCGTCAATGCATCTCTAGTCATCGTGTTCTCCTACGCTACTCACCTTGAAGGTCGACAGGTGTCGCCAGATTGATGACCAATGCCCTGGCGACACAGTTTTGCAAACGAGCAGACAGTAGTAATCAGAAACTTCGAAAATCTTGTCAAGCTGTCGAGTTAAAGGTTCCGGTTGAATGATCAGTTTGGGTGATACTACTAGTGATCGGAGGGGTGCAATCAGAATACAAATGTCGAGATGCTTGGCGGTAGTCATCGGTGAGGTCCGTCGATTAGAGCCGGGGTGTTTCGAGACTCACAGACAGGCTCAGGTACCTTCGATAGGGCAAGATTGGTGTTTTGCGTCTTTCAAGCTTGTCCGTTAACGAGATATTCATGAAAACGTGTACATATTATCTGACTCCCAGTAATTCAAGTGATGTGGCGAACAAGGAACAGTCACAACCGCGCACATCAGCAGCACCAAAATTGATCAATTCCGAGCTTCTGCTCGATGTGGTCTGTCTTCCTTTCAGTATGCGAAGCTAGACCACTTTTATCGCGAGCCATAGGATGAAGGCATTCGCACTGTGCGCAATAAATGCCGAGCGTTCAGTTTTACTTTCTGCCTGTCTGTAAAAAATGCTAGGTGACCTTACACGTCGTACTAAGTGCGATGTAGCCTGCCTCCTTGTTGTAGGTAGATAAACATCATACGGGTGTCACTCTTTTGTGAGTCACTGATTGCGACCGTTTAGGGAGTATAGTCAGGTGCACCAATGTCCGCACATAATTGGCCTAAGTCGACCAAGAGCAATTGGGGGCCAGATATAAGATAGGGGCGCAAGCTCTGGAGCTCGTCCTTTGATGATAGCAATTTCGTCTGAGGAAATGAACTAGATTCTGTGTATTAAACTTCCATTTCCAGATGTTGGCGACCAGGAAATGGGTCGTGTGTTGTGTATTTAAACGATGAAACAGTCAATGAATTTTTGTGAGCTTAAGGTACTTCTTTATGCTGTTGATGTGTTCAAAAAACAGATGTTGGAAAGATCAAACAAAGGACGACCCTGCTCGACTACGCTGTCGGCCGCAAAATGCGGTCGACGACACATACTTTTCCGAGATAAAGAGAAACTAAAGGGAAGGATCTTCCACTGCTACCGATAAAAACCGTGACCTTGACCTCTTACTATTGCAAGTTTTCCAGATCAAAACCACTCACACTTACTGTCTGCGAAATGCGCGACTACCGCGCTGCCCCTGGTTGTCTGTCTAGAATTTGCTTCTTAGTACTCTGTCCGCCCTTTCCATCACTGTAAGCCAAACATGCGCGAGTGTAAAGATTACACCCTTGCAGTCACAAATCAGTGACCTCATCAAAGCGTGATACCTAAATAGAGGACACAGACTACGTCGCACTTAGAACGACGTGAAAGGTACACCGGGCGTTATTTGCACACCGGCAGACAAGCGCAGATAAGTACGATTTAAAAGGCTCGGCATCCACCTTGCGCACAGTCACGAAAAGCTCTACCCTTCGGGCTCGCATCAAGCGGGATGTACCGATATTCGCAGTGTTCGAGGTACGAGAGAGAAAGGGTGCTCCAATTGCACAATCAAAGGTCAAGCGTATGTGCATGATCTCTGGAATCCCTTAAGCCAGTATGTTTAACCGAGAGGTCTGGGAGCTGGTGGTGGCTTTTTCAGCGGAAGGTGGGGACTCTCTAAAGTTCTCGATTTACCAACTCGACGCATTTCACATAGTCTGGCACCATCAATAGTTATCACTGCGTTCCATGCTCCCTCTTTGCGATTGCTTGGATGTGGCGCAACGAGAAACCCAAAACTATTTGTGATCCCGTGAATGTCGAACGTGACTGTCGTAGACGGATGCATTCCTGCCAACCCAGGTCTTCGTCAGGTAATGTTCCACCTTTGGGTCCATACACACCCGATCGCTGCCACAACGTCTTAAAACCGATCCGCTAGTGTCTCAGTTATGTGCGAAAGGATACCGCACGGTCTCCACGTACTCTCGACATGCTAGTGCCTTTGTGCAACTGTTGTTCTATTCTTTGCTGCATGGTACATGTCGTGTTGCCGCGTCGTGACCCTGTTTCCTGTCCTCTGCTCAACGAATCTGCGCCATTGTATAGGAACAGTCAATGCAATTTAGCGCGGGAATGTACTATTTGGCAAAAGCGTCACTACAAGCCAAAGGTCGGTACTTGCATCCCAGCCGCTATACTTCAGCAACGTGCTAAGTTCATGGCTCGAAAAATAAGCTACGCCCCGCAAACGCTTCGCGACACAACGCAACTTAGCCTTTTTCGTGAGGCGGCGTGCCGAGCCAACTCGTCGCCCATTGCAAATGTCCGGATGCCACGAGCCTCCCCGTGTGAGCCCCTTGTCGATCTCATGCGCGGACGTCGTCTTAATGAAGATTCTATGCACAAAGGACGGCCAGTGGTGATTGCGCGCATGGCTGTAAAACAGGCACATGCTACGCATTTCAGCAGGGAACTACTTACTACTTACGCCTCCAAAGAGAAAAACAGAGAGATATGGAACGGGCGCAGAAGCACGCAAAAACAACCAGCGTTGTGCACATGAAGTTATGGTGCAAACTCCTGTGTGCTCGACTTTGGGAGAAATGTGTGGAGACAGACACGGAACGCGCAGGTGATTGAGTCGTGATTAAAGCACGATATCAAAAGAGATCGCTCGATTCGCAGCGTGATGCCTCAGCAGATGACTATCGTGCAAGCGCTAGGCTTTCAAACTCGTCCTGACGCCGTGCCTGATTCGATTGACTATTCACATCACTCGTTTGACTGACTCACTGCTATAGCCACTAGTTACCAATTGTACATGTCTCCAGCGCGTATTCTTCCGTGCTTGTTGTTATCTCTACACGGACTCCATTGTGGTAAGTCTACGGCTGCAGTGCACCATGTAATAGGGACAGCAATAACAGTGAGAGGCAGTGTACTTGGTCCTGTAAAGACTGGACTTGCATGACTTGGCTCATCAACCTTGAGCAAGGAGTTGCCTCGGTTGTAGCTAGCGCTTGATTGGTATAAACGTAGCTGTCAATATATGTGAGAACTATCAAGCGAGCTATTTGGAGTTCGAGAAGAGTGCTTAGGCAGCTGAACTGGCTGCCATCAAACCAAGGACGTCCATCAGAGCAATCGTACATTTAGCTGTAACTTAAAGTCGGTATTTCTGCTAATTGCTGCATGGTAAAATAGCATAGAGGGACGATGTCACTGCACGAGGGAGTTCTCTCTGCTATTGTAGTTGCACCTGTTGACTCCAATTCGACTATACGCACTGTAGGCTCGTTTCGTAAATTGCCATGATCTCAAGGTCGAGATTATCGGCTCATATCACAATTAGGTATGCCGTTGTGTGATCGTCAAGTAGTTTTAAGCTGACCGACCGATAATGGGCATCTCATCGGTCAGCTTAAAACTGCTTGACAAATGTAAGTGACAACAACGATAGCTACTACATTTACAATTAGATCATAAAAGCCAACCATAACAAGCTCTTTTATTACGAACCAAGAGGCAGCGAAGTGAGAGCAAAGTGAAAAGATGTGTGACGTTGCTGCCACCACGTAATATTACTTCCTAGAAGGAGAGCACAGATATAATGGACATGGTGGCGTGATACGAAATTGACATGACATCGACCGAGATGACAACCACGTTTGAAATGCATGAACAATATGAATTTTATTGACGTGTTATCGCACTCTGCTACAGCCGTAACGTGGTCGTGATGCCTCCACCTGTAGAGCATGCAATGGGTTGTCGGATATACCCAGCCGTTACTTTCGTAACGAGAAGAAAAACAGTCAAAGCAACAGCGCACACCATGAGTCACTCCATCAATTACAACGCTAACGTCGCAGGTCAAGCAGAATAAAACTGACCCACCGTCGTCACCTTCTTCCCTCGCAGTAGCGTCGCGCCCAGATGCACTCTTCTTTAACCTTCAACTGCCAGCAGTCTTTGCGCACAAACGTTTAAGCTCACCTTGCGCCGCAAGACCACACCTTCTTCCTAGCCTGACCGTGTACGCCATCCGGCCGCTTGTTGAATCCGCAGCTCCTTGCCCAGCGAAATCAAACGGTCAAGCGACATACAAGCGTCCTAACACGAAGTCAACCGCCTTAATCGCACGGGCGACTTCATCCTTGGACACCGTTGGGTCAATGGCGCGTAGCATTTGCTCTACCTCGACAGCAGTGTAGCTTTTGTCCTTCCAGTGTCTATACAGACGCGCTAGAAGATGATCTTTTTTACGGCCAGTCGATGGATACAAAAGTTTTAACAGTGTATTGTCCCGATAGTAATCCTCCAGCTCCATCATAAGCGACTCTTTCGCTCTTTTCGTCTCCGCAACGATCTTTGCCTCTAGGTCCGCTTGAGAGTCACCAGGCTTGGGATGGGATAGCCGCTTCTCCAAAGCCTTGATCTTGTCCTGTGCCTCGGCCTTGCGCGTCTCGACCCACCTGTCGAGCTCAACCAGCAAGCTGAGTTCTTTAACGTCCTTTAGAGGCTTAACAAGCTCAATAATGTCGTGCAAAGACTTGCCTTTCCATCTCTCCATCAGGTGTTTGAGATACATTCTACCGGCCGCATTTTCCTCCGAATTGCTCGCCCGCAAGTAAACCTTCGCTAGCCTTACCACTTTAGGATCTGCGAATGTATTCAGATCTTTGGAAAACTGGGTACGAAATCGGCGCATTTTGAAATCTCTAAACTTCTCGTACGATCGAGCGAGACCATTAAAGGTCGCGCCCACCGCTTTGCTCGCCCCGCCAAGGAAAAGTTGACTCACTCGATCAGCAAGACCGTTAGCCGCCTTGAATAGACCAACCAGGGCTCGACCCATTGAATCGGATATGACTGAAGGTCTTAACCTTCTCTCGACAGGAGCGACGATGGGGGTGGAAGAGGCAGTCAAGGCGGGCATGGGGGCGGCAGATGCAGCGGACACGAGGAATGGTCCCTGGGCGTAGGCGAGGAAGGCGGGAATGGCGACGATGTCGAGGATGATCAGTTTCATGGCTGGCAAGAGGGAGAAAGAGAAGCAGGAGATGACGAGGGGGAGGAGTGGGCTGCTAAGGGCGAGGCAATTAGCGATATGGCAATTCTGTTAAGGGCTCCGTCCGGCGCAGAAGACTTCGAACCCAGTCACATTGTTGCCTGGATCCACTCACACTTCCGGCTTGTTTTTGTTTTGCCCATCCGAAACTGTGCCGGCTGTCCATTAGTCCTAATTATTGTATGGTCATCACTTGGTCAGCGAACGGCCACTTTCGCGAGCCCTAGCAATGATGGCCGAGTTTGGAATCGGCATCAACACATTCGACCCGCCGTCGTCCATCTATCCATCGACGTGGACAAAGCGCCTAACGTTGACTGTGTTGGTGATTTTATATGGTAAGGAGTAGATATTGGTGGTTGATGGACTTCAGTCGAATTTAAATCGATTTCTGATCTAAAAAATAAATCAGCACAGAGGTACGACACAATGATTGGCTCTAGTGCGCACAATGATGACTTCCTCAATGACGCAAACACTTCTGTGATTAGGAATTAGGAAGGACCAAAGTGGAAATGGGTAATGAAGAATTGAAATGTGTAAGCAGACGATTGAATACAGAGGCTGACCGATTGAGAGGATGAAGGTAAACAAAGATCGTTGGATCTTAATGTTCAGTGTATTGACACATCATGAACAACGAAAGTTCAATAGGACTGAGAGAAGACGGTCGTGGTGACGCCTGAACGGGGATCGTATGTCAACAAACCAGTCTCCTATTATTGCAATAACTTGTGTTGGAGGATGGTCGTATTATCTACCTAGACTAGATATGCGCCTACTCAGTGACCAAGAGTGTACCAGATGATGATCTTAGAGGTTATTCTTGTAAGATAATATCAGGAAATATAGTGGTTGAAGACCAACTGACGGCAAAAAGTTGACTAGATTGCATTTTGACCAAATTTTTGCATGACCTAAGAGTGGGTTTTAGATCCTGTATTTGGAAAAATGGTTTAAGTTTATTGTAAAAAAACCGGACTGAGTATTTGAACGCAATATTTGAATAAACTGCCCGATATTTGTCACACTCACAACCTATGGATACTGACGCCAATACTGGAGAATGTAATCCAGGTATTTGACACGTGTTCCCAGGACGCGGTATTGGATGTTAAGATTTATCATGTGCTCACTTTTGGCAGCAGGTTGAGAAGTATTCGTAATATTTAAACAGAATTTTACGCGCACTATAGAACCTTGATTTAACAAGACACAGAGTTTAATTTGATGTGTTTTAGCAACGACGTCTGACCCTCTCTTCTGGGTGAGATTTATTTGGCTTCTCACCGAATCAATGAAGTGGGAAGCCGAAGCAATTTTTTTCGAAACAGGGGTTACATGTCGTTGCTAAGCACGCGCGCTCAGCTTTTAAGACAATGTCAGCTTTTGGAGTGTTTGACCAGGGTTCTTAAGAACACGTAGGAAACAAACAACTGCGGTTATAGGCGGGTGTAAGTGTTGGACAACCGGCATCAATGACGTCGATTTATTGGAAAGAGGAGATCGAAAGACCAACCTGAAGGTTCGAGCAAGGATCAGAAGCGTCAAGCGCGTGCGAGCCGATCGTTTCAAATAGACGAATCTGATCGCAGGGCCTATCTCCAGGATTAGGTATTGCGAACGATTTTTTCGGTCAAAAAATCATTTTGATGGGATGCACGACAAGGTTAACGGGTTGAAGTATCTGCGGCAACCGAACGGTCGATCTAGAAATTGAGATCACACCTATACCATATCGCTGTGTGAAGATTATCGCACAGCGGTCATTTAACCATTTAAATACCGAGCGTGATTGACATCTCCCCAGGACGCTATGGAAAGCTCAATCCATTCCAATTGACGGATGTACAAGGTGGTCGAAAATCCAAGCAATGTGATTAAGGCACGATAAAAAATGGCGGTGTCGGCCTTGTCTACGTAGTGGGGGGAAGGGGCTGATTTATTAGCAAAAAAACGCAGGAAACTACAACCGGTTTCGTTTTGATGGATGGCTTTGAAGTGCAGGTCCTCAATTGGGGACCGTACATCATGCAGACGACACTCAGATCGTCCCAACAGGTCCACTATAGTATAATCAAGATCCACCTAGCTGACCCTGAGATCGATGGTTCGTGACTGTGATAAATAAGACGGCGATCTCAATGGTTAAAAAAAGAATAGTGAGATCGGGGATCCTACTTGTCCCGATTTAATCTGGAATTGTACCGAATTAAATCGTAACGTCAAATATGGGACGGGTAGGTAGATTTTAAAACAACGTGCTAGACGATTATGCCGACATCGTGGAAAGGAATTGGTAATCCGTATCCTAACTCCCGAAAATGTTTTAAAAATACATCGAGATCAGTGTTGCGGTTGATTAGAAATACGAGTGAACTTGGTGAAATCTTAACATCGGTTATCGAATTACTTGGAGGAGGGTATGGCATCAATAAAAGGTTCAGTCCCGAAAAATATATTGAGATGTCCGATTTGATACCACAAAGTTTATTGAGACACATTTGTCGCGATGTTTAAACTGATTACAATATTTTGATAGATCTTAATAATCTGGATTTAATTGCACCCTTAGATCTAGTAATAATATGAAAATTGCAACATTTCGGGTGACCCCCAGTTTTGCGATAATCAGCATAAAAATTGCAGAGATTTCGACACTTTATTAACAAGGTAGTATCGTAAAGTGTAATTCGTTGAAGGTTATCCTGCAGTGAATAGGCAAGGTAACATTATGGGTACTTATTTGGCTGCTCAACAAAAAGAGTTGCAGCTACTTTAACAATCACATTTCGACTTCTCTATAAAGCAGGAGTTCCCCCATAAGGTTTAAGAGATTTTTGCTGCGCGGTCCTTCAGATCACCCTGGGGTGAACTGCGAGCACTTTGACTCAGTTTGAACTCCTTACAGGACCCGCACCCCTTATAACACTATGGGGCTTTTCGTCTTGTAGAGCCTCCGGACGGCACCGGCCACTCATTAGTTGTTGCTCGTCTACATTATTAGCCTATCTCCGGCGCCCTGTAATCGAACCCTTACCGGGTATCGATCCAGGTACCTCCCGGTCCCAGTTTCAGTGGTTTACCAGTCGGCCACTGGTCTCGGTCCCACAAGGTTTAAGAGGCCACAGCTTTACTTGCTATCTACAAAACGTTTGAATAATTATTAAATTCTCGACATTCTGCAACTTTGATTTAGTACAGCTACAACATAAAGAAAAAATACAAACAGAACGAATTTTCTACCAGTCAGAATATTTTAAAAGGTGCCACCATACTGGACCAAGTAAGATCAGTACGATTCAAACAAGAGGATTGTCAGATAAACCCAGGGTAATTGCAATCTTTAGGATTGTATCAGGGTATCACATTACTTGACATTGACACCAAACGGTGTCACTAGAGATATTGTTTAGCAAGACATTTACCTACCAATCCTAAGATGGATGATATTGAACTAATATCATTTTCTTAAGATGATATTCCTGCGCTGCTCAAAGATTGGGTGATAAAAGACATTTCAACCATAGATTGCCACCAATCGATGCTAGACGCGCGCAATGAGTGGTGAGCAGGTAGTCGTCGTACGACGGTGTAGCTTAGTTGAGTTAGATAAAGATTAAAGTTATATTGATAGCTTAACTATATGAAGTACAGCTTTCTTTTACCCTTTGCTCAAACTAGCTGCTGAGTAGAATAGCTTCCTCTGCACGTACTAGTGTACGTGAAGATTCGTGGCTACCAATAAAAGGGTGCCCCGTTACACCTGGTAGCACTTTGTAGTCCGTCCAACGGCTACTTAGTGTCCGTCCAACATGAACATGTTGGACGTAGAAGACGATAGCTTTCACGTCACAAGTAAAAGACCAACTCCCACCTGATTGACTCAGAATGGAAGGTAGTCCGTCGCATGAGTGTGCTCATGGGAAAACCCGCCATCAGTGGTATGTTGGAGTCTCTATGTAGAGACCATCAACACGCTGCTATCAACAAGTTTCTACAAGGGGAACTTGCCGTCGAATGACAAAAGATAGCCTTGCTACATCAGCAAGGCTCTCATCAGTCGATCAGCGCGCTAACGCACATGCGTCAACCCGAAACCTTGAAGATTGATATCTCAAGGTACAAGGGAACCGATGAAGATTCTCTTTTGAGATGGTTCCTCGAGATAGACGATGTCATCAGGGCCCGTTACATCGAGGGTGACGAGATGCAAGTCACCTTAGCCCTGTAAAATTTGACAGGACGAGCAAACTCTTGGGCCTTATGGCTCAAGCTTCACGACCCAACCGTGTTTGAATCGTTTGAGATCTTGAAGTCTTGGCTCAAAGAGACGTTTGAGCCGCCGAGAGCCGAGCTCAGAGCACGCTCTGCACTCTTGAGGCTAAAGCAAGGTAAGCGTGATGTGTACGATTATGCACAGCTCCTACGCTTCCTTGCAAGTAGCGTCACGGAAAACCCTGTTTATGAGCACACGCTCATCAACGTGTTCATCTACGGTCTTGTATATGGACCGGTAACGACCTACGTGTCCCTAGAGGACTTCCATACGCTGGAAAAAGCGATAGCGTATGCGGAACAAGAAGACTTCATCCTGAGACACTCTCAGGCTAACTCGTCAAACTATCGTCCGACGAGACGACAGGAAACAGGAGATCCCAAACCAATGACCTCTGTAACATCGAGAGCGAGAACTCTTGCCCTCTGAGTCACAAGCAAACGGCAAGATGCCATCGCTGCTAGAAGATTGGACACTTCGGTATTGAGTGTAGTGTCCCAAGCACCGCTTCATGTCCAAAGACAGGACGTGATGACCACCGTTGGCCGAGGAGTGGTCAAGGCCCGGGTCCGACCATGTCGCTAAGCCGCGACAGCAAGTCGAACGCCAAAAAAACGGTCAGGGTAATTAGGCGCAGAGCACCCTGCTGATCCAGCAACGTCAAGAGAATTTTCAGGACTCTTGACGAAGATTGTTCCCAGCACACATTCGCTGTGTGTTGCGGCCCCTAGTGATGAGGTGTCACTCATCTCTTTGATGATCGAAGTGAAAAAAAATGGAATGTCACATCGCGCCCAAGTTGACTGTGGGGCGTCGAACATTTTTTTTCGACGCCAGTCGCTAAGGGATAGTAGTCTCAACTTTGTTGAGCGATAGTTCCCTCCGACGTGGATGACGGTGTGCCTTGCTACAGGCGCATCCTTAACTGTGCAAAAACGTGTAGTGGGAATCCCCTACACGCTAGAAGGAAAACAACACGATGATGAATTCATCGTACTAGATTCGGATGACAAAATCGATGTCATCCTTGGTCTGCCATAACTTCGAACACACCAGCCATGGATAGTTGGTAGCATTGATCCGTGAAGCTGCCTGCCGTTTGTTTATCATATGAACATCTGACGAACATCTTGGAGCGTCCACAAGCGTGTGGATGTACTACGAGTGAGTGCAATGGCCTCACTTATGGTACGGTCGTTAGTGCGATTGCACAAGATCACAGTGTAGAAGGCCACTACACTCTGGAAATATCTTCCGGCACCTGTGGACAGACACAGGCTACGCCGAAGATTCACCACTCGAAAAGATCGAGTGGACTAAAACATGGATGCACACCAAGAAGGGTGCCTTCGAGAAGAGAGATAAGTGTTATTCATCCTGAACAACACGTTGAAGCGAGATCGACTATCAGAGAGTCGATCGAAGAAGACGAGACCCTGCTTAGACACGAAACGGAAGAAAATTCCGGCGTTCCTGAGAGCAATTACTCCCGAGAGAGTCATGTTGAGGATGTGGATCCCCAAATGCCTGCAGATGTGTTTTCTTAGGAAATCACCGATCTAGTGAATGTCTTGGTGAAAGACGGACCAAGTGTAGGCGCTTATACACTTGATCTTTGTACAACTCCGAGGTCAGCTTCACAGTGATCAAGTTGCCAACGCTATAATCTAAAAGATTCTTGCGAGATCTGCGTAGTGACAAGATCAAGCAGATCTGCGTTCTCGTTACAAAGGACGAGTAAGTCGCCGATATTGGGTCGGCAGAGTGTTCACTGAGAACGAGCGGGTTCTCAGTAGCTCATAGATGGACGAGAGTGTCCTCAATGAGAAGACTCGGATTGAGCGGCACACGTCTCGATCTTGAGTGTCTCTAAAGACAAATCCTTTCTGTATAAAAATTTGGTCAATTCAGGGATGTTTTCCCGGATCCGTGCCATGCGAGCTGCCCTAGGAAAAACGCACTCGGTATGAGATCGAACTGGAACCTGGTTTGAAATACTGTGTCATGAAGCAGTGGCCACTGTCTCGTGAACAGGTCACAGCGATCAACAAATTCTTTGCTGATCGCTTAGCGGCTAATCATGTGAGGGAATCAACATTCCCACACAGCTCTACACCTTCTGTGTGGGAAAGCCACAGGAGGGTGGCGGATAGTGCACGCGTTCAACAAATTGAATGCTGCAACAGTACCGGCTTAAACGCCGATTCCAAGAAAGAATGTCATCATAGATGGTATGGCAAAGAGAACCATATTTTCGTCCAAGAATTTGATGGATGGATTCTATCAAATCCTTATGCGTGAACGGTATATCCCTTACACAGCAGTGAGCACTACCTGTGGTATGCTCTGGGAGTGGCTAGTGATGCCACAGGAGCTAAGTAACGCCCCTCAACGTTTTACAGATGTATAACGAATCTGTTGCGATCGGTGCGCGATTTCGCACCGAGTTACTTCGACGATGTATTCGTATATAACCGGGCTATGGATGGAAAGACGGACGTGGAGGTTCCTAGAATCCAAGTCCGGAAGATTCCTACTCTAATGCGAGAGCATAATCTGTTCGCAAACCTCAAGAAGTGTAAATTCGCATCGAACGAAATACCATTTCTTGGCTGCACCGTGGGTAAAAACGGCGTACGCCCTGATCCGGAAAGATCAAGGCGATTAGCGACTGGCCTGTGACAGTCGACGTCGAGGGACTTCGAAAGTTCCTCGGCTTAGCAGCGTACTTGCACAAATATTCACGCAACTACGCCGAGATGACCGTTCATATCCTTCGTTTAATAAAGAAAAACGAAAAGTGGTCAGGAAGTGCTGACTGTCAGCACTCCTTTACAAGTATCAAGAAAAGCTTGACACAGTTGTCTGTGTTTGCGATTGAAGATCAGGATAGGCCATTTCATGTGGTCTGTGACGCCAGCGATTTTGCAATCGTCTGCGCGTTATCGCAGTACGACTCAGACGGCGTTGAGCGCGTCTTCTGTTATCAATCGCGTCAGCTGCATGCAGCTAAGCTAAATTATCCGGTGCACGACAAGGAGCTACTTGCCATGAAATATGTCTGGCTAAGTTTCGGGTATATCTCTTAGGAGATAAACCCTTCATCGTTTATACCGACCATGCGTCGTTACGCACGGCTGTAAACAGTCCACACCTCCCGCAACGAATGGCGAGGTGGCTGTCTTTCTTCACGGAGTACAACTTCTCCGTCGAGTGTAAACCAGGACAGCTTAATGTCGTCGCTGATGCTCTTTCGCGTCGGCACAATTTCGAGCTGAATGCTTAACACAACAGTAGGGGTGATCCCACTGTAGCAGCACTAGCAGTGAGTATTCCGTTGTCGAATCTGCTCGACGAAGTGCAAAAAGCATACGCAGAAGATGAGTCTCTTCTGCGGCTGATGGATTACGTATCCAATCCATGTGGTCGAGCTTTGAAAAGCTTGTCGTCTCAATACCTCTCTTCAACCGAACAATATTCGGTTCGTGATGGACTGCTGTACTATACAGCAGTCAACGGCGACACACCTCGTGTCGTCGTTCCCGCTCATGATGATTTGCGATTGCGCATCATGTTTGAGTGTCACGATGCCTCAACAAGTGGGCATCGCGGTAGAGAAAAGACTTACCTCACGGTAAGTCGTGACTTCTACTGGCCACGCCAGTGTGAGTTCTTGCGCAATTTGTCCGGGCTCGCAAAGTTTGCCAACGGGTGAAGCTTAGGCCTTCATCCCGTTTCTGCAGCCTCTACCTATTCCGGCAGAGTGCTGGCAGTTCGTATCGATGGACTTCGCCTTCGTGTTTCCCAAAGACGCTTACAAGATTAGTGGTGTTCTCTTGTTTTTTGATAGGTTCAGCAAGATGGTACATCTTGTTGCTACACCGGAGTCAATCACAGCCCAGGGCTGTGCGCGTGTCTTCATCGATACTATCTTCCGACTTCACGTGTTATCCCGTGAACTCGTGTCTAACAGGGCCCTTCGCTTCACAGCGAAGTTCTAGCAATCCACGTTCGATAACTTGGAACATGGTCAAAGATATATATTCTGACCATCCTGAAAGGGATGGTCAGACAGTATGCCTCCACCGCGTTCTTGAAGAGATACGTCGAGATTATGTTTACTCGTTTATGAGTTGGAGTAAATACTTGCCGATGGCAAAATTGCCACCAACAATTCGGTGCCTGCGTCGACAACGCATACACCGTTCTTCTTAAATATCCTACGCCATCCACGTTTACCTGCCTTCTTGAAGTACGACGTTAGTTTAAGAGGGGGGGGGGGGGTGGACTCGCTCGAACAAAAACCGATCTGGTTCTTGCTCATCACCCGTCGACTATGGTGTCGACGTGATGGATGGCGATGTCGATGCGATCGATATTGATGATGATGATGATGACGATGCTGGTATATTCAGCATCGCCAATGACTGCCAAAGTGAGGATGATGACACCCTCACTGGTAAAGACAACGTTCTTTAAACAGTGCACTTTGTGCGCACTGCTGCAAACAAGAATGAGCCAGCTGAGGAATTTCCGCTGACCCGCGAAGCGGTTGTCCGCTTCGTTCAAGACTCTACTGCTGATGCACTAGGCAGACAGAAAAGAATTGCATACAAACATGGAAGAGTAAGTTTTCTTTTATTTGATAAAGGAGACTTGGCTTTACCGTCAAGAGTCTAACTACAAAAAGGGCGGTGGCTAACGTGGGTAGCAGTAAATCACTGCCCAAGTGTGTCGGTCCATTCGTGTGTTGCGCCGAATGGAAAACGCATACACGATTTAACTGCCCCGTACGATACGCACGAATCCTACGTTTTACGCCGGTCCTCTCCGCCCGTACTATCAGAACGAGCCCGTTTCGAGAGGCGAAGATTACCTTCGCGGTCAAGGACCGAGACCACCTTCGAGTGGTCCCTTTTCAACGAGCCAGTCTGGTCGACTAGCAAAGCGACCTGTTCACGCAGTCGAGCGACGTCCTGAAGCGCTGCAGTCAGCTCGTCACGAAGACAATAAATATGGGGTGATTTCTCAAGTTGCGCGAACGCAAAAGCGGCACAATCGTTCGATTGATCGTACGTTAGGGAATTGTAATAATCCCTTACAAGATCCTCAAGCCCATAACGCCCAGTCCGTTCAGGAGCCAAGTCATCTTGCAACTGTTCCGTGACACGGTTGAGCTCTTGAACATCAAGCTGATCCGACCCTCGAGCCGGATCAGGTGTTTCCGCTTGAGTCCACCGCATCCTTTGGTGGACTCAAGCGGTGTTCAACGCTTTCTAGTGGAGCGTATTTTGAACCACCTCGATTTGAATTACGTCCGGACGAGTTACCTCGTCCGCTGACGTGGCTATCCATTGGCGTGGGACAGCCGGGAGCCTCGTGCCCAGCTGATTTTTGATGTTCTGGGTCTCGTCGAGCAATATGATGAGACCCACCCGCTGCGTTCGAAGAAGGGACGTCGGAAAACGACCTCCCCAAACGCGAGCACAGGGATTGAAAAGTATCAATCCCTTCGGCTGTCTCAGAAGAGATGCGCGCCATCCAGTAGGAAACATTAGGGAGGTAGGCCTTCCTAGGGGTACGGTTCGAGCTGTCCAGGCAACCTGGACACGAATCACCCCACGAGAGACAGGGTAATCCTGCTTCTCTTGACAGTCGGTGCAACTTGAATCGTACACCGACTGGGTTCTCCTCTTAAACCTGATGCGAGCTGCTTCAAGTTCACCAAGCCATGCCTCACAGCCTATTCTCTTAAAGTTATGGATGAAGGCATTTCATCATCGAAGGAAGGCCCTAACGTCTCGGCCACGGTTGCCATTTGTACCACTGATGTTGAGCGTAAACATTGGTGAAGAACTCTTTCTCAAAACGGATACTTTTCGTGCTGGAATTAGGAGGACAGGTCCTCGTACAGTTGAACAACGGGATTCGATCCCGTTCGGTGGTCATACCGGCCACTCGATCCATTTATTTGGATAATGGCATCCAAGGAGACTCCACTTGAGGAGCGTGGCGTAGGACATTTAGGTCCCTGGCCTCTTACGTGGTGTCAGCATGAGCACTGACACCACTTGCATCTCGATCCCTTGATTTGCTTCTCTCGTAGTGACGCATAGGTGCGTCACCACCATCACCGCCCAATCAAGTGTCAGATGGACTTGAGTGAGATGATGATTCATCAGACGAATCGCTCGGTCCGAATATCTCGGACATCTTGCCGCCACGTTCCTTGGAGCCAGTTTGGAGCCAGTCAGCCTGGCTCTGTCAGTGTCCGACCCGGATGATCTGGAGGAAGGAGGTGCCGCCTTCGAGTTGGATGCATTATCTGACTCTTCAGAAAAGGGTAGGTTTATTTCAAGACTATCTACATTGCAAGGCACAGCACCCGCTGCAGACGTAGCGGATGAAACTGTCGCTTGTAGTGACTTAGCAAGTGGACAAGTCGCAGCAGGCACTGCCCCACTGCCTTTTGCTCACTTAAACAGCAGACTAATCAGCACGTGCTGCTGAAGCTTTGAGAAGTGCTCTCTTTGGCTGCACGCATGCGTGCTATCTCCTATTAGGCTGCTTCAGCAGCACATGGCTTGTTTTTCAAAACCGTGTAATCAATTGGCAAATGAGTCGGAACTTGACCAACAAGTGCTCCTGTTCCCAGAGTGATCCAACAATGATCACCTTGTCCCCAACAAATGTGATTTAATAAACAGGTGATTGATATTGAAAGGGAGAGGGTGATGTAACAGGGTAGCCCGTTACATGATGTTGACACCAAACGGTGTCAACAGGGAGATTATCTAGAGTGACAATCTCCTGCCAATTTTATCTGAGATAGGCAATATTGAAGGAATAATGTCCCCTTATGATCTTGGTCACGTGCTGCTTTAAGATTGGTTGATAAAAGATATGTCAACCAAGATAACCATCAGTCGCTGCTAGATGCGTGCAATGGGTAGTGGGCAGGTTGTCGTCATACGACAACATAAATTAAAAAGGGTTGATAAAGACTGAATTATATTGACAGCTTAACTATTCTGGATACAGTTCTCTTTCCACATTTACTCACACTAACTGCTTAAGTAGATTAGCTTTATTTGCACGTACGAGTATACGTGAAGATTCGTGGCTGCCAAATTAGGGTTCCCCGTATTATCGTAGGCCTTTTCTTTGTTCATGAGTTGGAAGCGCACTGATATGGTAACGTTTGTTTTAACACCTTGCTCAACATATGACTGAATGCAATTTTGGCATAAGTCCGTTAGATTTATTGGTTTGGAGACTTTTGAATCAAAGCGTTTCTGCGTAACAAATGTCCAGATTCATTTTTGTCGCTTCACTATGGTCGCTAAAAGCCGGATGTTAGCTTTCGGTATTAGTCGACTTACTATCCTTGTCCAAAGGATGTAGCCTCAAGCAGGCGTTGCACTTCCTATTCAAGTCCGACAATCGAGTAGGGTAGCAGATAGTTGAGATAATCTTGCGTTGCGATCACTTCTGAGTATTAATTCATAAATTATGCGTCTGTAGTCGTCACCCATTTGCTTACGTATTTTAAGGCAATATGCATGCCAAAGCATAAGTAAAATATCCAAACCCTGCTAAGCTCTACTTCGCTGTTCATTCTTTGCAAAGGCATTGCAGCATTTTTTGTGGGGAATTTCGATGATTGACTACTCCAATCTCTGTTCTGAAAAATTCTTTGGTCTTTACTTTCACGAAACGCCGAACAAGAACCGGCTGCGGAAACACAGCAAGTTTGTGATCGACAAAGATGCCCTTCAGACTGTCGAACGACCGCAGCAGCATATATTTTCTTCGTAGATTTCAGTATCCAGCATATACGCTTCGACTGAGCAAAAGATGCACGAGGATTTGATGATGGATTACCGTACCATTTGCTTGCCATTGCAGCTTGAACTGCTAGGTGATCAGTTTTCAGCTTAGCGTGTGTGCGTCTTCAAAATTGTTTACTCTTGAATTATGCTGCTGTCAGTCTATATTTGTAGTAATAAGGTGTTTGATGCTACGTTGATTACCGTGTTGGCTCAACAGCAACGGGCAGCATGTTTTGATGAAGACCGGTTTGAATGATATACTGTTGCGCAAATTATTCCACCTAGCACGCAGAAGGTAAGTCCCCCTCCTTTTTTGCGCGTATTCTATTCTTTGCGACTAGTGTACCATTTGAATCCTACAACGTCGGGCGATTACTGTGATGTTTTGCGCACGTTCGTTGTACGGATAGTACATAACGTGGCGCCTTTGCTCGGTCACTCGAACGCATGCGAATGGACGAATGATACAGCTTTATAAATGGGTGAGGATCGATACAATAAGTACACCGGACCCTTCTTGAATAATTTTGCTGCTCTGGTTCAACATTGAAGTTGACGTTTGATGGCAAATTCGTTCTGCCTAATCAATGAACGCGTGATGTAACCTTGTTCACTGATAAAACTCATCCATACTATTTAACATCAGGACACCGCTATCCGTTGCTTTCATTGTAGTGCATTGATGTTCTTATTACGTTAACTAGCACCTTTCTAGTGACTCTTTGTAGTAGATTTTATTGGAGGGAACCCTCCATCGTACCAGCCATCGCGAAATGAAGAGGTTTGCAACCTCTTCATCGAGCTGACAACCTCTTCGTGTTGGGGTAGTTGGATGTAAAAGCCGAAGTGAATATATTTAAGGTCCTTAGTTCACTACCCTTAGCTAAGTCTAAGCCTTAATGTAACGACATCCTGTGATCTCATCATGTAACCGCGATCCATAACCTTCTTCCGTAATAACCACCATGAAACACCCTGACACAGAAATCATCACCATGAACCCAACATGAAACGACTGCATGAAGCGGCGTATTCTCAACACTCCCACTCGCCGCTACTGCTTGGTTTCTTTGCACTGGATACTGTTTGCATCGCGCAGGAACTTGAACGTCTTGGATCCTAGCGCCTTGGTCAGTATGTCGGCCAATTGATGTTTGGTGTCCACATACGCTACCGCAACCGTCCCGTCTTCGATCGTCTCTCTGATGAAGTGATGACGGATGTCCACATGCTTGGTCCGAGCATGATAACCAGCGTTTTGGGCCAAAGCAATCGCTCCTTGATTGTCCTCCCATATCTGGGTAGCGTTCATTTGTACCATTCCCATGTCCGTCAGTATCGCACGCGTCCATAGCACTTCCTGAAAGCATAGGCTTAAAGCCATATACTCAGCTTCCGCTGAGCTGAGGGCAACCGTTCGTTGGAACTTAGATTTGAACACCACCGGAGCGTTCCCAATCATGATCATAACCCCCGAGACAGAACGCCTGTCGTCGAGGTTGGAACCCCAGTCCGCATCCGAGTAGGCTTCAGCTGTGACGCTGCCAGTACCACCTTTGTAGATGATCCCGTGCTGGCGAGTCGTCTTTAAGTAGCGTAGAACACGTATAGCAGCGTTCCAATGCTGCGCCCCGGGATTCTCCAGGAAACGAGAAAGTTGCGTTACCACGAATGAAATGTCCGGGCGAGTACACGTCGTGATATACAGTAGGCATCCAATTAAGGAGCGGTACGGTATCGATTGCATCTTTCTTCGCTCTTCATCCGTTGCTGGCGATTGCGACTTTGACAACTTAAGACCAGTTGCACACGGGTTGTCAACCGACTTAGCGTTCTCTTGCCCGAACTGTTTCGCCACATCATCGATGTATCGCGTTTGCTTAATCATAAGCGTTCCAGCAGTCATGTTATGGTCGATCTCCATTCCCAGGATAAATTTCGCCGGTCCAAGCTCCTTCATCTTAAAGACACTCTTGAGTGCGTTTTTCACGTCATCAATTTCATCACTAGTCTTCGCCGCAATGATCATATCATCTACGTAAAGACAGACGTAAATGAAATTGCTCTTGGAACGCTTGACATAGACGCACTGGTCCGCACCACAGCTCTTGAATCCGTACCCAAGAAATACCCGATGAATGGTCTTGTTCCAGGCACTTGCAGCTTGCTTCAGTCCATAGATGGCCTTGTTCAGCTGGCACACATAGTTCTGAGCGTTCTCAACGCCAATTGGTACCTCCATGTAGACACGGTCCTCCAACTCACTGTTGAGGAACGCTGTGTCAGCGTCCAACTGTTCCATCTGGTACGCGAAAGCAGCGCAGACGGAGAGCACAACTCGAATCGAGTTCATGTTCGCCACAGGAGAGTACGTTTCAAAAAATCCACTCCGTACTTCTGCTTGAAACCCTTCGCCACCAACCGCGATTTGAAGCGCACCACGCGACCGTTCTGGTCACGCTTCTTGGCGAACACCCATCTGCACCCAATGGTACGGATGGCCGTTCCTCGTGGAACTAATGTCCAGGTATCGTTCCGTTTATGAGAGAGCAGTTCAGCATCCATGGCTTCACGCCACTGTGTTGAATCTTCACTGGCAATTGCCTGAGCGTATGTTGTAGGAAGATCCACTGTGTCAATGCTTGCTGCGTACGCGAGGACGGCTTCAGCAATAAGGCCGTCTTCATCGATCCTGGCACGCTTCGGATAGGACGGTCCATCTCTTCCTTCCGACTTCCGTTCTTCCTCTGCGTCCGTTCCCTCTTCAAGAAGGAAGACTGGTTCCCGGGAACTTCTAAAACGGTCTCTAGGGGTATGGAACACCACTTGATCGTCCTCGAAGATAGTCGGTGGTTCACGGTACGGTTCCAACTCAAATCCAGTGGGAGCTGACCGTTCTTGTGGCATCAGCAGCGGCGGTATAGCGTCCTGTATCGGTTGCATGCTCTCCATCTCTACATCCGGTGCGTCGTTCTCAACGCCTTCCATGGGTTCCGCTTCGACGGGTTGAAGTTCTACTGGTGCGAGCGTGACTTCATCATCGGCGTCTGTGCTAACATGAATAACTGTTTCGATCTGAGCAGGTAGTGTATCGTAAATACCATCTACCTCACGCTCGTCCAATTTCACCGAGCGAGAAACTTTGACCTTGGAAGCGTCCAAGTCATAGACACGGTAACCCTTGACGTTTTCTGGGTACCCGAACAGCAGACATCTAAAGCTCTTAGGTTCAAGCTTCGTCCTCTTCGCTTCGTCAATGTGAGCGTACCCGCGAGAACCAAATACGCGTAGGTGATCTAGCGTAGGTTTCACTTTGAAACCTAGCTCAAACGGTGTTACGGTTGCGTTGTGCGTGTTCGTGGAACGGTTGATTAGATATACCGCAGTACTAACTGCTTCAGCTCACCACTCCATTGGAACGCCCTTGTAGTATAGCATACTTCGAGATCTCTCCATGATAGTTCGGTTCATCCGTTCTGCCACTCCATTCTGCTGAGGGCTATACGGGACAGTCCGTTGGTGCACGATACCGTTCAGCATACATATCTTCGTCATCTCTTGGTTGACAAACTCCGTTCCGTTATCCGATCGTAAACACTTCATGCGCTCTCCCCATTGATTCTCATAGAAAGTCATGAACTCTCTAAGCTTAATGGCCACCTCGCTCTTCTTTTTCAAGAAATAGGCCACAACGTAGCGCGAGTAGTCGTCCACGAACGTCAGGACATACTTGGCACCACCTTTCGAAGGATTATTCATTGGTCCCATCATATCCGTGTGGACGAGCTCAAGAACGCGCGACGTCTTCGAGCTGGAACAATGCGGAAATTTAGCCACCGTTTGCTTCCCCTTCATGCATACGCCGCACAAAGACTGGGGCGGTCGACCAACAGCCGGAATACCGTTCGTGGCATGCCTTGTCTTATCCAGAGCATCCTGGTTGGGATGCCCCATGCGAGCGTGCCAAAGCTCCCACTTGCTGTCAGCCCCGGCGTACTGGACGAACCGATCTTCTTCTTGTTCACAGTCTAACATGTAAGCCTTGCCGACCTTCTTACCCTTCGCAATTGCGCTAGCCGCTCCCCATATAACACATGAGGAACGCTGAAACTCCACGTTCAGTCCACGATCCGCGAGCTTCCCCACTGACAACAGACGCCGATCGAGGCCCGGTATGTGAAGAACTTCAACCATCTTAATCCGTTTACCGTCCAGTCCAAGCAAGCGTACCGTACCACGTCCAGTGACCTGCAGCTTCTTTCCGTCAGCGATTGTTACTTCGATGCCACCATTCACGTTCTCATACTCGAACAGATCGGAACGGTGCGGGGTCATGTGGGCGGTCGCGCCGCTGTCGATCAACCATCCGTTTACACGTTCTGTGCTCACAACAAATACCGCATCGCCGTCTGTTGTTCCCTCTTGACAGTCCCGCTTCATGTGCCCAACTTTGTTGCACTTGAAACACTTGCCTTGGAAACCACTAGAGTTCTTCTTCTGATCGCTCCACTTGCGACCACTCCTCTTGTTGCCCTTGAAACGTCCAGCGTTGACCTTAAATGCTCGTTCCGAAGTCGTGTCTTTCTTCTCCAACCGTTCACACTCCTTCAACAGCTTCTCTTTCACCTCGATGAGCGTGATGTCCTTGACGTTCTCGATGATCGACGATATCAGCTCGTATTCGGCTGGAAGGCTGCTCAGCAGCACTACTAGCTGCCGTGCCTCGTCGACGGGCTCTCCAAGCGTCTGAAGACCGACAACGAGCTCGTCGAAAGCGTCCAAATGCTTTGCCATGGCCGTTCCAGCATCCATCTTGAATTCATGGAGGCGCCGTGTCATCGTGACCCGATTGTGGAGTGTAGTGCGATTGTAGAACTCCCTAAGTGTTACCCACGCTTGAATAGCACGCGTCGACGAACGGATCTTTGTCTGGTGTTGTAGTTCCACACCCTGCGCGATGATGCCGAGAGCCTTTGCGTCATTTACTAACCAAGCTTCCGTTATCTCACTCTCCGCCTTGACCACCTCCACGTGCGCCAGCAGTCCTTTTCTGGCGAGCGACATCCTCATATTGAACTCCCAATGGAAATAATTTCCACTTCCTAGGAGGACTTCGGCGCGCTTGGTACTCATCATGTGCGAGGCGAGGCGTTCTTGGTCTTGACGCCGCTGTCCGAGTTGCGGCTGTTAACCTGTTGGGGTAGTTGGATGTAAAAGCCGAAGTGAATATGTTTAAGGTCCTTAGTTCACTACCCTTAGCTAAGTCTAAGCCTTAATGTAACGACATCCTGTGATCTCATCATGTAACCGCGATCCATAACCTTCTTCCGTAATAACCACCATGAAACACCCTGACACAGAAATCATCACCATGAACCCAACATGAAACGACTGCACGAAGCGGCGTATTCTCAACACTTCTCCTCTTCTTCACTATCGGATTCTACGGCTCCTCGCGTTACATCGATATTAATCTGCCCAAACGGCTCCAACTCTCCGTGAATCTTAACAAAATCATCACTTTCTGCTCCATCTCTATTCTCCGTTGCATACACACTCTTCACGGGAGCCAATGAACCTTCGCAAATATGAAACAGCTGCTCTGTATTTCCATCTTCCATGCTCTGTCCCTCAGCATCAATGAGTCTTTGCTGTAGCGATTTCCATCCTGCTAACGGAAGCTGCAGTCTTGCACGTTCTGGCCTCAGTCGACGCTCTCGACGTGCAACTGCATGAAGATAAACACAAGCAGAAAAAACATAGTACTTGTCAGTCAACTGTCAAGAAAAACTAGGCCAAAACGCATCAACCCATTTATGTGTTCAACTCATTTTTTACCTCGCTGCTCAATGCTCCGACACTTTGAGAGACGACGAACACCCCAAGTTGCAAACACCAGCAACAAAGCCACGTTAAGACCGGCAATGACCGAGATTGTCACGCGTATTGGCATGGACAGTCCCGTACTTTCTTCTCCTCCTGAGAATGGGATTTCACCGTCGTCGTGCGTACCTGAGCACTGGTTAGTGACCACGACGTCGTGCCAATTGGGCACTTCACAACTGGCAATGCACACGCAGCCATTGCGTCCCGTACAGTATGGTGGGAGAAGAGTACTCATTCATTGGGATCGTTTGGACCCTCTTGTCGCTTCCGTTGCGTGCGACACGATGCACAGACGGAATCATTTGCGTGACAGTAGCGATAGTAACATGATGAAAAGTAGCGATGGTAAAGGCACGTAGTAGAAACGTTCGGCAAGAAACGAGTCGTACGTGCTTTGGCTGGCACAGCCACCAGAGGGATTGACCGTGCAATTGTCATTTGGTAGCTGTACGTTCAGACAATCATAACACGTGCGTGGCTCAAGGCACTAGATGTTGTAGTACCAGGTGCACGAATCACGATTGGTCGTGGCGTTTCGATGGACGCTGCTGATGTTGTTGCGGTTAAATCTAGTGTCGTCATTGAGAATAGTGTCGTCATTGAGAATAGTGTTGTTATTTTTGTTGTTATCGTTGTTGTTGTTATCGTTGTTGTTGTTGTTGTTGTTGTTGTTGTTGTTGTTGTTGTTATTTTTGTTGTTATCTTTATTGTTGTTGTCGTTGGTAAGGGCAGTAGGGAATGGAGTCGAGGCCATGGATACGTTTATGTGTTGAGGTACGGATCAATTTCGGAAGTGAGCTCTTGAGACCCAATTATCAGAATTATCAACAGATGGTAGAGGACGAGTGCTTGACACGCTCGTGGCTTGCAGAGATACATTCCCGTTGGTTGACTTCGTGTTAAAATGAGAAGTGAATATTTGTTGTTAAAACTGCTCCGTCAATGCATCTCTAGTCATCGTGTTCTCCTACGCTACTCACCTTGAAGGTCGACAGGTGTCGCCAGATTGATGACCAATGCCCTGGCGACACAGTTTTGCAAACGAGCAGACAGTAGTAATCAGAAACTTCGAAAATCTTGTCAAGCTGTCGACTTAAAGGTTCCGGTTGAATGATCAGTTTGGGTGATACTACTAGTGATCGGAGGGGTGCAATCAGAATACAAATGTCGAGATGCTTGGCGGTAGTCATCGGTGAGGTCCGTCGATTAGAGCCGGGGTGTTTCGAGACTCACAGACAGGCTCAGGTACCTTCGATAGGGCAAGATTGGTGTTTTGCGTCTTTCAAGCTTGTCCGTTAACGAGATATTCATGAAAACGTGTACATATTATCTGACTCCCAGTAATTCAAGTGATGTGGCGAACAAGGAACAGTCACAACCGCGCACATCAGCAGCACCAAAATTGATCAATTCCGAGCTTCTGCTCGATGTGGTCTGTCTTCCTTTCAGTATGCGAAGCTAGACCACTTTTATCGCGAGCCATAGGATGAAGGCATTCGCACTGTGCGCAATAAATGCCGAGCGTTCAGTTTTACTTTCTGCCTGTCTGTAAAAAATGCTAGGTGACCTTACACGTCGTACTAAGTGCGATGTAGCCTGCCTCCTTGTTGTAGGTAGATAAACATCATACGGGTGTCACTCTTTTGTGAGTCACTGATTGCGACCGTTTAGGGGAGTATAGTCAGGTGCACCAATGTCCGCACATAATTGGCCTAAGTCGACCAAGAGCAATTGGGGGCCAGATATAAGATAGGGGCGCAAGCTCTGGAGCTCGTCCTTTGATGATAGCAATTTCGTCTGAGGAAATGAACTAGATTCTGTGTATTAAACTTCCATTTCCAGATGTTGGCGACCAGGAAATGGGTCGTGTGTTGTGTATTTAAACGATGAAACAGTCAATGAATTTTTGTGAGCTTAAGGTACTTCTTTATGCTGTTGATGTGTTCAAAAAACAGATGTTGGAAAGATCAAACAAAGGACGACCCTGCTCGACTACGCTGTCGGCCGCAAAATGCGGTCGACGACACATACTTTTCCGAGATAAAGAGAAACTAAAGGGAAGGATCTTCCACTGCTACCGATAAAAACCGTGACCTTGACCTCTTACTATTGCAAGTTTTCCAGATCAAAACCACTCACACTTACTGTCTGCGAAATGCGCGACTACCGCGCTGCCCCTGGTTGTCTGTCTAGAATTTGCTTCTTAGTACTCTGTCCGCCCTTTCCATCACTGTAAGCCAAACATGCGCGAGTGTAAAGATTACACCCTTGCAGTCACAAATCAGTGACCTCATCAAAGCGTGATACCTAAATAGAGGACACAGACTACGTCGCACTTAGAACGACGTGAAAGGTACACCGGGCGTTATTTGCACACCGGCAGACAAGCGCAGATAAGTACGATTTAAAAGGCTCGGCATCCACCTTGCGCACAGTCACGAAAAGCTCTACCCTTCGGGCTCGCATCAAGCGGGATGTACCGATATTCGCAGTGTTCGAGGTACGAGAGAGAAAGGGTGCTCCAATTGCACAATCAAAGGTCAAGCGTATGTGCATGATCTCTGGAATCCCTTAAGCCAGTATGTTTAACCGAGAGGTCTGGGAGCTGGTGGTGGCTTTTTCAGCGGAAGGTGGGGACTCTCTAAAGTTCTCGATTTACCAACTCGACGCATTTCACATAGTCTGGCACCATCAATAGTTATCACTGCGTTCCATGCTCCCTCTTTGCGATTGCTTGGATGTGGCGCAACGAGAAACCCAAAACTATTTGTGATCCCGTGAATGTCGAACGTGACTGTCGTAGACAGATGCATTCCTGCCAACCCAGGTCTTCGTCAGGTAATGTTCCACCTTTGGGTCCATACACACCCGATCGCTGCCACAACGTCTTAAAACCGATCCGCTAGTGTCTCAGTTATGTGCGAAAGGATACCGCACGGTCTCCACGTACTCTCGACATGCTAGTGCCTTTGTGCAACTGTTGTTCTATTCTTTGCTGCATGGTACATGTCGTGTTGCCGCGTCGTGACCCTGTTTCCTGTCCTCTGCTCAACGAATCTGCGCCATTGTATAGGAACAGTCAATGCAATTTAGCGCGGGAATGTACTATTTGGCAAAAGCGTCACTACAAGCCAAAGGTCGGTACTTGCATCCCAGCCGCTATACTTCAGCAACGTGCTAAGTTCATGGCTCGAAAAAATAAGCTACGCCCCGCAAACGCTTCGCGACACAACGCAACTTAGCCTTTTTCGTGAGGCGGCGTGCCGAGCCAACTCGTCGCCCATTGCAAATGTCCGGATGCCACGAGCCTCCCCGTGTGAGCCCCTTGTCGATCTCATGCGCGGACGTCGTCTTAATGAAGATTCTATGCACAAAGGACGGCCAGTGGTGATTGCGCGCATGGCTGTAAAACAGGCACATGCTACGCATTTCAGCAGGGAACTACTTACTACTTACGCCTCCAAAGAGAAAAACAGAGAGATATGGAACGGGCGCAGAAGCACGCAAAAACAACCAGCGTTGTGCACATGAAGTTATGGTGCAAACTCCTGTGTGCTCGACTTTGGGAGAAATGTGTGGAGACAGACACGGAACGCGCAGGTGATTGAGTCGTGATTAAAGCACGATATCAAAAGAGATCGCTCGATTCGCAGCGTGATGCCTCAGCAGATGACTATCGTGCAAGCGCTAGGCTTTCAAACTCGTCCTGACGCCGTGCCTGATTCGATTGACTATTCACATCACTCGTTTGACTGACTCACTGCTATAGCCACTAGTTACCAATTGTACATGTCTCCAGCGCGTATTCTTCCGTGCTTGTTGTTATCTCTACACGGACTCCATTGTGGTAAGTCTACGGCTGCAGTGCACCATGTAATAGGGACAGCAATAACAGTGAGAGGCAGTGTACTTGGTCCTGTAAAGACTGGACTTGCATGACTTGGCTCATCAACCTTGAGCAAGGAGTTGCCTCGGTTGTAGCTAGCGCTTGATTGGTATAAACGTAGCTGTCAATATATGTGAGAACTATCAAGCGAGCTATTTGGAGTTCGAGAAGAGTGCTTAGGCAGCTGAACTGGCTGCCATCAAACCAAGGACGTCCATCAGAGCAATCGTACATTTAGCTGTAACTTAAAGTCGGTATTTCTGCTAATTGCTGCATGGTAAAATAGCATAGAGGGACGATGTCACTGCACGAGGGAGTTCTCTCTGCTATTGTAGTTGCACCTGTTGACTCCAATTCGACTATACGCACTGTAGGCTCGTTTCGTAAATTGCCATGATCTCAAGGTCGAGATTATCGGCTCATATCACAATTAGGTATGCCGTTGTGTGATCGTCAAGTAGTTTTAAGCTGACCGACCGATAATGGGCATCTCATCGGTCAGCTTAAAACTGCTTGACAAATGTAAGTGACAACAACGATAGCTACTACATTTACAATTAGATCATAAAAGCCAACCATAACAAGCTCTTTTATTACGAACCAAGAGGCAGCGAAGTGAGAGCAAAGTGAAAAGATGTGTGACGTTGCTGCCACCACGTAATATTACTTCCTAGAAGGAGAGCACAGATATAATGGACATGGTGGCGTGATACGAAATTGACATGACATCGACCGAGATGACAACCACGTTTGAAATGCATGAACAATATGAATTTTATTGACGTGTTATCGCACTCTGCTACAGCCGTAACGTGGTCGTGATGCCTCCACCTGTAGAGCATGCAATGGGTTGTCGGATATACCCAGCCGTTACTTTCGTAACGAGAAGAAAAACAGTCAAAGCAACAGCACACACCATGAGTCACTCCATCAATCACAACGCTAACGTCGCAGGTCAAGCAGAATCAACACACCCACCGTCGTCACCTTCTTCCCTCGCAGTAGCGTCGCGCCCGGATGCACTCTTCTTCAGCCTTCAACTGCCAGCAATCGTCGCGCACGAACGTTCGAGCTCACCTTGCGCCACAAGACCACACCTTCCTACTAGCACGACCGTGTACGCCATCCGGACGCTTGTTGAATCCGCAGCTCCTTGCCCAGCGACTACAGATGATCAAGCGACATACTAGCGTCCTTTCACGGAGCCCACCGCCTTGATCGCGCGTACGACTTCTTTCTCGGACACCGATGGGTCAATGGCGCGTAGCGTTTGCTCTACCTCGACAGCGGTCCGGCCTATGGCC
>CAKLBY020000123.1:0-255472 GCA_921007115.2 Peronospora matthiolae | reverse complement strand
CCACTCACATCGGGTTCGCCTATTATTGACTGCCATTGTGTAAAATTATACAATGGACATGATGATGACGTGGAGCTGAGTGGATCTGTGTCTGATGTGCTGCGAGTACACGAGACAACAGGATGCATGTGCTATCAGGCGTCAGTCATCATCGGTTCGAGCTGCTAAGCAGCAGCAGCAATTAATATATTTATATGTAAAGTAAATAGGGGCTGGTACACACACGAGCGGGCAGCGGCACGAAGACCAAACCAAACAAGGATGGACGGAAGCACGCCGCACACACACGGGCTCATAGATAGATACAGAGCGCCGCCTCTCCTTTTCGCTTCCAACGCCTTAATGGAAGCGCTCGAACACGCTCAGGCGGGGGCTCTCCTCGTCGTCACTGCTGCTTCCAGAGACGTCTTTTGCATCGCCGGCAACAGCCGCAACACCTTCAAATGACTTGCTATCAAGACTCAGCGATACGCCAGTAGACCACGGCTGGGTTCGCATGTCATCGCCTGTAAAAGGCGCCGACGACGCAGCCGGGAAGTCCTTCCATAACTCATCGGACTGTAGAGAAAACTCGGCATTCTTCGTTGTAGCAGCTGTCGAAGTGGAGGCGAGAGCGGGGGAAGAGACGCTGGAATGGCAACGCCCACGAACAGCCTGGACCGGAGTGGTCTCAGGAGACGTGACGGGGTCCGGGATCGGCTCATCGTCGTCCTGGGTGAGCGAGAACTTCATCAATGCGTCAATGGCATCCTGGAGGTCTGGGTAGCCCGGTGACGACGCGCTGCTTGCAGCGTCGCTACTCGCCGGAGTGGCTCGTTGCTGAGCACGCGACAAGCCGATGCTACCGAGCAAGCTTTGGTGTTCAAGCGAGGCACTCGTAGTATAGTGCTCACCAGCATAATCGGGGTATTGATTTGCAATCGGGGTAACACCCGACACTCCCCAGGAACTCTTGTCCAGCGAGGCCAGAAGCGAGTAGTTGTCCTTTGGGTAGGAAGGCATCATCTGGTGGTGATGCAAACGGAGCTGCTGGAGCTGATGCGGGTTCGGCTGCTCACTATAGAGGCCACCGCCATAGCTAAGATCAACAGACGGCTGCGGTGGGTCCATGACTCCGCCACTTAAGCCGCAGAAACGGTCCTTCTCATGAAGGAACATGCTGCTGCTGCTGCTGCTGCGATGGTGGTGGTGGTGGTGGTTCAAGGGACTGTACGGCGACTGCGCGTAGCCCTCCGTCTCCTCATGGATAAAGCGACAGCGGCTGCCGTAAGGACAGTGGCCGGACCCCCAGTACGACTTGCACTTGGTCGTCTTGTACTTGGGATGGCGCACGACGTGACGCAGCTCCGCCATTCCGTGTGCAAATTGACACTTGGCTGTGAAGTAACAGCAGGAAACCAAACGAGCGTCAGCATTCTATCAGCTCCACAACACAAAAGCACAAGAGAGCGCATCGCACCTCCATAGCGACAGTTGCCAAACTCCGAGAAGCGCTTGCAGAGCTCCGTCTTGTACAGCGACGACTTGGTGCCGTTCTTCGGACTCGTCTCTTCGCTTATGTACGACACGACACTCATGTCGTCCGGTGGAAGGGCGTAGCCGTCGTGGCCGCTCCCGCCTGGGGACGCGTCAAACTCGAGGAAACTGTTCTCCTTGGACATGGCGTAGTAGCCCACGTGGTCCATGGACGAAAGTAACATGATGCAAGGCGGGGACTAGTCGGAGTGTGGTCGCTCGTGAAGTCGCGCTAAGCGAGGCAACGGAAGAGTCGACTGGTGAGGCGGGAGATCTCCTTAGACGGACGGAGGGTGATAACGAGTGGAGGAATGAATGGGGGAGGCGCAGCTTTGTCGCACGCTTTCTCTCTCTCCTCTCTCTCTGTACGTGGGTGGCCTCTTGCACACACTATGGCAGTGGCCTTGGACACCAGTCAGACAGTAGGCAAAAAGAAGCAGCCAAAACGAAGGAGCTTGCGAAATGCGAAGTAACGGGAAGAGGTGCGGTTCTCAGCTCGGAAGGGAGTCAAGTTCATCATCGTAGAGTAGGAGGGAGGGAGGGATGTCGCCTCGCCGGTCACCGCCTTAGTGCTACTTCCGCATTTTGGTACTGAACATCGAGACAACGTGGAATCAGATGCAGTTTCAGGCTTGACATCTTGACTATTGTATGGACTGATTCTCTGGTGGCGGTTACTGCGCTAGTGTAACCAACCTTTTTGTGGATGTCACGGCCCCTTCCTGGCACATCGCGCGAATACGTTGCATTTTTGGACAGGAATCCGGATAAGAGCTAGGATAGGTACAATTTTGCGTGGGTGCGCTTGTACCCATCCAAAACGATTCTGTTTTTGTACGCCGGACGAGAAAATTGCTGCGATTATAAAAATTGGAATACAAGAAAAAGAGTCAGAGACGCGCAGACTGGACGAGCAGTACCAGGGGCGCACGGCTCTTTAATGCACGAACAACTTTCTACCTGCCCATGCCAGTTTGAGCAGAGGTCGCAAAGAAAGCAGCAATCGGCAAGTCAGTAGCCCGATGTTTACGTTTCAATATATGCGAATGAAACCAAGCAATTTTACATGCATTTGTTGTGCCACTGGTGTACGGGCAGCGGGAGCGCCATGCTTTGTCAACAGTTTTGTTGGTGGAACGCCATCTCCCTATCGTTTCTCCTGCTGCTACAAGATGCGGGGACGACGTGTGTATCATTTCTAACGCTGTGACGAACGATGCGGGCGAGATTATTGTGCTTACGGCGTTCGGTGCATGTCATCGAAGATCAGACGTTCAGCTTCCTTTCTGATAAAGCAGTATTCGAACGAGGTGACGATAGCCTTGGCGCAGTAATGCCCCCGCCCCCGTTTCACACGCTTCATTGATCTTGACTCTGATTTGTCATGATCTAATCACACACCGCTGGTAATGAACACGTAAGGAGGAATCTGCTGGCCTCGCGTTTCCGTCGATACGATAATCTGAACAAATGTAATGACCGTCACGCTTGACCATTCCTAGGATCCACTTAGAACGTGCGTGACCTTCTAGGTCCACAGTCTCATACGAGGTGGTACTCAATAGATCGGTAACGAAACTCAAGACGTCCATTCGCTTACACTGATGCAAGCTATATTCAAGCGTACGGCTTTGTCAAGTGGCATGGCAGCACTTTATGATTGACTCATGCAACAAACGATACCCGCGCTCGACACGTATTTCAGAGACGGTGTAAAGAAGCTAGACACCATGCGTACAACATAGTCTTCCAAGGGACTTCTCGCACAGCGAAGGCTCGCATCGAGTGGAGTTGACTACTTTGGTTTCGACCGGTACTTTTGGTTCTTGATCCGTTCTATGTGGAAGTATAACGTTCCTTAAATGGGTCCCACAGTGTAATACATGCCGTTTGTGCAACTAATATTGCAGACGTAAACTGTTCTCGCGTACATACACTCGGTGGACCAATTCGGACGTTAGATCGTGCTCCAGTGAGAGCGAGCAGCAAGTTAGTCATTTGGCAAATCGACGAAAGAAAGCGCCTTGGTGTTATCTGATCACACTTTGCCACTTCAGTCCAAGCTCACCGTCATTCTTAAGCATTGCTGCGGCGTGCAATAGCTTGAAATGAGAATTGGCGGGAGTCACGGCAGACGGCATGTGAGACCACAAAGCGGGCAACCGCAGCCAGCTCTTCGTATAGACATATAGCCAGTAGCTGATTCAAGAACAGTTGAACAAGTGCAGCCAAATGCGTCAGGCGTGCAACTGCTCGGTCGAAAGCACGAATCAGGAGCTAGACGCCGTGCGTACTTCGGTGTCTAGTATGACGCAATGCGACAAAGAATTCCTGCAAGAGATAGAATACCCTTCGATTCCTATGACAGCTGTGCTTTGAAGGATCCATCATTTTGTGGGGTGAAAGAGGGGTCAAGGCTAGCAAAATTCGGTTGATTCAAAAGGATGATAGCCAGGCAGAATGCGAATGTCGGTGCACAGTTACTCAGCGGACTTGCAGTCTATGAAGGGAACACACTGTCGTCCATCCTGAGCCATCTCGCTGTCGTCTGTGACACTGGCATTCAAGATGTAATTTTGCTAAAACTGAGCGAATTTACGAGTAGCTTCTGTGCACCCGTAGCTTGGCTTCCGTCATTAACAGCATCGGTACTGTAGTCTGAAGTGCTAGTCGCGCATCGCTTATTCATCTAAAAAGAGAAGCGATGCTCGGCTAGCACTTCGAGAAGTACGAGAGGTTGGTGTCAACTCAGTCTACAACACAAACCGGCATTGCTCTTAGTAGACTAGACCTCTTCGAACAAGTGATTTTAACGCGAATATCCGATGCCGCTCCATCTAATCCAAGGCGGGTGGGAAGCTGACATACGAGATGCTGGACGTGTAGGTATTGTACGCTTGAGCATATGAAAAGAACATATTGATGATTTCCATCACCCAAGCAAAGCGCGAAAACGTGTGCAACAAAGAGCAGACCAAAGGAGACGATGACGCCTCACCAAGTCCAGCACAACCTTCTGTTTCTGGTACGGCGGGAGATAGCGGAAATCAAAAGCTTCGACATCTACTTCTTGCCTGGTGAGGAAGCCGATCAAATCCCGGCGTTTTTGTAATCGAAGGTGCGCGAGTACAGCACGAAGAGCTCTTGAGGTCCTTCAACCGGATGATGTAGTAAAAAATCTTCCACTTTACATTCAAAATAGATTGATATAAGGTGCTAGGAGGCAATGGCCTAGATGCAAGCTCTTCAAGACAGTTGCACCCCTGTACTACTGCACTTAGCTGCTGACGACGTGACAGCGAATGCGATTTCATGCTTTACATTGCGATCTGATTGATGGCCTCACAGAACGAGGTTCAGGATGATTTTCCCCCGACAGCGATGCCTTTTCGGTACAGAGCACCATGATATGCAACACATTTTGTCTGCGCGCTCACTCGAACATCAAGGGTGCATAAAGCTTCACAAATAGAGCCAGCTCTGTAAATGTCACGGAACTAGATGCATTCGTTCTATATGTATACCGTTGACGTTCGCGGCAAACGTGAGGAATAGGAGAATTCCGACATGCCATGAGACCAGCGAGATACGTAGGTATAACTAGCGGTATTACTTTTTGCTCGCGCTGCAACGTCTCTAAATCACGGCAGCAATGTAGTCACCAAGGCCAATGGCAGCTGCGAGCAGCAGACCCTTGTACCGTGTGCTGCGTCTCTCCTGCTTGCGTTCGTGGAACATGAATCTGCATGCAACCGTCACGAACATACACAGTGATCAGCATACATTTACACTCGAAGCACTGTTTCTCAGCCATAACTCATGCTTCTACCTATCAGTATAGAAGCCCTTTGCGTAGACGGTGAGCAAGTTGTGCAATTCGGGAAACTCCGCTTTCTGGTATAGACAACAAGTGCACGCCCAATGTTATCAAACGTCGTCTGTCCATCGCCACACACTCCAGCTTTACCTGCGAGTCCTCGAAAAGTTCCCAGTCATATGTTTTGTGCTCCTTGTCCAGCTTGTTCGCAAAATGGAACACGCATCGCACCTTCTCTGGAATCTTTGATCGAAAATCCTCTTCTCTCAGACTTTTGGCAACAAGTTTCTCGCATTTCTTGGGCATATTATCCACCTAATTGCAGCAAGCACGTCCCTATTATCAGCGATACTGACTTGGGTTTTACAAGAGTTGAAAGCAGTGCAGAAGCTTACGTGAGTCGCAAAAATCTCGGCCATCACTGCCTTTTGCGTCGTAACCATGGAGTCTAAAATAAGCCTGGACTCCGTTTCGTTTACCACATTGTCGCCGTCTGCGCCATACAGGTCAAATTGACCTACGTGCAAAGCAGTGTGAATAAAAGTACTACATCATCAGCACACCGAGTCGTGCGGCTTACTCTTCATCCACTTCGTTCCGTTACCGTGCGCAACTACCTGCAGCAACTTTTCGACCTCGTCAACGTGAACTTTCCCTATCCATTGCACCATTACACAATCCCACCATGAATTAAAGACCCGCTTCGACACGAGCACACACGAAACATCGCTACATTGCACACCATCCTTGTCCTTGTCCAACAGCTCGAAGCTCATTGCAGTCTGCATGCACATGTGTCGTGCCATCTTCAGTTTCACCGCCTCAACAAACTCTTCCGCCTTGTGACCACTGAGTTCCTCCTCTTCCATGGGTCCAATCTTGCCACACTCATTAAACACCTGCTCTTCCTGCTGCTGGAGATACACACTGACGTCTTTTACAAACGCGTCAAATGCTGTCTTGTCCATCTGCTTTACAGAAGACTTGCTCCTGCATTTCCTTTTGACCCACTCCAGGTACGCATCACTCTCATTCAGACGGCGCGGAATAGGGTTCTCATGTATCTTCGCTACCAAGTTCTGAGCGGCCAAAATGCTCCGGAGCTCCAGGAGCTCCTCTGTCCGAACCAAAAACACCACACCAATCAGCACTCTCTCAACACCACCAATACGCACACACGAACAACAATGGAGATCAGTCCATAGATACAATCACATACCGATGGGCTGCCGCTTGAAGAGACGCGCGAGCGGTAGTCGCGACGCAGGTGTCGCTGTGGTCAGCCTCCGCATCGCCTCTACTTGGCTGCGATGAGGTGTCGTCCACACCCGTCCACACGAATTAGCGTACACGTACACCAACCAATCGCTCGATCGCAGGCATCCACACCAACTCCACACTAACTGGCGTGTCCACACTAAAACCGAACGCTGGATCAATGCAGCGCATGCGCTTCCTGTCTCCTCGATCGACTGCCAAGTTCTTCAGCGCGTTGGTCTCGGACAGCCGCTTCCTGGTCAAAGGAGAACTTACAAAGGTCGACTTGAGCGCCTCCGTCCTTACTTGTCGCTTGTCTTGATGGGGTGTAACGTGTCTATGACGTGTCTATGACGTGTCAATGGCGCAACCAGCTCGCTCCAGGAGCGATTCCAGCCGTCGGTGTCGAGGCGCGTTTGACGCACGTCTTTTCGCTCGAGGACACTCGCGCCTTTGCTCAACTCTCTGGAGACAACAACCCGCTGCATGTGGACGCCGAGTTTGCACGCAAAGTGGCAGCGAAGAGCAAACCTCTGGTCCAAGGTCTTTTGTCCGCCAGCCTCTTTGCCGCGATCTTCGGTCGCACGATACCGGGCGCAGTCTACGTCAAGCAGCATCTGAGCTGGAGGCACCCCCTGCTTGTGGATGAGGAGGTGACGGCGCGCATTCGCGTGACCAAAGTCAGAAGGCGTTTCGTCGAGTGCGAGACCGTGTGCACGAAAGGCAGCGACGATGCCGTTGTTGTTGTGGACGGCCATGCGACGCTACTACTACCATCTGTCGTAACTTAAACGTCAGCATCATCTAGCAAGTTGACACACAAGATCGTAGGAAGCAATACAGGTGGCGACCCGGTCAAAGTTACACGTCATTCAAATCCTCTCTCTTACATGACGTCTCCTCTCCGCAGTGGAAGAGCGCTACATGCGACAATGAGGCTACGCCTCGTGCTTCTTCTTGTTGGGCGACTCACGCCAGATGGTCTTGACCACCTCCGTAATGCCCGGACCTTCCAAGTTGACGCGCAGCAGTCCTAGCAGCATGAGCGACGTGGCGCCCAGCCAGCCCAGACGCGCCAATGTGCGCACGTTCTTGGGCACGTAGTCGGAAATGACGTTGTTCATGCCAATGTGAGCGTGCACAGGCACGAGCACACCGATCGCCAAGTCCACGGGCAGCGCCAGCGGTGACGGACTCAGTACGAAAGCAAGTGGCACGGCAGCCATGAGACCCACGTTCGTCAGGTGCATTGCCTTGACCGAAAGCTTGTGGTTGTCAGCTGCAAGTAAGTGGAACAACAGAGTGCGCAATACGGATGAGCGGTAGCAGCAAGAAAGAGAGAGAGAGAGAGAGACGAGGAGGAACCGTCGTACCTTGCAGAACTCCTGCCAGTCCTGTCAGCTCTTTGTTCTCCGTGTACTTGGTAGGAGCGTCTGCAGTCGAATCAGAAGCAGAATCAGAATGAGAGAGATCACGCAGATTAGGGGTTATTAGTAACGAGAACTACGACAGAATCGACCAAGAGAGACAACGCACTCTTGCGAAAGTGGCGCACGCCCGTAGAAGGACGCAGAGCTACGCGCGAGGTGGTCAGGGCGCTGGTAGATCGCAACAGGCTGCGGGGCATCATGTTAATCGCTCGGCACTGGGTTCGGTCGTTAGCACTGCTGCCTTCTGAATGACTTTTTAGAAATGACGGCAGCCGACAACAAGAGTTTACGGGTAATAGGTGGTTCTTGGAGCAACTTTATTTGACTGGAAGAATAACCGCCTGCATGCGACAACCGGCGACTGTTGGTGTGTCGTTTCGTGGCCACGATTGCCGCCAGCTAACGTAATTCATTAAAGGGAAAATTAAGAGAGATTTACCAATTTTGCAAAAAATAAAACTTGCTTGTCAGTTAATCAGTAATTTAAAGGTATCACAAAATTTGAAACGAAAAGAATTTTACAAGATGGTAGAACGACATAACTATTTACCAATGCGCATATAGTTCCAATTCGCGTATTTGGAGGCAAATGACTAAATAAACAAGCAGCTTTCGAACTGAAGCCGCATCCTTTGCGGTGGATAATGGGGGAGCCGGACGCGAGGGTCAAAGACCCCCCTGGGGGGAACGCGCCCTGCCATCCCGGAGAGATGGTTCACGGACTTGATGGCTCACCCCTTTCGGAAGCTGTGGGGGGCACCGACAACACTTTCTAGCTCTACATCATCTTCGCCTCAACAAATTTTGTGCAGGCGGTCTTGCCGGTGGAATGGTTGGGCGCGCAAAATCTCGGAGTACATAAGGATTGCACTATCACAACAGATTACTCAGTGAGAACCTCGAGATGCAGTCATCGCAGAGGTCAGAAGATTTAAATCTCGGTCTAGTCCGCGACATTTCGGCTGCATCGGACACAGAACTCCGGGAGGCTTGTATCGACACTGTTACGGGGTGAATCGTTACATAACAATTTATAAGAAATTGTTATTAGAATATAACTATAAGAGTTATATTCTCAGAATATTGTCATAAGGACAAATATTATGTTGCACTTACAAGTAGTTCCTAATTGGTTGATATAGGCCATTATATCCAACCAACGAAGACGCGCCACGACAGACGCACGCAATGAGTGGTGAGCAGATAGTTGATATGCACATTTGTATTCAGACATAGTTAGATGAAGGATAAATAGGGATTTATTGCAGACATTAACTATTATAAATACAGTTCTACTTTTTACTCTAACCAAGTACTCGCTTCTTCTTACCGTCTTCCTCTGCACGTACCAGTGTGTACGTGAAGATTACGAGGCACCACCTTATTCTGTCATCAGAATAAGTAGCTTGTACTGTCACCAGTACAAGCTTCAGGGTGCCCCGCTACACCTGGTAGCACTTCGTAGTCCGTCCAAGGACCACGTTCACATCTAACATGAATATGTTGGATGATGAAGATGACCAAAGCTTTCACGCTACGCGTGACGGCTACTCCCCATTTGGGCAATGTCGAATGGGATGCGGTTGAATGGATGGGTTCAACCATGGGCATCCATGCTGTTAGCGCCATGCTAGAGGCTCTCAATAGAGATGCCCAACATGCTACTATTGCCAAGTTCATTCAAAATGAACTTGACGCTGAACCGCGAGACAGTAGCCTTGCTTCACCAACAAGGTTCTCAACAAGCAGGGTTGTTGAGAGGAACAGGGTGCTCAACAGATTGAACAGTTGGTTTAAGACAGCAGCAGGCTGCTGCTGGCGGGTCGATGCACTCGCGTCGACCCGAGACCTTGAAGATTGACATCTCTTAGTATAGGGGGTCGAAGAGGACTCCCTCTTGAGATGGTTCGTCGGTGGAATAGGCCGCCATAAGGGCGCGTCGCATCGACGATGGGGAAATGCAAGTTGCATTTGCCCCCAGCAAAGTCCCGGAGGCGTGCCAAGACATGGGCACTGGGGCTCAAGTTGCACGACCCATATGCGTTTGGGTCGTTGAGAGTCTTCAAGTCGCGGCTCAGACAAACGTTTGAACCGCCTAGAGCTGAGTTCAGGGCTCGAACCGAACTCTTGAGGCTCAGACAAGGTAAGCGTGATGTGCACGCTTACGCCCAACCATATACGACATCTCACGAGTTGTATAAGTTCCAATCCGGTGGATGAACACACGTTGGTTTTGGTGTTCATGCAGGGTCTTGCGGATGGTCCCGTCAAGACTCACCTGTTCCGGCTTGAACTAGATTCACTAGAACAAGCCATAACCATTGCGGAGCAGGAAGACTTCAGTCTGAGACAGGCTCGCGCCAGCTCGACATCATATCGTCAACCGAGACGATATGACGGCGGAAGGTCCAGAGCCGATGGAAATCTGTTATGTAGAGAGCGAGAAGGCTCGATCTACAGACTACAAGAAGTTGCAGAGATGAAACAGATGTCAGAAGACAGGACACTACGCTTACGGGTGTAGTGCCCCTCGTCCAGTGTCTTGCAACACTGGGCGTAGTGACCGTCCACTCATGAGAAAGGGGCAGGGACGCGGGTCCGCTGTTGGTGCAAAGACGCAACAACGGGATGGACCGTCAAAAACGGACAGGATCAGTAGGTGCGGAGCACCCTACTGGTCTAGCAACGTCAAGAGAATTTGTAGGCCTCTTGATGAAGGTTGCTCCCAACACACAAACGTTGTGCGTTGCTGCTCTAGATAATGAGGTCTCACTCATTACCTTGAAACTCGAAGTGACGAATAAGTTGTCCCTTCGAGCTCTAGTCGATTGTGGGGCGTCCAACAATTTTGTGCGACGCCAATCGCTAGAAGATGATCACTTTAAATTCAGTGAATGTGACACACCTCCTACGAGGATGACGGTACGTCTTGCGACAGGCGCATCCGTAACCGTCATGAAGCGTATAGTAAAGATTCACTATACGCTAGAAGATACGAAATATGACGATGACTTTATCGTATTGGATTTGGATGACAAATTTGGTGATCGTCATCCTTGGAATACCGTGGCTCAGAAGGTACGAACCACGGGTAAACTGGCAACATCGAACAGTAACGATGCCTGCCGCTTGTTCATCAGATGGCCATCTGATGAACGTTTTGGAGGCGTCCACAAGCGTGTGGATGTACTACGAGTGAGTGCGATGGCCTCACTTGTGGTACGGTCGTTAGTACGACTGCACAAAACCTTAGTGTACCAAACAGTTACACTTCGGAGCAAAGTTCCGGCGGCTGTGAGGGAAACACAGGCTGCGCCGAAGGTCCACCACTCGAATAAGTCGGGTGGACTGGGACAAAGATGTATCCTTAGCGGGGAACATCTAGAAGAGAAACAATCGATCGGTCAGGTTAAGCGAAACGATAATCCTAGATCGACTGGAGAGTCTTTCGTAGAGGATCTCGCTGTGGTTGCGCAACCCCAGCTAGAGGAAGTAAAGGAGAATAAGTCCCAAGATTACAAATACGGCGGAAATAAGTTCCCCGAAACCCGCGGGAATAAGTCCCCGGGAAGCCGAAGGAATAAGTCCTTTCGAAGCCTGAGGAAATAAGTCCCCAGGAAATGACAGAGACATTGAATGTCATAGTCAATAACGGATCAAGTGTAGGCGCTTATACACTTGATCTGATTGCGCCTCCGGAGTTGACTTCGGAGATCACTCAGTTGCCAACGCTCGAACATAAAAGATTCTTGCGTGATCTGCGTAGTGGCCAAAGTCAAGCAGATCTGCGTACTCGTCGCTGACGACGAGTGTGTAACCGACATAAGGTCAGCAACAGTGTTTACTGAGAACGAGAGAGTTCTCAGTAGTTCATCTATGGACGAGAGTGTCCTAGATGAAAGACCAGAAGTTGATCGATATGACTCCCAATCGTGGGAATCGCTCAAGGCAAATCATCTCTATGAAGATTTGGTTGAATTCAAGGATGTATTTCCTGAAACTGTTCCGTGCGAATTACCGAAGGATAAAGGTATTCGACACGAGGTCGAGATTAAACCAGGCTCGAAGTACTGTGTCATGAAGCAGTGGCCACTGCCTCGTGAACAAGTACTTGCGATCGACAAGTTCTTTGCCGATCGTTTAGCTGAGGGCCATGTGAGGGGAATCAACTTCCCCACATAGCTCTCCGACCTTCTGTGTGCGAAAAGCAACTGGAGGGTGGCGGATAGTGAATGCATTTAACAAGTTGAATGCTGCAACGGTACCGGCTCAGACGCCGATACCGAGGAAGGACGTAATCATTGATGGTATGTCAAAGAGTACCATCTTTTCGTCCATGGATTTGATGGATGGCTTCTATCAAATCCTTATGCGGGACCGGGATATACCCTACCACCGAAGTTAGCACGCCTAGCGGCATGCTCTGGGAATGGCTAGTAATGCCACAAGGGCTTAGTAATGCCCCTGCCACGTTCAACAGATGTGTATCACATCTGTTGAGACCAATACGAGAATTCGCGCCGAGTTATTTCGATGACGCATTCATCCATAGTCGAGCTATGGATGGAAAGTCGGACGTTGAGGTTCACAGGTACCACGTCCGACAGGTCCTTACAATCATGCGAAAGCATCAATTGTATGCAAACCTCAAGAAGTGTATATTTGCAGCAAGCGAAATACCACTTCTTGGGTGCATCGTTGGTAAGACCGGTGTACGTCCTGATCCCGAAAAAGATCAAGGCGATCACCGACTGGCCTGTGCCGGTTGATGTCAAAGGTCTTCCGAAAATTCCTTTTAGGATAGCGGCGTATTTGCATAAGTATTCAAGCAATTACGCCGAGATGACTGTAGCACCTCTCTCGTTTGTTGAAAAAGAACGAGAGGTGGTTATGGAACGCTGAATGTCAGCGCTCCTTTGATGGTATCAAGCAGAGCTTGATACAATCCGCCCATCCTAGCAATAGCCGATCAAGACAGGCCATTTCATGTGGTCTGTGATGCCAGCAATTTCGCAATCGGCTGTGCATTAATGCAGTACGATCTTGAAGGCGTTGAACGCGTCGTCTGCTATCAGTCGCGTCAGCTGCAACCAGCTGAGGCGGAACTATCCAGTGCATGACAAGGAACTCCTTGCCATGAAGTATGCACTCGCTTGAAGTTCAGGGTCTATCTATTAGGAGATAGACCCCTTCATTGTTTACACTGACCATGCGTCATTACGCACGGCAGTGAACAGCCCGCACCTTTCACAACGAATGGCGCGGTGGTTGTCATTCTTTGCAGGATACAACTTTACGGTCGAGTACAAACCAGGACGACTTAATGTCGTCGCTGATGCACTCTCACGTCGTCCAGACTTTGAAACAGTCGCGAAACCCAACAGTGAGACAGTCACTGTTGCGGTTATGACGTCCTCAGTCCCATCTACAACGTTGTATGATGATGTGAGGCGGGCGTATGCCCAAGATGGTGAGATTGTGAAGTTGTTGAGCGGCACCATCTTCCCATCTGTGCATTCGGAATCTGGCGTGTCCACACTAAAACCGAACGCTGGATCAATGCAGCGCATGCGCTTCCTGTCTCCTCGATCGACTGCCAAGTTCTTCAGCGCGTTGGTCTCGGACAGCCGCTTCCTGGTCAAAGGAGAACTTACAAAGGTCGACTTGAGCGCCTCCGTCCTTACTTGTCGCTTGTCTTGATGGGGTGTAACGTGTCTATGACGTGTCTATGACGTGTCAATGGCGCAACCAGCTCGCTCCAGGAGCGATTCCAGCCGTCGGTGTCGAGGCGCGTTTGACGCACGTCTTTTCGCTCGAGGACACTCGCGCCTTTGCTCAACTCTCTGGAGACAACAACCCGCTGCATGTGGACGCCGAGTTTGCACGCAAAGTGGCAGCGAAGAGCAAACCTCTGGTCCAAGGTCTTTTGTCCGCCAGCCTCTTTGCCGCGATCTTCGGTCGCACGATACCGGGCGCAGTCTACGTCAAGCAGCATCTGAGCTGGAGGCACCCCCTGCTTGTGGATGAGGAGGTGACGGCGCGCATTCGCGTGACCAAAGTCAGAAGGCGTTTCGTCGAGTGCGAGACCGTGTGCACGAAAGGCAGCGACGATGCCGTTGTTGTTGTGGACGGCCATGCGACGCTACTACTACCATCTGTCGTAACTTAAACGTCAGCATCATCTAGCAAGTTGACACACAAGATCGTAGGAAGCAATACAGGTGGCGACCCGGTCAAAGTTACACGTCATTCAAATCCTCTCTCTTACATGACGTCTCCCTCTCCGCAGTGGAAGAGCGCTACATGCGACAATGAGGCTACGCCTCGTGCTTCTTCTTGTTGGGCGACTCACGCCAGATGGTCTTGACCACCTCCGTAATGCCCGGACCTTCCAAGTTGACGCGCAGCAGTCCTAGCAGCATGAGCGACGTGGCGCCCAGCCAGCCCAGACGCGCCAATGTGCGCACGTTCTTGGGCACGTAGTCGGAAATGACGTTGTTCATGCCAATGTGAGCGTGCACAGGCACGAGCACACCGATCGCCAAGTCCACGGGCAGCGCCAGCGGTGACGGACTCAGTACGAAAGCAAGTGGCACGGCAGCCATAAGGCCCACGTTCGTCAGGTGCATTGCCTTGACCGAAAGCTTGTGGTTGTCAGCTGCAAGTAAGTGGAACAACAGAGTGCGCAATACGGATGAGCGGAAGCAGCAAGAAAGAGAGAGAGAGAGACGAGGAGGAACCGTCGTACCTTGCAGAACTCCTGCCAGTCCTGTCAGCTCTTTGTTCTCCGTGTACTTGGTGGGGGCATCTGCAGTCGAATCAGAAGCAGAATCAGAATGAGAGAGAGAGATCACGCAGATTAGGGGTTATTAGCAACGAGAACTACGACAGAAGCGACCAAGAGAGACAACGCACTCTTGCGAAAGTGGCGCACGCCCGTAGAAGGACGCAGAGCTACGCGCGAGGTGGTCAGGGCGCTGGTAGATCGCAACAGGCTGCGGGGCATCATGTTAATCGCTCGGCACTGGGTTCGGTCGTTAGCACTGCTGCCTACTGAATGACTTTTTAGAAATGACGGCAGCCGACTACAAGAGTTTACGGGTAATAGGTGGTTCTTGGAGCAACTTTATTTGAGTGGAAGAATAACCGCCTGCATGCGACAACCGGCGACTGTTGGTGTGTCGTTTCGTGGCCACGATTGCCGCCAGCTAACGTAATTCATTAAAGGGAAAATTAAGAGAAATTTACCAATTTTGCAAAAAATAAAACTTGCTTGTCAGTTAATCAGTAATTTAAAGGTATCACAAAATTTGAAACGAAAAGAATTTTACAAGATGGTAGAACGACATAACTATTTACCAATGCGCATATAGTTCCAATTCGCGTATTTGGAGGCAAATGACTGAATAAACAAGCAGCTTTCGAACTTAAGCCGCATCCTTTGCGGTGGATAATGGGGGAGCCGGACGCGAGGGTCAAAGACCCCCCCCCTGGGTGGAACGCGCCCTGCCATCCCGGAGAATGGTCCACGGACTTGATGGCTCACCCCTTTCGGAAGCTGTGGGGGCACCGACAACACTTTCTAGCTCTACATCATCTTCGCCTCAACAATTTTGTGCAGGCGGTCTTGCCGGTGGAATGGTTGGGCGCGCAAAATCTCGGAGTACATAAGGATTGCACTATCACAACAGATTACTCAGTGAGAACCTCGAGATGCAGTCATCGCAGAGGTCAGAAGATTTAAATCTCAGTCTAGTCCGCGACATTTCGGCTGCATCGGACACAGAACTCCGGGAGGCTTGTATCGACACTGTTACGGGGTGAATCGTTACATAACAATTTATAAGAAATTGTTATTAGAATATAACTATAAGAGTTATATTCTCAGAATATTGTCATAAGGACAAATATTATGTTGCACTTACAAGTAGTTCCTAATTGGTTGATATAGGCCATTATATCCACCAACGAAGACGCGCCACGACAGACGCACGCAATGAGTGGTGAGCAGATAGTTGATATGCACATTTGTATTTAGACATAGTTAGATGAAGATAAATAGGGATTTATTGCAGACATTAACTATTATAAATACAGTTCTACTTTTTACTCTAACCAAGTACTCGCTTCTTCTTACCGTCTTCCTCTGCACGTACCAGTGTACGTGAAGTTACGAGGCACCGCCTTATTCTGTCATCAGAATAAGTAGCTTGTACTGTCACCAGTACAAGCTTCAGGGTGCCCCGCTACACCTGGTAGCACTTCGTAGTCCGTCCAAGGACCACGTTCACATCCAACATGAATATGTTGGATGATGAAGATGACCAAAGCTTTCACGCTACGCGTGACGGCTACTCCCATTTGGGCAATGTCGAATGGGATGCGGTTGAATGGATGGGTTCAACCATGGGCATCCATGCTGTTAGCGCCATGCTAGAGGCTCTCAATAGAGATGCCCAACATGCTACTATTGCCAAGTTCATTCAAAATGAACTTGACGCTGAACGCGAGACAGTAGCCTTGCTTCACCAACAAGGTTCTCAACAAGCAGGGTTGTTGAGAGAACAGGGTGCTCAACAGTTTGAACTGTTAAGACAGCAGCAGGCTGCTGCTGGCGGGTCGATGCACTCGCGTCGACCCGAAACCTTGAAGATTGACATCTCTTAGTATAGGGGAGTCGAAGAGGACTCCCTCTTGAGATGGTTCGTCGAATTGGATGACGCCATAAGGGCGCGTCGCATCGACGATGGGGAAATGCAAGTTGCATTTGCCCAGTCAAATCTGGCAGGCCCACGTGCCAAGACATGGGCACTGGGGCTCAAGTTGCACGACCCATATGCGTTTGGGTCGTTGGAAGTCTTCAAGTCGCGGCTCAGACAAACGTTTGAACCGCCTAGAGCTGAGTTCAGGGCTCGAACCGAACTCTTGAAGCTCAGACAAGGTAAGCGTGATGTGCACGCTTACGCCCAACATATACGACATCTCACGAGTTGTATAAGTTCCAATCCGGTGGATGAACACACGTTGGTTTTGGTGTTCATGCAGGGTCTTGCGGATGGTCCCGTCAAGACTCACCTGTTCCGGCTTGAACTAGATTCACTAGAACAAGCCATAACCATTGCGGAGCAGGAAGACTTCAGTCTGAGACAGGCTCGCGCCAGCTCGACATCATATCGTCAACCGAGACGATATGACGGCGGAGGTCCAGAGCCGATGGAAATCTGTTATGTAGAGAGCGAGAAGGCTCGATCTACAGACTACAAGAAGTTGCAGAGATGAAACAGATGTCAGAAGACAGGACACTACGCTTACGAGTGTAGTGCCCCTCGTCCAGTGTCTTGCAACACTGGGCGTAGTGACCGTCCACTCATGAGAAAGGGGCAGGGACGCGGGTCCGCTGTTGGTGCAAAGACGCAACAACGGGATGGACCGTCAAAAAACGGACAGGATCAGTAGGTGCGGAGCACCCTACTGGTCCAGCAACGTCAAGAGAATTTGTAGGCCTCTTGATGAAGGTTGCTCCCAACACACAAACGTTGTGCGTTGCTGCTCTAGATAATGAGGTCTCACTCATTACCTTGAAACTCGAAGTGACGAATAAGTTGTCCCTTCGAGCTCTAGTCGATTGTGGGGCGTCCAACAATTTTGTGCGACGCCAATCGCTAGAAGATGATCACTTTAAATTCAGTGAATGTGACACACCTCCTACGAGGATGACGGTACGTCTTGCGACAGGCGCATCCGTAACCGTCATGAAGCGTATAGTAAAGATTCACTATACGCTAGAAGATACGAAATATGACGATGACTTTATCGTATTGGATTTGGATGACAAATGTGATGTCATCCTTGGAATACCGTGGCTCAGAAGGTACGAACCACGGGTAAACTGGCAACATCGAACAGTAACGATGCCTGCCGCTTGTTCATCAGATGGCCACCTGATGAACGTTTTGGAGCGTCCACAAGCGTGTGGATGTACTACGAGTGAGTGCGATGGCCTCACTTGTGGTACGGTCGTTAGTACGACTGCAAAAAACCTTAGTGTAACAAACAGTTACACTTCGGAGCAAAGTTCCGGCGGCTGTGAGGAAACACAGGCTGCGCCGAAGGTCCACCACTCGAATAAGTCGGGTGGACTGGGACAAAGATGTATCCTTAGCGGGGAACATCTAGAAGAGAAACAATCGATCGGTCAGGTTAAGCGAAACGATAATCCTAGATCGACTGGAGAGTCTTTCGTAGAGGATCTCGCTGTGGTTGCGCAACCCCAGCTAGAGGAAGTAAAGGGAATAAGTCCCAAGATTACAAATACGGCGGAAATAAGTTCCCCGAAACCCGCGGGAATAAGTCCCCGGGAAGCCGAAGGAATAAGTCCTTCGAAGCCTGAGGGAATAAGTCCCCAGGAAATGACAGAGACATTGAATGTCATAGTCAATAACGGATCAAGTGTAGGCGCTTATACACTTGATCTGATTGCGCCTCCGGAGTTGACTTCGGAGATCACTCAGTTGCCAACGCTCGAACATAAAAGATTCTTGCGTGATCTGCGTAGTGGCAAAGTCAAGCAGATCTGCGTACTCGTCGCTGACGACGAGTGTGTAACCGACATAAGGTCAGCAACAGTGTTTACTGAGAACGAGAGAGTTCTCAGTAGTTCATCTATGGACGAGAGTGTCCTAGATGAAAAGACACGAGTTGATCGATATGACTCCCAATCGTGGGAATCGCTCAAGGCAAATCATCTCTATGAAGATTTGGTTGAATTCAAGGATGTATTTCCTGAAACTGTTCCGTGCGAATTACCGAAGGATAAAGGTATTCGACACGAGGTCGAGATTAAACCAGGCTCGAAGTACTGTGTCATGAAGCAGTGGCCACTGCCTCGTGAACAAGTACTTGCGATCGACAAGTTCTTTGCCGATCGTTTAGCTGCGGGCCATGTGAGGGAATCAACTTCCCCACATAGCTCTCCGACCTTCTGTGTGCGAAAAGCAACTGGAGGGTGGCGGATAGTGAATGCATTTAACAAGTTGAATGCTGCAACGGTACCGGCTCAGACGCCGATACCGAGGAAGGACGTAATCATTGATGGTATGTCAAAGAGTACCATCTTTTCGTCCATGGATTTGATGGATGGCTTCTATCAAATCCTTATGCGGGAACGGGATATACCCTATACCGAAGTTAGCACGCCTAGCGGCATGCTCTGGGAATGGCTAGTAATGCCACAAGGGCTTAGTAATGCCCCTGCCACGTTCAACAGATGTGTATCACATCTGTTGAGACCAGTACGAGAATTCGCGCCGAGTTATTTCGATGACGCATTCATCCATAGTCGAGCTATGGATGGAAAGTCAAACGTTGAGGTTCACAGGTACCACGTCCGACAGGTCCTTACAATCATGCGAAAGCATCAATTGTATGCAAACCTCAAGAAGTGTATATTTGCAGCAAGCGAAATACCACTTCTTGGGTGCATCGTTGGTAAGACCGGTGTACGTCCTGATCCCGAAAAGATCAAGGCGATCACCGACTGGCCTGTGCCGGTTGATGTCAAAGGTCTTCAAAAATTCCTTGGGATAGCGGCGTATTTGCATAAGTATTCAAGCAATTACGCCGAGATGACTGTGCACCTCTCTCGTTTGTTGAAAAAGAAAGAGGTGGTTATGGAACGCTGAATGTCAGCGCTCCTTTGATGGTATCAAGCAGAGCTTGATACAATCCCCAGTCCTAGCAATAGCCGATCAAGACAGGCCATTTCATGTGGTCTGTGATGCCAGCAATTTCGCAATCGGCTGTGCATTAATGCAGTACGATCTTGAAGGCGTTGAACGCGTCGTCTGCTATCAGTCGCGTCATCTGCAACCAGCTGAGCTGAACTATCCAGTGCATGACAAGGAACTCCTTGCCATGAAGTATGCACTCGCGAAGTTCAGAGTCTATCTATTAGGAGATAGACCCTTCATTGTTTACACTGACCATGCGTCATTACGCACGGCAGTGAACAGCCCGCACCTTTCACAACGAATGGCGCGGTGGTTGTCATTCTTTGCAGGATACAACTTTACGGTCGAGTACAAACCAGGACGACTTAATGTCTTCGCTGATGCACTCTCACGTCGTCCCGACTTTGAAACAGTCGCGAAACCCAACAGTGAGACAGTCACTGTTGCGGTTATGACGTCCTCAGTCCCATCTACAACGTTGTATGATGATGTGAGGCGGGCGTATGCCCAAGATGGTGAGATTGTGAAGTTGTTGACACATCTCTCCCAACCATCTCGAGAATCGTTGAAACGATTGTCGTCTGCGTATCGATCTGCATCAGATCGATACACTACTCGCAACGGTTTACTGTATTATACAGCCGTTTCTGGTGACACACCACGTGTTGTCATTCCAGATGATACTGATCTGCGTTTGCGGATCATGTTCGAGTATCAAGATGCTCCTATGGGAGGACAGCGTGTCCGGGAGAAAACGTATCTCACGGTGAGTCGAGACTTTTACTGGCCCCGCCAGTATCAGTTTGTGCGAAAGTATGTTCGCGCATGCGAAGTCTGCCAACGAGTGAAGTCAAGTCCTTCACTGCGTGCACCTTTACAGCCTCTACCGGTTCCGACAGAGTGCTGGGAATCCATCTCAATGGATTTCGTCTTCGGGTTACCCAAAGACGCACGCGGGAATACGGGTATTCTCGTATTTCTTGACAGATTCAGCAAAATGGTACACCTTGTGGCTGTACCAGAGACAATCACTGCAAGTGGCTGTGCTTGTGTCTTTATTGACACCATCTTCCGACTTCATGGGTTGCCCCGTGAGCTCGCATCAGACAGAGATCCACGCTTCACTGCTGATTTCTGGCGTTCCGTGTTCAAATCACTCGGAACGCGCTTGAAGATGTCAACATCTGATCATCCAGAGTCAGATGGTCAGACGGAACGTGCCAATCGTGTCCTTGAAGAGATACTTCGAGGATACGTACACTCCTTTAAGAGTTGGAGTGAGTTTTTGCCAATGGTAGAGTTTGCCATTAACAACTCGGTGCATGCGTCCACGACACATACACCGTTTTACGTGAATGGCTTGCGCCATCCGCGTGTACCCACCTTACTAGAGTGTAACTCTGGTTTAAGAGGGGGAGGGACTCGCGCGAGCAAAAACCGATTTGGTTCACACTCATCACGCTCTGACGAAGAGGTCATTGCGTTTGATGCCGATATCGATAACATCGATATCGAATAAGATGATGCCAGTGAGAGTGCGGAAGCCCTCACTGAAGAAGATAATCCCAGTGAGAGTGCGGAAGCCCTCACTGAAGAAAAGGTTGATGTTGCTGCAGTGCGCTCACAGCACACTGAAGCTAACGAGTCATCAGATGAGTTCATACTGGCTCGTGAAACGGTAGTCCGTTTTGTGCAAGACTCCATCGCCGAAGCGGTGGATAAGCAAAAGCAAAACGCTGACAAGAATGGAAGGGCAAACACTCTTTTATTCGATAAAGGTGACTTAGTCCTACTGTCTACGGTTAATCTACCAAAGCATGTAGTGACTAACTTGGGTAGCAGTAAACTACTACCCAAGTACATCGGCCCATTTCGTGTACTGCACCGCCTAGGCAATGCATACACGATCGAGTTGCCACGTAAGATGCGAACGCATCCCACGTTTTACGTTGGTCGGCTTAAGCCGTACCATCAGTACGCTGCTTCTTCCGATGAAGAACGCCCTTGCGCTCAAGCATCTCGCAGAGAGCCTTGTGCTCCCGATGGTGGGCATCAACAAGGGTCTGAAGAGCAGTTATCTCAGCCCGAGACCGATCAACAATCCCACGAGCTACCCTTAGCTCGTCACGAAGAGATGTCAGAGATCTCTCGTTCTCGAGCTGAGCAAAGGCAAACTCAGCTCGATGCTTCGAGGCAGTGTCCGCCATTTGGAGACGCCTATTACGCTCATGTTCGAGATCGTCGCGTAACCCTTGCGTTACGCGATCAAAGAAGCTCTCGGGAACACACGGATCCCCATGATCGTGTGGAGAGCGTCTTTCCTCCTCCTCCACCTCCATTAGAGGACTCTCGCGGTGGCCAGCGCTATCTAGTTGAGCAGCTGTTGAACCACCGCGACGTGAACGGGCGTCGGACGAGTTATCTCGTCCGGTGGCGCGGCTATCCCCCGTCCTGGGATACTTGGGAGCCCCGCTCCCAACTGATGATCGAAGTACTGGGTCTGGTTGAGCAGTACGACGCGGCACATCCTGTGCCGCAGAAGGACCGCCGGAGAAAGTCTTCCCGGCACGGTCGTAAAGGGATTTCAGGTTGTCAATCCATTCGTACATCTCAGTAGAGACACGTACGCGCCACCACGGGCTGGTAAGGAGGTAAGCCTCCTTAGGTGCTCGTGCAGAGTTGTTCACACAACATGGGCACGAGTCTCCCCAAGAGAGGCAGGGTAATCCCTTCTCCCTTGACAGACGATGCAGCTTGTAGCGTGCACCTGTCGGGGTTCGCTTTTCAAACTTATCACGAGCTTTGATAAGTTTGTCGTTCCAAGCGTCACGACCTACATCCTCGAGGTTATGTATGTAGGCGTTCCACGCCTGAAGTAGTGAGGGACCATCACGTTTGTGATTCCCACTGTACCATCGATGTCTAAAGAAAGCATCGATGAAGAATTCATTCTCAGCGCGATAGTTTTTCGCGCTGGGGTCAAGGTGATGGATCCTTGACGAATCGAACAATCGTGTTCGATAACGATCACTCGTAGTCTCCGACAAGTGATCCATGACGGATTTTGGAGGCAGCCATGCCTTCTTCTCAGGGGCAAGACGCAAGACACTGCTGTCCCGCTCTTCTTGCGAAGTGCCGACAGAAGTACTGGCACCTCGTCGCGAAGTGTTGTCAATAGGAGAACCGACACCACTGTTAGCGCCCGAGTCTTGCGACTTCGAGCGCCTTCGCTTCGGCGATGGTTCATCTGATTCATCAGATGAACCAAAGATGCTGCGACGCAAAGCATCGTCCATGCCACGCTTGGCAGGCGGCTTGGATTCGATCGCCGTCGATACGGATCCGTCTTCCGTTTCAGGAGAGTATGAGACACCGAGCTCGTACTCTGTGAAGACACGAGTGTCTTCATGACCAGCGCCTGCATCACCAAGTGACACAGGCTGAGTCGCTTCAGCAACCGATGAGACATTAGTTGCTGTTGTTTCTGCTTCGGCGTCCGCACAGAGACGTGCAGACGCGCTCTCGGCGGCCTTGCTCGCGCATCGCATGAACTTGTTAACCATTCGATGAGATGTTAGAAAGTGGACGCGGACCAACAAGTGCAAACCCTGTCCCAAATGATTTGGGACGAGTATCCATTTAGTCAATCAGTCACTAAAGTGACTGATGGTTAAGGGGGGGTGATGTAACGGGGTGAATCGTTACATAACAATTTATAAGAAATTGTTAATAGAATATAACTATAAGAGTTATATTCTCAGAATATTGTCATAAGGACAAATATTATGTTGCACTTACAAGTAGTTCCTAATTGGTTGATATAGGCCATTATATCAACCAACGAAGACGCGCCACGACAGACGCACGCAATGAGTGGTGAGCAGATAGTTGATTTACACATTTGTATTTAGACATAGTTAGATGAAGATAAATAGGGATTTATTGCAGACATTAACTATTATAAATACAGTTCTACTTTTTACTCTAACCAAGTACTCGCTTCTCCTTACCGTCTTCCTCTGCACGTACCAGTGTACGTGAAGTTACGAGGCACCGCCTTATTCTTTCATCGGAATAAGTAGCTTGTACTGTCACCAGTACAAGCTTCAGGGTGCCCCGTTACAGACACCGTAGTTCACTTGTTTGCAGATGTCCATGCATCAACACCGGTCAACGCGGAGCGGCTCTCTCCGCAGAAGTTACGGTGCCCAACTTTAAAGACTGTGGAACGGACGACACTCACCACCTTCTTTCTAGAGGCTTGTGTCTTGGAGCTTGCACATAAGCAATATGGACAAAGCATATGGCAGACATCAGCCAAGATCTAGTCAACACTACGTGGATGCTCACTACTATTCTAGGGCGGACAACAAGTCACTATGGTTGTTCTCGCTTCTAAAAAACGGCCAACGAAAGTTCGAGGGTCCCAGCCACGAAAAAGGTACGACATTTACTTCGGACCTCAAACTCGCTACGAACAATTCACGTTAAATCCGTCCAAGTACTTATCGGCCGACATGACACTCCTGAAAGCACTCTGTGGCCAAGATCATAGGGCAGGGAAAGTAAAGAGTTACGTGAAGGATCTGACGACGGATGGATCATCACTCAAGATTGAACGAAACGCACTTTAGTGTGCAGAACGCTGCCACTTTTCTTGAGTCTATCTTCACGCCCCAGAAATTGTTACGTCTTAATCGCACGATTTATGCTCAAATGGAAGGAGATCTTATCTTCCACCTGCGCGGAAGAGTCACGGTGCCTGTCAGTCAACAACAAACTTAGGCGCTGAGGGACGACATCTTAGTCGCGGCAAAAAGTGCTAAGGTCAGTCGACCACGATCTCTACAACTTGCTACGGGAATTGAAGACAATCAGCTACAACACTGTCACAAATTATATCCACCTCTTCTTATTCGACCGCAGCACAGCAAACAAGCACCATTTTACACTCGTGCCTTTCCGGCATTTGGTACACCGTTTGTGGAACAGACGTGCGGAACTTGGGGATCGCCGTGGGGCCGCCAAAACTGGCATGTCGTACTAGGACGGCAAAATATGAGACTCGCATGCACAATGTCTCTCACTTCGTTGAGATCGGAAGAGTATCTTCATACAAGCCAGCACAGTCCAGTGGCGCATGATCTCTACGATATAGACTTTTGTGCACCAAACTCACGCATCTTGAACGCATGGAAACTCAAAAAAATCTATTTCCCAATTTCCCTGCATTTCTGCGGGGAATATTCCGGATTGAACGGTCGGAGTAATGCGGTCGGTGGCAACTGCAGTGTTTTTAGTGTGAAAAATTTAGGACATACCGTGACCGGCTGTGGGTTTACAGCAGACGAATTAGGGGTAAAGGGTGCTTGGTCGCTGTTGGTTTTAAATAAACCGTAACAAAACCACCATCGGTCTTTTGGTCTTGGATGGACCGTTACGAACCGATGTTGGTCGCCCGCTCTCCGATTTGCATAGGTTGGGTTTGGCAGGATAGGTTGTAAAAGCACAAGGCACCAAGACAGGGTTTGCTAAACATAATCATTTCAATTGTTTCCTTATTCTACCTCTAGTTTTTAAGAGTCGCGACGGAACAAGAGATAGGGGCCAAGACGTTTCGCAAATGCTTTTGCAGCAGTGGCGGAAATGAGATCAGCATAAGCTTCGCGACGATGGATACAACAGGAGACGGTGGCAGTCACCAATAAGACTAATAAACCGCACACCACGTTTGAGGATAAAATTACCGTTGATGCATCGTGTAGTGGACCGGTCGAACCTACTCTACCAGGAAATACGGCACCACGCGTTGCTAGTCCACCGACTACAGATGCGATAGTTTTCTTGCTAAAATTTAACCAAAGGCTAAATGGTTCACTGTGCCTGTGAGGCGCGGCCGTCACAAAGTCTCTTCACAACGGGGAAGCAAACCGTCATTTTCATTTGTGGCACCCCGATTTGCGGTCTTAAACAAAGACAACATTACCGATGCCACGTTAACGGATACTAAGATTCCGCAGATGGAGGAGCCAAAAGATGAGGTCATCGAAGTATCCTCCATAAAATAGAGCTCTTTTTGCCAGGTCCCAAGGGTTGACGATCAAACACAGCTACGATTTTTGCGCATAAGGTACCGGTCATTCTGGCAGCACCTCAATTTTGGGCCTTAAAAAATAAAAGCGTGAGATTATGCACAGCGTGGTGACCCCATTTCCGCACAAAAACGACGTGATGATAATGTGAGGTATATTTAGATACGCGAGCGAACCACTATATCCTTTTACCGGGCAGCAGAGCTGCCGCGGCAACGAATATTTTACATACTATGTAAAATTAGTCCTCGGACAGCAGAGCGCCTACGATCAGCCTGTAACGGGGTGAATCATTACATAACAATTTATAAGAAATTGTTAATAGAATATAACTATAAGAGTTATATTCTCAGAATATGTCATAAGGAAAATATTATGTTGCACTTACAAGTAGTTCCTAATTGGTTGATATAGGCCATTATATCAACCAACGAAGACGCGCCACGACAGACGCACGCAATGAGTGGTGAGCAGATAGTTGATATGCACATTCGTATTTAGACATAGTTAGATGAGTATAAACAGTGGTTTACTAATAGACATTGACTATTATAAATACAGTTCTAATTTTTACTTTAACCAAGTACTCGCTTCTCCTTACCGTCTTCCTCTGCACGTACCAGTGTACGTGAAGTTACGAGGCACCGCCTTATTCTTTCATCGGAATAAGTAGCTTGTACTGTCATCAGTACAAGCTTCAGGTTGCCCCGTTACACAGCCATTTGTCTCGAGATGATCCGGTTCCTCGGCGTCAGCGTGTGATTCGTTATTTCTAAATGCTCGATGTGAGAGGTCTCCAGCTAATGGTTGACATCATTTTTGAGAAATGCTGAGTCTCCTTGACCACAACTTGGTCGGAGGACGCGTGCACCTGGATTAAAGCTTTGTGTCCATGGCGATATTGGCCAGTCGATCGGCCATTTTGTTTTAAGTGCAATAACAATGTCCTTAGCCGAAGACCTCAATAGCATAAGCGAGGACGCACGCTTCGCGAGATAACCAGAGTAAGTGCGTCGTGCGTGGAGGGTGGTGGTTTCGAAGTTGCGAAAGTACTATCGCACTGTCCCCACAACATGGATAGGAGAGAAGCCGCTGTTCTTCGCCTGTCGAAGACCTATTACGAGGCCCCAGTATTCAGCTACATTCGTTGTGGTACTAGGAGAATCATACGCCATGCTGGACACCCACAGGACGCAAGCGGCGTGTGTCTGAATGTGTAGTTGGAAAATGAAGGATCCAGCTCCGCCCGGACCAGGATTGCCTTTTGATCCTCCATCGAAAATAAAAAAGGTAAATCACTCCAGGGCACTGTGCAATAGGAAGCTGTTGTAGCGCAGGCAGGTCACCAGAAATGAGAAGCTTCAGCCAATACCAACCTGATCTGTGCAAAGAGTATCTCGTCCCCGCCCTTGTCAGGCTGGTAGGATGACTCACGAAACCGGCTGGCCGCACGTCGAAAGAGAGTATGGAATCTGTCTGTGTTAACCTCTTGAGTCAAAGACGATTCGTCCATGCGGCGGAGGCGCTCGGCCCAGGTGGCGAAGAGTGCTGTATATACGACAAACCGCATAGCTCTAGAGAAGTAGGGAAGACTGCAGCCTGAAATTTCGTAGCATCTATGCCAGAATGGAAAGATTGTTTGATCGAATCCCATGCGGCGTGCGGTGTATCCGGGAGGTCGAGGCCAAACACTCATACGTTCAAGTTGGTTGCCGCAAAATAGCCGAGCCCCGCCACCGATCAAGGAGATAGGTCTAAAGGCAACGTGCGGTAGGAAAATTTCAGAATACATGGCTTGGCGTCGCCGGACCTGTAGCCACACACTCTGGTACGGGGCACGACAGATCATGTTTAGCCCAATTCTATAGAAGGAAGCTGTTACTCTTCAGTCGATACAGCGTCTGAGCATTGGTCGGAAAGGAAGCTCAATTCTGCCGGATTCCTCGCCGAGTAATTTACTGCGTACCATCTGAGATCAATAAAAAGTCCCCCTCGCCCCACGATCACTGAGAATGCGAGTGCTTGCAGCGCGACGGTGTTGGCAGATCGTCAGTTTAAGTTTGTTGCGTTGTGACCGCCATCATCGCCTCCCAGCCCAAAATTGTACAATTCTCGTAAGCGCCGGATGCGCGCTAAAGTGGACGGGGGTTCCACTCGCCGTAGACGCGACAACATCCCGGGCCGACATGGACGAGACGCGATGTACTCCGCAGTCTATGCCCGTATCAAAATGAGCCATCGATGTACCGTCGTGATGGAGTAGCCAAGCGTGATACTGGTGCACCTTTGTCGAGTACGCAATCAACGCGCCCAGCTCAAATGCCCGATACATCAATGTTGGAAAGTTGTACAAGAGGGTGACGCAAAAGGACCCAATATGCCGCCGTTTCGCCATCAATTGTGTAGCCATGTCACGCGTAGGTGAAAAACAGACAATCCCACCCTTTAAATTTCTCCAAGACAATATTTCGCCAAGGTAACTCGGTCCCCTCGCGAAATCGACCCCCTTTAAGTTATATGCCTTACCGCGGCTATATCTCAGCCATGATATATCCTGGAGCGTTGCGTGCACCAGCCACCGGCAGTCAAAACGCCCCAAGGATGCTACTTCCGCTCGCATCTCGAGACGCAGTTGATCATTAATTTCTCTGCGAGCATCAATTGTTATACTACCATAGTCTATATAGTCGACCTGGGCTCTCGATGAAAATGAGATAGCTCTGCGGCAAATTCCTTGACCTCACCTAGTCGGGCATGTCTAGCCCGCATGATTCCAACAAAGGCCGACCCAATTAACTAGAGAGTCGCGTGATGTCTAGGTTGCTTATCATTCGCATAGCAAGGCGTGATGCATTCCGACCCCGTCTCAGTACATCCCCATATATAGTCACCAATCAGTAAATCGCGCGAAGAAAAATTAGCAGCCCACTGACCGATCGCCGTAGCCTCCATAGTTATTAGTTCCATTCGAATACAAGGCACTGCTGGTCCCCCTTGCTGGATCGGAAGAGACGCCAGACCGGAGGGAACTCATGGTCGGGACCTCTTGCCATCACGGACGCCCCATACAAAGTTCATAATCAAGCTGTGCAACCGGGTACCACGTCCGGAGGAGGCCAAAAGTGCCAAGTTAAGGAGGTTATTTTGGGCACCGCAACAGCGCTGGCGGTCCTAGCCCGATGTTTTACCGTGTGAGTTTTCTTCCGGGCTAATACAAGCCGGCACCAGAGAGATCGTATGCATTTGTTCCAGTTTTTAGCCGCCGCATCTTGTTGACCCACTAAGACACCCAGGTACCGGCAAGATGCAGTTAAAGACTGTAGATTGAGGCCACAGGTGTAGAGTGGCAGAGACAACCCACGAGAGTCCAGCTAATAATCATCGATTTTGCTCTATTTGTTCAAAGGCCCGAAACGTTGGCAAAGTCATCGAGATTAGTTACAAAAGTTGTAACCGCCGGCCGATCGCGAAGGTATACAGCGGTGTTGTCAACGTATCCCGATACTTTGAACTCGGTAGTACGTCGTCCAGCCGTGAGAGGTACCCCGCGAATGTCCTTCCTTTCTTGGATCACCCTGTATACACTATCAAGCGCGATAATAAATAGAAGTGGGGCCAGGGGACAACCTTGCCGAATACCACAGACAACGATTCTGCGACTTGAGCGATAACCATTGACAAGAAATCGGCAGGTAGTATCATGGTGTAACGCCGCCACGACTGATACAAATTGAGGTGAAAATTTAAGCCACGTAAGCGCCGCAAGTAGATAGTGACTTTGCAACGTGTCGTACGCCTTGGCAAAATCGAGAAGCAGGACAATGGAACCATGTAAATCACTGTCCAAAGTCGCGGCTTTGCGAGCCGCAGTAAAAATGTCAAAAGCCGTATAGATTGAGAGATGCGGGACAAATTAACTTGAGCTGGAAAAACGAGATGTGAGCAGCGGACGCACTCGATTGAGAGAATCTTGGTAAATAACTTGTAGTCGCTGTGAGCAGCGCTATTAGGCGATGATCTAGTGGCATGGCGGAAGCCGACGTTTTCTTCAGACGTTATAATGTTCGCTTCGCCAAACAAAGCCGGAAAGACGCTGCACTTTAGCCATCTGATGTACAAAATGCGGCGAGTACAGGCGCGAGCACATCCGCGTAATCTTTGTAAATAGGAATCGATAAGCTTATCCGGGCCCGCAGAATTACCGCGTTTGAGCCGCTTCAAGGCCGTGCTCACATTTTCTTGATCAATGTCTGATGTCACATTGGAGTCGTCAACTCGGTTCGGTGGGGATGCCTTGGCCAAAAATGCGGAGGTTGCTCGGGAAAGGCAAAAGCATGAGTCATTATAAGCTCACAATCGTCAGCCATCTCATCAACCAGTTCCTGGGACCGGTCCGGGCCATATGCGACTTTTCCTCCCGAAGAAACGAAGGTGTTGTCTTGAAATTTAGTCGACACAAGGGCGTAGAAACGGCGAGATGTCTCTCCATGAGAATATGTGTGCTGAAGAAGAAGTCGCTCCTTCTATAAACGCTGCCAGAAACGTCGAAACTTGGAAACGCCACGTCGAAGATCCACAGGATATCCGCCGAAGGGTCAGCAAAGCTAGATTGACCGCCGTTCTCGTGGGCACTCGCTGGTGATACATTTGGTGAATGTGCCTCCAATAGCGCCGCATCTAAGCGGGCTTATAGAAGACTCAGCCGCTGCCTATAACTTTTGTCAGACCTTGCCGGGCGTTTTTGGTCTTCGCCAAAAGAATCTGGCGGAGATTGAACTTCCACTTATCCCAACAGATGGCCAAACTGTGCGCTGTGCGATAGTCCGCCTTCGGAACGGAGGTAATTTTGTCGACTTGAAGCTTTCCAGCGCAACGGCCGCAATAATTCCTTTGCTCGCGTTCTCGCGCGCACATCCAGGAACGGGATAGACTCGCCTTGGTTTACGTACGCGCACCACATTAAGTGGAGCCCCAATCCGTATACCGATTCCGTTATGATCAGCTGCTGGACCAGGCACCGACATATCGATGTCTCAATTCCAATCAGCATGTGAAGAGCTCACATACCACCGACCCAGGCGTTAACTTGCCGATTCACCTCCCGGCAACGTGCAAAAATAAGTGTGAGCCGCGGCCTGAATATATGATCTAGCTCTGTCGTCTTCGGCTAGCTCCATTGCATCTTCAAGAAACGTTAGGCTGTGCCCGACCGAGAAGCCTTCTGAGCGCCATATTTTCATGTCTGCCCGGTGGCGAGACAAAAGTACGGTCAAGTATCGGAACCAGAGAGCAGTTAAAGTCTCCTCCTATGAACAGAGGTCCTTCGTAATCCATCATCAGAAGTCATAACCGTTCAACAGCGCCTCTCGTACAGTCGTATCACTCAAAGCGTAAACGTTGACCACAATAACGGGATCGCCCATAATGGCAATACGTACAAGCATCCAGTGCGGTGTCCAATGATCCTCATTCCACGGATCCATTTTCGTAATTGAAGAGTACGGGTTCAATAAAATAGCCACGCCTCCGCGAGGGTGCTCGGGCTCTGTCCATAGCGTGTACCCTGGCTTGTTCACAGATCCCCACGTAGAATTATAGCGATGGTTCAGAGATGCCGACTTACCCAAACCGACCCGCGTTTCATGTAGAAGGATTAGGTCAAGGGATCCACGTATTTCACGCTGACGAAAGTGACTTAATCATTCTGTGCAGCGTTCTGGATGCTTGGGAAATCCTGCGATGCTCTGTAAATGGAGACCGATGCTGTTCTCGTGCAGACACCGGGATGTCTTAAGCAAAAGGCGAAGACGACGTCGATGTAATCCATCGGTGTGACGTTGAGCTGGAGGATACCCAATACTGTTAGTTAAACGGCTTCGCTTGAAATAAATGAAACCACACTCAATGACGAGTGGTCCTCCACCGTAATATGGACCCTCAGTACTGAGGGTCCAGAAGCTGACCATCGCGGGCGAAAAGGTTAATCGCTGGTTCCCAGTTGACAGGTTTGCACACTACTGGAGACGGCCGCGTGCTCCTCTCTCAAAAAGTGTTGTAGTGCAGCCTTTGTCTGCGGCATCACCACGTTCGTCTCTTCCTCAACGGGTGCAAGCTCGGGGAGCAGCGCACACAGGACATTAAGAACTCCCCAATGATCCAAGTCGTCAAGCGGTTAAACGTCGGTAGGACTCAATAACTCTGGCTGTAGTTTACTGAAGTGTCGCCACCTTTGGATATTGTCAGTCGTTTTTCACCGAATTTGTCCAGTTTATCCATCAGCCGTCGCGACCCACCCTGTGCACAGCTCTCGAAGTTTTGCATCTGCGTGTGAGGTGTGCTGACGAATCACCGCCAGTTGAGTTTCGCTGTTAATTGCATGTCCGAAAGCTCGCAAAGCTTCTCCCAGCATTGATACTAGATAAGCAACCGGGTACGGGAGACCACTGACCTTTGCTGCCAGGTCCAGCGCGCACGAGTTGACCCACGCAGTTTGTCCCTTTGTACCAACAGCATAGTAGCCGGCAGGGCAGTCCTTACTATGTGCTGGATGACCCATGCCCGAATCGCAGTTGTGTTTGCATCAATCGGTTTCGTACTTTACGGGACGGCGGTAGCTGCGACTGTAGCAGACGCAATGTCCGGGACCTTGCGCACTCGAGTTGCACGGAATGTCTGATCGTGAGTATTCGGAATGCGGAAGTGATCCATCGGACTTCGTAACACGATCCGGGTTTCCTGGTCTGCCCGGCATGGGATAGGACGCGACGGTAGCGAATAGATACCTTGTACTGAGACTACTGTTGTCCGGAAGAGGCCTTGAGCTCGTCTTTAATCGCCTTAGCTGGATCCGCCAAAATGGGAACACTAGCGACACAGGGTGGTGGAGTTACCGCTCCTACGGCCAGATCACCCATGTGCATGGTGTCTTTTAATGTGGCCGTACTTTCGGCCATAATAACATCGGGAGCCCAGAGTGTTGCCCTTCAGAATCCTGAGGGCAATCAGAAGGCATTTTAGCCGGGACAGAATCGGGAGGCTCCACTTCAGCGGGACCCAATCCAAGAGGGGTCGCTGTGGTGGCACTCGGTAAGCCACGTCTGTGGCGAACATAAGACGACAACAAGCGCTCAATGATCGCGCGACTCTTCTCCCTGGTCTTTTCCGCCATCGCAGCAGGCAATTCGTGAGGTACATCCGCAACATGCGGAAGCTTAATCTCGCTAGCAGGCGTCGGTTTCGGTGTAATTTTTGCCAATCGTCGTTTCAATGTTTTCAGAGTGTTTGTTGCCTTCTTTGCTTCCGCCACAGCGCGTGCCGCCGCTGCACCGGCGATCCGATGATCGTATTCCATCCTTAGTGATTCGGCACTGTTTTCGGCGATAGAGGTTGGTTCCCCACCAGGTGCTGTCTCACGAGCAATAGCCTCGCCAAGTGCATGAGCTAAGCCTCGAAGTAGCAGGCACGTTTGGTGTCGGTAGCGCGATTCGTCTCCGTAGCTGTCGAAGTAAGTTTCTCGACCGCGCTTTGGGCGTCCTCTAACCTTGACCGAGCCGCCTCAAGTACCCATTTTTTCGAGGAGGTCGAAGGTAAAGACGAATTGGCAGCCGTTGTTGTTGTTGTAGTTGCTGCGGCAACCGGTTGGTCTCCCCCTAACAGAACCGCTAGTTCACGAACCATTCTCATGCGCTGGTCGTTGGACTTAAAAGAAATTGAGAAAGCTCGCTTAGGTTTTACCGCAGCCGGTTTGCCCTTCGTACGGACCGTTGCCTTGTTCGAATGTAATAATTTTTGTTGAACTTGGCCGTGTTCGGTGTGCTGTGCTTGGTGGGAAGGGCCGAGACCCTTTGAACAGACTTGATTGCCCCGGTAGCAGCTTTCGACGGCGGGGGCAAACCGACGACGCAGCAGGGCCCGGCGAAGGCTTCGATTGGGTCTCGTGGGGCGCGATTCCCGATTCCAGTTGACGGATTAGCGGTGCGAGTAGCAGTAGCACTCGGTGTCGTTCCAATAGCAGATGGGGTAGATGCTGATATATCTTTTGGTAGCCTGGGCTGGTGAGGTACCTGCGAAACCTTGGTCAGCGGGGAGTTCTTGTCTCCATTTGCCTTTAACTGCTCCGTCGTTGCCGCCAAAGTGTCAGCCAACCTAGTAACGTGTCGCAGTCTATCTGCAACGGTGAGGTGGGTAAGAGTCAGACTGCTAACGGGCTGAAGCGCCAGTGGCATACCGGAAAACACGCGGTGGGGCTCAGCCTGATAGCTGCACGTGCGCCCAAATTACTTGGTACTCGAGTGATAATGCGAATAGCATGTAAAACAGGGGACCCGTTGAAAGTGCCGAAATGGTGGAGGAAGAGCTCCGTCCCAAAAGTCGCGATATGCGTATCCAGCTTGAATTGTTCGGGGCATGCCACCGTGTCGAAAGTCGCCGCGAAAAAATGGAATCATGCGCATCCGAGCCGTGCGATCACCCACGACTCACTGAAGTTACCGTCTACCTTCGCGATCGGTCCTCGGTTACGCCTGTTGTAGCTATTCTAGAGGAATTTGCTCATGTGTCGGGTCTCCGGACGAATCGGTCAAAATCAATGATCATTGAGCTGGACCCTCGCGGATCAGAGCAACCTTTTAGCACCTGTGGTCTCACTCTGCAGGCCCCTAGTGACTCTTGCAGGTATCTTGGTGTATTGGTGGGACAACAGGACGCGGTGGCCGATAACTGGAATAAGTGCATACGTTCTATATGGAGCCGACTTGTCTTAGCCCGCGAGAAGACGCACACAGTGGAACAACGTGCTCTGCTAGCAAGTGCTATCGCGGTGCCCGAAATTAACTTCTTAGCACGGCACTGTTGGCCTCCTCCCGCAGTGGTTACCCGGTTGCACAGCTTAATAATGGACTTTGTATGGGGTGTCCGAGATAGAAAGCGATCCAGACCCTGGGTATCTTCCGAGATAGCGGCCTTACCTATCCAGCAGGGAGGACTAGCGGTTCCCTGTATTCGGACGGAATTGATGACGATGGCGGCAACAGCAGTTGGACAATGGGCTGCTACTGTCTCTTCGAGAGACTTACTAATTGGTGACTTCTTATGGGGATCTACCGGGTCGGGTACGGCTTACATTACGCCTTGTTGGACGGAAGACAAGCTCCCTCGATATCGCGCGACGCTTTGGCTAACCGGGTCTGAAATTGTTGGACTTTCTTCGGCTCAACATGCACGCCAAGGTGCGGTCAACGAGGTCTGTAGACGAGCCTTGTCGTTTACGTCGAGAGCAGCAGTCGCCTATAATGAAGACGGTAGTGTCACAATTGATGTTCGGCGGGTTATTGATGACAGATTGCGCGTTGGGATGCGAGCTGATGTAGCAGCATCAGGGCGATTTGACCACCGGTGGCTGGCATACGCCACGCTTAAGGATATGTCGTGGCTCAGAGATCGACAGGGTAAGGCATACAGCTTGAACGGGGCCGACTTTGCGCGAAACTTGAATTACCTTGGCGAGACAATGACGTGGACGACCCTGCAGAGTGGCATGGTCTTGTTCTCTCCTACGCGTGACATGGCGTCCCAGTCTATGGCAAAGCGACGGCATTTTGGGTCCTTCTGCCTCGCGCTGCTTTACAATTTCCCGTCACTGGTATATCGACCACTGGAGCCTGGGTCTGTGATTGCATACTCTACAAAGGTGCACCACTTCCATGACTGGCTTCTAACTGGTGACGGTAAGTCGCTCAGACATTTCGATACGGGCATGGAATGTGGAGTGCAACCGATCGCGTCGATGGCGGCATGCGATATAGCCGCGTCAACAGCTAGTAAGTCTCCTGTTCACTTTGGAGCGCATCCGGCGCTTACTCGCGTTGTCCACATGTGGGCTGGACGACGAAGGTGGCGGCCGCAGCGACGTAAACTGAAACAGATTATCACCCGGCGGCGCCGTGCTGTAGGGACTAGACTTCTTGATGAACGTGTGGCAACGACGGACTTTCACGTGATCTCGGAAGGTACAACATTGATTACTTGGAGGGACATTCGACGAATACGAGCGTCCTTTCCGACAAACGCTCAGACGCTGTATAGGCTAAAGAGTAACAGTTTTCCGCTCTGGAATTGGGCGAAGCAAGATCTGTCTTGCCCGGTCCCTGAGTGTGCGAATGCTGGTCCAGCTCTGGCAAGCCATATCTTTTTGACATGCTCTAGTGCGCGTCGTCACTGGGAGTTTCTCCTTGATCGGTGGCGATGGCTTGGAACTTTCCAGGAGGCTGAATTGAATGTTTGGGTGTTTGGCCTGGACCTCCCGGCGATTCCACCCTACGCCTGGGATGTAGTTAAGCAATCCATGGACCCAGGCACTAATTTATCAAAAGCTCAGGCTGCTATATTTCCGGCAGCTAGAGAGCTGTGGCGTTTTGTCGTATCAACGACCCTTCATGCAATCTGGGTCGAGCGCCTCCGCCGCATGGAAGACTCGTCGTTATCACAGGAGGTGCACATAGCCAGCGCCAAGACGAGCTTTCGTCGGTCGGTCAGACGGTTTCGGCGATCAACCTATCAGCCCGAGATGGGGGAAGATGGGCAACTGTTTGCGCAGGTACGGTCGGCCTTGGCTGATACCCTACTCTGCTACGATGAACCTCCTTCGTTACTGTTAGAAGTCAATACACAAAGGTAGAGACAGAGGAAACACAATTAAATGCAAAAGAGAGAGTGTTATTAGTTTCGTTATCTCCTGGCTAGCTATCAAATCCTTTCTGCAGAAGAAATCATAAAATGAAACTCCCACAGTTGCTCGGCGCAAAGATGATATCAAAAGTGATACTGGTACCACTTTCTTGGTACATCAACTTGAAGCTTGCCTTTCAACACTCCTCCTCGTCGACACTGTCCTTGACAAAACACTTGATTCTTGCTCTGTCATCGTCGACTCCGATCGATTATTTTAAACCGATCACTTGACGCATCTCGACCAATCTCGGTGCAGCCAATGCCTTTGTTAGTATGTCCGCAAGCATATTCATAGTCTCTCAATATTCGGGCTTTATAATTCCACGCATCGTAAAATCACCGACAAACTTGATGCGCAATCAATGTTTTGGCCTTAGCCGAAGCTCTATCACCTCAAGTTGTTTCAAAGCCGCTTGGTTATCCACTCGCAGTGGTATAGGCTCTTCAAATCTCAAATCTAACTCTTGCAACAGTTCCGAATGCCCAAAAGTTCTCGAGCCATAATGGATGCAGCTGTAAACTCAGCCTCCATGGTCGAAAGTGATACACCCCTTGCTTCTTGCACATCCAGCTCACTGGCATGCCATCAATCGTAATTAAACCACCCGTGACAGATTTTCTGTCACCTTTGTCGGCAGGAAATCCATCACTATACCCAACCACTTTAACAGCTCTGGTTCATCTTCTCTTCCAATCATAGAAAGTCCAATGTCTTCTGCCAGATGGGTACCTTCAATTTTCTTGGCCAACTTATAATCTCCCATCGTGGGCTTATGAGTCCTTCTTGACCTTTATCCAAGCGATATCTGGTCTGGTCAACGCGAAATCCATAGTAAACTTCCACAAGTACTGAAAACTTCACCGTAACCACACCATCTCTCCAAATACCGGTAACGGCACAGCTACCGATTCTTCATTATCTTCCGTCTTGAGTAATTGAACACGCACCTATCCATTTCGAGACCATGCTCTTCAGCATTCCATAATTCCAACTTCTTGATCAAAAGTGTACCATTTTCGTCATTGTATTGAATACGCATACCCAAAAACTTGCGAGCACATCCAAGATCCTTGACCGATAGTAATTGAGCTCATCAAAAAGAATTCACAGAACCCTGATCACTTCCTGTTACCAGAAGGTCATCCACGTAAACTCCAACAATCAATAGATACCATGTGTCCATCTAAAGTAGACACAATTCCGTGAGACTTTGTTTAAAACCAATATCAACCAATTTCTGGTCAATTTACCTTATAGTCTTCCTGCTTGTTTTAATCCATATAGTGCCTTCTTCAGTCCAAAACAATCTCGTTTTCTGTGAAACACCGATTTCTTCTTTAAGTCCTCTGCAATCTTCATGCCCTGTGGTATGGATGTAGATATCGAGATTATCTTCCTTGTCTGCTTTAACGTAAGCTTTGAACATCTCCATCTTCGCAGGCCCTTCCACTTTCTTGCAGTGCGAAAATCATCTTCACCTGACATATCAATCAAGAGCAAACGTAACTCCATATTCACTCCAAAGACTTGTTCATTTCCACAGCGACCAATTCGCCTTCAATCTCTCGATGTCACCTTCTGCGTCACCTTCTCTTAAAAACCCACTTCGTGAAGTGCTCGAATATCTTTTGGAGCCTTCACAATACTCCAAACTCCATTTTCCAAGGCTTCATTCTTCAGAAATTGCTTCATCCATCCTTCCTTGTGACTCTACATAGCTTCACCAAAGTTTTCGGGTCAGATGTTGTGACAACATTGACAACTTCAGTATCCATGCTGACTCTCTTCTTTTCCTGCTGAGCGTTTATTCTTGCTCGCCGATCTTGTCACAACCATCTTCTTTCTTGTCCACGGAGTCCTTTCTCCATATTCTTGTCTTCCTTACGACTCTCCTCCTCTAGATCTTGATATTGTATTACCTCCCTCCTGAACTTGATCTCGCGCGAGTCATTATCTTCCAGACTAGTAGGATTCTGCAGATACAATTCTTGAACTTGCTTGTTCTGGGTCTTGTTCAGTGTCTCAATATTTTGAACATGCTGCAGACAACAACCACTTTATCCTTCGCAGGTATACACGATACCTTTTTTCTTCACCAACCAATGATAATCCTTTTGTCCTCTAGGAGCAAAATTATTCTTCTTAGGATCTCTGTACACTGTACATGGTGATCCAAAAACGACAATTTCACCTAGCGACGGGTTGTCCGTCAGCACCTTCATGTGATTCGTCAGCATTCGAATTTGTAGGGGCCCGTTCAAAATATAAGCAGCATATTCAAAGGTCACCCCAGAAATTGTGGCAATCCTGCGCAAATACGAACGGGCATTTTGAGGTCGTGTTCTTCCATTGCTGGTTGTTTGCTTCTTCCTCTTGACCCCGACTTCTTGGAATAAATCTAATTCTGACCCCTCCTTCTCAAATTGAAGATAAATTTTTTCGAAAAAAAACAAAATTTATTTCTTTGTGCTCTTTGCACAAGAAATACACGACAATAATTGTCTTATGACAACGAAGTTGATCATATAGCGATTAGCCGACCTTTGACATCGGGCCCTTGTTCGACAAATAACACCTCCAACCTGCAATAGGTGAGTGTTGAGTCTTTTTGGTTCTGGTTTTTGAGAAGGTAACAAAGGATTGTCGTAAGCAAAAACACTATAAGGATCTGAGCCAATTTTATTATCGTTTCGATTTAAATGGCAAACGTTTGATATTAAACTGCCTTTTGGACAGCGGAAGACACTTGACACTTGCTTCTTCACCCAAGACCGCCATAATTACTCCAACCGGTTCAACATCGTTATCCATCACTCGTCACGGCACCACAAGAACGATACCAACCAATTGAACATCAAAAGCCACAGCTCCAGTAACTGTATTGGATATAACACGTTGAGTTCCATTGTATCCAAGTGTGTAACCCTTTCGGTCCAAGATTCCATACGAAATTAAATTATGCTTCACACCCTCAGCAAAGTATACATCTGTAGAGTCAGCACACGCTCAACTCCACAAGCCAAGACGTTAATTGTCACAGTGCCTCTTTTGCTTATAAGGCGGCTGTCCATCGGGTTGATGACAAACCCCTTCACACGACTCGACGTTGTGAAGCCACGACTCATCACTGACCAAGTGTCTACTGGATCCGCTATCCAAGATCCAGACATCGCTTGTTGACTTGAGACTTCATTCACAGCAAGCGACAAATTTGTTCGAGGTCCTTGTGGTCGCTTGCGTTTCGACACGCTCCTGCAAAGTCCAACTTCGTGACAAAAGTGACATCTACGCGTTTCCTTGCGTTGTCGATCGGAAACAGAATTAACGACTTTCTTGTGCTCACTTTTCTCGCCCGAGTTCTTCTCTCCCATGTGAACTCATACGCTTGCCAAAGTGGCGGCTGTTCTGTTGTACCAGGTGTCCGTCTCGTGTGACAACTTTTGCCGTAAAATGTCGCATAGCCTCGAGGCGTATTGCACAATATTGTCCAGAACCAAATAATCACCACCGTTTCCACAAACTCGGAAATTGCCCAAATACATGTAGTTCTGGCCAACTACGGTTCGGGTTCTTACGTTGCGTAAAAGTTTCATCGCTTGGGCCGGTGTTATACTGTCTTGAATGCTTCAGCATTTTCTCCATTACGTACTGCAAAGTGGGTAATGACTCCACCACATCGCAACTTGCTGTTATAGTATCTCTCTGCAGTCCCAGGACAAAACAACCATCACTTCAGGCCATTCAAACCCAGGATGCGCCAAAGAAATTGTCGCTCGAACTCCGACCCCACTCCAAGAATCCAGAACCAATCCTTCATACAGTTCGCTTCCATCAAACGGCCGATGCCGGCTTCTTTGCCTTGCATCAGGATATCGCACTTGAAATATATTTACTTGTGCTGACCGTATCCATTTAAGTCGGGATGTTGCATGTACCCATGTCCTCCAGCTTGGGGCAACATATCAGAAATTCCAAGCCTGGTGCAACTTGACCGCGAACGTCCTGGCTGGGTCCATTATATTCGGGCTGTCCAGCACCAAACGACATCTGCCCTTCAACCGGTCTCCTCGAGTAAATACCGGCGCACCATTGACCCTTCCAAGTTGTCCATGTGCATTCTTGTTACACTTCCCAAAGCCGAAACAAACAAACTTGAATGTTTAGGCGGGTCATAGGCGGTCCCTATGTCTTCCACGCCCTTCCTCAGCTTTTATCAACCTTGTCTGTGACTCCTCAAGCCTATCCAGACGTTCGATTATCCCTTTCATCAGCACCAGGAGCTCTGACGCGTCGTCACTCCTGGTGACAGCATTGTCCACCGCATGGACAACACCTTGCTTGCTCTTCTCTTCATAATCTTCATGCTCACTGACCCTTTCGTGACCAGTGGCAGGGCTGCTTCCGCATACGCGCCGTCGCGCGTGTCACCCCTGAGTGCCCCGTGCTTTGGGCTCATAACCTGTTAGAAGTCAATACACAAAGGTAGAGACAGAGGACACACAATTAAATGCAAAAGAGAGAGTGTTATTAGTTTCGTTATCTCCTGGCTAGCTATCAAATCCTTTCTGCAGAAGAAATCATAAAATGAAACTCCCACAGTTGCTCGGCGCAAAGATGATATCAAAAGTGATACTGGTACCACTTTCTTGGTACATCAACTTGAAGCTTGCCTTTCAACAGTTACTAGTCCGGCCTATCGACCGGCTCCCTGGCGAGCTTTACCTCCTCTTCTTTGACGGCGGATCCCGCGGAAATCCAGGTCCAGGTGGAGCCGGGTCTGTGATTGTACGACTACACGTTCCGACTCACGCCGCATGCGTTCTGTGGGTATCAAGTATGGCTTATGCATCTGCCGATACCACTAATAATGTCGCTGAATATTGGGGGCTCGTGCATGGTCTTCGTCAAGCAAAGACAGGCGACTACTCACCCCTGCACGTCATTGTGGACAGTGCGCTTGTACTTTCTCAACTCCGAACACAACACCCTCCACGCAAGCCGCACTTGGTGCGTTTATTCAACGAAGCACGTGCCATCGCTAACGATATTGATGTCGCCAGCTGGGGACATCAATACCGCACCTTCAACAAAATGGCGGATCGACTGGCAAAAATCGCTATGGACACGGGATCTTCTATTCAAACGCACGCTATCTCGAACCCAGGTCTGGTCCAGGAGGCTTCAAACTTCCTTGACACTGATGTCAATCATTGGTTGGAGACCTCTCAAGCCGACCATCAACTCGTCATACAGGGCCCCGGGCTGACCTCGAGGAACCTGATTATCTCGAGACAGGAGTCTGCGCGTAGGCGCTCTGCTGTGCGAGGACTAGCGCTACCTAGTATATAAAGTAGCGGTCGATTAGGTAACTTTGTTGCCGGATGACAGGATATAGCAGGTCGTACGCGTACCTAAATATACCTCACCTTCTCACTCACTGAAGTTACCGCACAGGACCCGCTGGACTCTAAAATGGCAAAAACGTGCTGGCCGCCACTCCATTGGCGAGAACCCGAATTTGATACTGTAACAAATTACGACCGCTTGATAACGCCGGTATTGAGGAAGCAGTCATGTCTACGTGATCCAAAATAGCGGGACACAAAAGTTGAAGGCGCTTCCCGAAAAATAAAACTGACTTTTTATGCCAACTCGTAGCAGCCGCTTGATCGGGAAGAATGAAAGTCAATTGTCTCGTATCGGCCTCGTAACTAGTCCGCTTGGCCCCTTCTACCAGTTCCCGACTCAAAACATCCGGGTTTGTTTTATCCTCACTGTGCTCTAAAAGCTGGAGAAGTAGAGTCTTCTCAGCGATGTACTTGAGCATTCGTAGATACGGAGGTACAATCGCAATAATTTCCCCTTCGAGATATGCTTCGAAGAAGGCAAGCATCACAACCCGTGTAGCACGTGGATGCGTACACACCAAGAACCCTGGCGGCGACGACAGAACGAGACTACCCATCATCCAGACTCCCAGCGCGTCTTCGTGAAGTGGTATCATCGTGCGCAGATCGTCGTCCGCTTTTTCTTTTCACGCCCTCGTGGCTGTACGAACCAACACACCACTGCGATCGTGAAAAGATCCATTACCCCTACCAGAGGCGGCGCTTCCACCTGGCTTGGGTGTAAGTCCATGTGCGGGCTCCATGAGCTCGTCGACGCAAGACAGATTTTCGCCAGTCGAAAAGTCGAAGTCAACCATTGGTGCGCACCGTACCGACAAGCATTCGACAGCGCCATTAAGTGCGCCCCTACTTGGTGAGCATTGGTTGTCACCGCTAGGTGCACTTTCGCTCAGCGAGCATTGGACTTCACCGCTAGGTGCACATGGCGCCGGAGAGTATTCGCCGGCTCTATCGGCGCAGTGCTTGGAAATGCCATTGAGAGTGTTTGGAGATTGGACACCCTCGACGTAGCAATCAGGTACGCCGGTCACCGCAGCCGCGTACGAACCCCGACCAGCCGCAACCTTAAATACGGGTATTGGATCGCCTGTGGTCTCAAATCGCACGAGCGCGCCCTCTCCACCACCGGCGACTTATTCACGTTCTACGAGACGACCCGGCACGTGTGCCCATTGCACGTGCGTATAGGACGTCTCGATCTGGAGTGAGTACCCGACCCGCATCCCTCTGCCTGCCGCAGAGCTCATTAGGTGTTTGCACCCTTCCTTGTGCCACGCTGGTTGTTTGCGTAATCAAGCGCAAATCTGGAAGTTCATTTCGAACGACAGTTCCTGCCTGTTATAGATCAAATTAATTCCACGATCTAATCAGTCGAGACCTTTGCGTCTTAACTACACGTAAGGGAAGTTCTTACTCTCACGCTTGGTTACTGTCTTTTGATGTCTCCCAATAAAGCTCTATGTGACTCGAATTCGATCAACCAAGACTTGGTACTCCAGATGGAAACCGCAAGTCTGAAGAAGAGAGTCAAATTCACGATCCAGTTACACCTAGGAAATAAGTTTCCACACACAGCGCAAATTGACACCCTGATCAGTGTCAAGCGATGCTGAAAAGGAATGGACGTTATACTGGAAAAGCAACGGTAAAAAATGGTATCTGGAAGAGATCTCTAATGGCCACTCAACCGCAACTTGGAAGTTAGGACACATGACTGGGGTGGTAGGATATGCTATGCATGGCGTTAAATATTTTACGCCGTAAAGTGTACGTTAGTTCACGAGACAACTTAACCACTGGGACCTGGAAATGCAGTCTATACCGTCTCAGCTCACTAACGCGTAGTAAGGGCATATCTAGTAAGGGAAGCACGTTATTCTTCCGGCGGCCGAGTGTTTTCACTCATAGCGCAGGACAAGCAGCTGCTGGAGAGGAAGGCGTCAATCGTGTTACGTTATGCGGAAAACTACTATACGGCTTTTGTTCAATACTCGGCTACCGCCGACAATGGTCCGACCCGAAGACGTAACGGCCCAAACAAATTTAACTCGACTTCCCCACAAGTGCCAGATGTCGTCATGCAAGAGGCAACGGACAATTGTAAGACCGATGAGAGTAAGGAAGGCAGTTGCTGTCTAGACGAAAGAATGAAAGGTGGCTCTCGCGAATATTGGGCTGAGGCACTGCACGACAATGACTCGTATGAAATATCAGGTCGATGTCTTCATACGCCACTTTCACAATGAGTGCAAATTACCTTCCATCTGATGTTCATCATCGCATACCTAACTTAGTACCAGGCAGTGATAGAATTCTTCACCTTAAAAGTCCCATTTTGAACCCAACAGCTTGAGAAAGCTTGGCGCGAGTTGACCTACCCGATCTTACCAGAGGCGACGCCGAAGCTACAAGGCTCTGTATATTAATCCCGTCTAGCATCATTAAGCAGTGGCGGTCACTTCTACACAAGGTCAGTCAACTACGGCATCCTCACCCAAAACCCGAAATAGACCATTACATTCATCACCAGACCCTGTTGGAGTACCGATGACAGAATCGCAACACGTACGCAACTAGAACCAGCTTAAATTTCTTCCAGGCGGATAATAATCCGTCCTCCACTCGCTTCTAGCCTTGGCGTGCAGAGTAGCCGAGTGTGATTGAGCGCGCCGATGATGTATCCTGCTGCACAGGCCAGCTCGCAATCACGCCAGACACGAGATCCAGGGCAGCCATTAAGCACACAAAATTACCTCTAATAATTATCTAAGCGTGGCAGGATTTGCTGGATGAATTAGCTGGGTCGTGTGTGGGCACAACCGGCGTACCATTTTCCTCTTTCGACAGCAGCACAGAAAAATGATTGCTGGCCGTTCGCGCTAATCCGGACAGGCTGATGACGTTGCTCCAAGCCTTCCTAATACCGTGCACTTTTTAACTCCTTTACTGATGAATTCATCGTCGCCTAAACCTCCTTATGGAGACGGGAGGTATTCTGCAAGGCCTTTTACCATTAAGCAATAGGCTGAAGGACCGAGCGACCTAAAAATTGGGTTGATCGGTGGAGGACGCAAGCTTTACAATCCCTGTTCGGGGCTTTTTATCCCCGCTGATCGACGGCACAGATGGTTAGCTTCAGCTTCGAGCACGAAACTAGGGCAATGCTGATCTTTTTCAGCAGTGTGACGTCAGAAACAAGTTTTCTTTTGCACGTCACACAAATTTGCGGTAATTCACAATGCCAACATCATAGCGCTCATCATAAAAGCAGCGGACACACGGATGCAACCCGTCTCGAATCCGGATCCAGCTTACAGCACTACGAGCAAATGAGGATTATCTCCGTGTCTATCGCGACGCTACCTACAACATGACGGGGTAATCCTGAACACCTTCTTTAAGGTGGGTCCGGTCTACAGACTCTACACTAATAATAGCACCTAGCAGCACAACTGGATTCAGATCCCAATACCACTGAACCGACATTGCGACGTTTGTATGGAGCATTATGTGACACAGGAACTATTCTCCCACCCCTCAGCTATACAAACACGCCATAATGGCCGGACAGCGCATCATTTATGTCCTCTCAAAATGTCCGCGGTTTCCCGCGTGAAGCTTTACGCTCCTGGATGGCTGGGTGGGGAAGCAACCTCATCATAGACATCCAGTGTATAGGGACTACAATAAATTCACATATGTTCGGAGGTGGAAGCACGTTCGGCAGTCAATTGTAATCCTCCCGCTTGGGGTGTCAACATATTACACCAGTCGACGGGGCTTCTTACTAGAGTGTGAGCGGCGACAAAACGGGTATGGCAGCGCATTTACAAGACCCACGGCAGCTCTACGTATGTCAGCCTTGGCAACAGGAATGGCTTCAAGCGGTTCATTACACTGGTGATGGACCGCTCCCTATTGATCAACGTAAATGCGTCCGATGATCGCCACGAAGGAAAATGTTTTGAGGGCCTGCGGAGGTCGCCCTTGCCTCAGGTGGAAGTGATTTTCCTTGGGGGTTTTAACTGTGTTCACGGTTCCTACTTAGATCGCTTGGAAAGCTGATGGACCGGAAAAATCGGATGATGACGATGGGAAGATGAGGTTTATTTAGGTACGCGAACTACCCGCTATATCCTTTCTACATGCAACAATAGTAACGTGATGACACATAATTTATTTATCTACGGTAAAAATAGTCTTCGGACTGCCTAGTGGCGCTTAGCGGATCGGTAGTTCCGTAATTCTGAGCTTAGGAAACCACCATTTAGTGGTAACATCACTGTTGAGGAAGGCCGCGACCTCTGAGACTACACGGTGCCCCGAGGTAGTGTGCACTTGAATGAAATCACATGATTCCATAGCGAGATTGGCCAGTCGATCCGCCATCTTGTTGAGTTGCAGTAGTGATGGCCCCAGCTGGCGACTTCCATATCGTCTGCTGAAGCTTGTGCTTCCTGAAACGGCAATTTTAGATGTGGCTTGCTGGGGGGGGGGTGATGGGTACGAAGTTAATATTGCGCGAGCGCACTGTCCCCATTGACATGCAAATGTGAGTATACGCTAGATTTTGCTTGGCGGAGACCAGTGACTAGACCCGGTACTCCGCGACACTGTTAGCAGTATGATTAGAGCTGTAGGACATGCTCGCCACCCACATGATGAAAACGGCGTGCGTCGAAACGTGCACTTTGACGATGACAAATTCGGTCCCACCCGGCCCGGCAATTCCACGCGATCCACCGTCAAAGAACTAAAGGTAAAGAACATATAAGTCGCTGTTTCTTTGTAATTATCGCAACGAGGAGGGGTCATAGTAGCACAGAAGAGAGTTAGCAAGGGCCGACCGCACCCATGTAATGAAATGGCCATTCGCTTTCATATCTGAATGGAACGTGGATCCGCGAAAACGAGTGACCGATCGGCGAAATTAAAGTTGAGCCCCGGCGGTGTGTACCTTCTGTGGTAGAGTTGGGTCCTCTATGCGGCGGAGACGATCGTTCCAGATGGCATGTAGCGTCGTAGAAACGACACAACGCCAAAACTCGCGAGCTGCTATAAGTAATGCACTCTTCGCACCCGATGGATCGTCGTCCGGGTGGAGAAAATCCTTTGTATCGTTCCGTGTCGCGCTTGAAAGAAACGGAAATACATACCAGATGCCCAGACTTGGAGTTCATTCTACTTAATGTTGCCTAGACTTCGCCACAGAGATAGTGAGTGAGAAGGTGAGGTATATTTAGGTACGCGTACGACCTGCTATATCCTGTCATCCGGCAACAAAGTTACCTGATTGACCGCTACTTTATATACTAGGTAGCGCTAGTCCTCGCACAGCAGAGCGCCTACGCGCAGACTCCTGTCTCGAGATAATCAGGTTCCTCGAGGTCAGCCCGGGGCCCTGTATGACGAGTTGATGGTCGGCTTGAGAGGTCTTCAACCAATGATTGACATCAGTGTCAAGGAAGTTTGAAGCCTCCTGGACCAGACCTGGGTTCGAGATAGCGTGCGTTTGAATAGAAGATCCCGTGTCCATAGCGATATTTGCCAGTCGATCCGCCATTTTGTTGAAGGTGCGGTATTGATGTCCCCAGCTGGCGACATCAATATCGTTAGCGATGGCACGTGCTTCGTTGAATAAACGCACCAAGTGCGGCTTGCGTGGAGGGTGTTGTGTTCGGAGTTGAGAAAGTACAAGCGCACTGTCCCCAATGACGTGCAGGGGTGAGTAGTCGCCTGTCTTTGCTTGCCGAAGACCATGCACGAGCCCCCAATATTCAGCGACATTGTTAGTGGTATCGGCAGATGCATAAGCCATACTTGATACCCACAGAACGCATGCGGCGTGAGTCGGAACGTGTAGTCGTACAATCACAGACCCGGCTCCACCTGGACCTGGATTTCCGCGGGATCCGCCGTCAAAGAAGAGGAGGTAAAGCTCGCCAGGGAGCCGGTCGATAGGCCGGACTAGTAACGAAGGAGGTTCATCGTAGCAGAGTAGGGTATCAGCCAAGGCCGACCGTACCTGCGCAAACAGTTGCCCATCTTCCCCCATCTCGGGCTGATAGGTTGATCGCCGAAACCGTCTGACCGACCGACGAAAGCTCGTCTTGGCGCTGGCTATGTGCACCTCCTGTGATAACGACGAGTCTTCCATGCGGCGGAGGCGCTCGACCCAGATTGCATGAAGGGTCGTTGATACGACAAAACGCCACAGCTCTCTAGCTGCCGGAAATATAGCAGCCTGAGCTTTTGATAAATTAGTGCCTGGGTCCATGGATTGCTTAACTACATCCCAGGCGTAGGGTGGAATCGCCGGGAGGTCCAGGCCAAACACCCAAACATTCAATTCAGCCTCCTGGAAAGTTCCAAGCCATCGCCACCGATCAAGGAGAAACTCCCAGTGACGACGCGCACTAGAGCATGTCAAAAAGATATGGCTTGCCAGAGCTGGACCAGCATTCGCACACTCAGGGACCGGGCAAGACAGATCTTGCTTCGCCCAATTCCAGAGCGGAAAACTGTTACTCTTTAGCCTATACAGCGTCTGAGCGTTTGTCGGAAAGGACGCTCGTATTCGTCGAATGTCCCTCCAAGTAATCAATGTTGTACCTTCCGAGATCACGTGAAAGTCCGTCGTTGCCACACGTTCATCAAGAAGTCTAGTCCCTACAGCACGGCGCCGCCGGGTGATAATCTGTTTCAGTTTACGTCGCTGCGGCCGCCACCTTCGTCGTCCAGCCCACATGTGGACAACGCGAGTAAGCGCCGGATGCGCTCCAAAGTGAACAGGAGACTTACTAGCTGTTGACGCGGCTATATCGCATGCCGCCATCGACGCGATCGGTTGCACTCCACATTCCATGCCCGTATCGAAATGTCTGAGCGACTTACCGTCACCAGTTAGAAGCCAGTCATGGAACTGGTGCACCTTTGTAGAGTATGCAATCACAGACCCAGGCTCCAGTGGTCGATATATCAGTGACGGGAAATTGTAAAGCAGCGCGAGGCAGAAGGACCCAAAATGCCGTCGCTTTGCCATAGACTGGGACGCCATGTCACGCGTAGGAGAGAACAAGACCATGCCACTCTGCAGGGTCGTCCACGTCATTGTCTCGCCAAGGTAATTCAAGTTTCGCGCAAAGTCGGCCCCGTTCAAGCTGTATGCCTTACCCTGTCGATCTCTGAGCCACGACATATCCTTAAGCGTGGCGTATGCCAGCCACCGGTGGTCAAATCGCCCTGATGCTGCTACATCAGCTCGCATCCCAACGTGCAATCTGTCATCAATAACCCGCCGAACATCAATTGTGACACTACCGTCTTCATTATAGGCGACTGCTGCTCTCGACGTAAACGACAAGGCTCGTCTACAGACCTCGTTGACCGCACCTTGGCGTGCATGTTGAGCCGAAGAAAGTCCAACAATTTCAGACCCGGTTAGCCAAAGCGTCGCGCGATATCGAGGGAGCTTGTCTTCCGTCCAACAAGGCGTAATGTAAGCCGTACCCGACCCGGTAGATCCCCATAAGAAGTCACCAATTAGTAAGTCTCTCGAAGAGACAGTAGCAGCCCATTGTCCAACTGCTGTTGCCGCCATCGTCATCAATTCCGTCCGAATACAGGGAACCGCTAGTCCTCCCTGCTGGATAGGTAAGGCCGCTATCTCGGAAGATACCCAGGGTCTGGATCGCTTTCTATCTCGGACACCCCATACAAAGTCCATTATTAAGCTGTGCAACCGGGTAACCACTGCGGGAGGAGGCCAACAGTACCGTGCTAAGAAGTTAATTTTGGGCACCGCGATAGCACTTGCTAGCAGAGCACGTTGTTCCACTGTGTGCGTCTTCTCGCGGGCTAAGACAAGTCGGCTCCATATAGAACGTATGCACTTATTCCAGTTATCGGCCACCGCGTCCTGTTGTCCCACCAATACACCAAGATACCTGCAAGAGTCACTAGGGGCCTGCAGAGTGAGACCACAGGTGCTAAAAGGTTGCTCTGATCCGCGAGGGTCCAGCTCAATGATCATTGATTTTGACCGATTCGTCCGGAGACCCGACACATGAGCAAATTCCTCTAGAATAGCTACAACAGGCGTAACCGAGGACCGATCGCGAAGGTAGACAGCAGTATCGTCAGCGTATCCCGATACTTTGAACTCTGTAGCCCGCCCTCCAATGGAGATAGGCACCCCCCGAATGTCCTCCCTCGCTTGTAGCACCCGATATACACTATCGAGGACTAAAATAAAGAGAAGTGGCGCAAGGGGACATCCTTGCCGTATTCCACAAGTAACGTCACGTCGACGAGAGCGGTATCCATTCACAAGAAATCGGCAGGTAGTGTCGTGGTGTAATGCTGCCACGACTGATACGAAATGAGGCGAAAACCCAAGCCATGTCAGAGCCGAAAGCAGATATGGACGTTGCAACGTGTCGTAAGCCTTGGCAAAATCGAGAAGTAGCACAATGGCTCCATGTAGGCTGCTGTCCAAAGTCGCAGCTTTGCGTACCGCCGCGAAAATGTCAAGAGCTGTATGGATCGACCTCTTTGGAACAAAACCAACTTGAGCCGGCAAAACGAGATGCGACAATAATGGCCGTACCCGAAACGAAAGAATCTTGGTAAATAACTTGTAGTCGCTGTTGAGGAGAACAATCGGGCGATGATCGAGCGGCAAGGCGGAGGACGCAGATTTCTTCAAACACTGAATGTTCGCTTCACCGAAGGAAGACGGGAACACGCTGCACGTAAGCCATCTGGTGTAGAATGTAGCGAGTACTGGACTGAGCGCTTCCGCGTAATCTCTGTAAAATGTGTTGTTAATTTCGTCCGGTCCCGCGGCTTTCCCACGTTTCAGCCTCTTTAAAGCCGCACTCACGTCATCGGGGGAAACGGCCGACATCACAGTAGTGTCATCAACTGGTCCTGGCGGGACTGCCCGGGAAAGAAAAGTGGCGGTAGCGTCGGGACAGGCAAAGGAATGAGTCATAATACGCTCCCAGCCATCCGCCATTTCATCAGCCAGCTCTTGAGAATGATTTGGCCCGTATGCAGCCTTTCTGCCCAAAGAAACAATGGTGTTGTCTTGAAATTTAGTCGCCACCCGGGCGAAAAAATGTCGAGAGGTTTCTCCAGGAGTATACGTGTGTTGAACAAGAAGGCGCTCTTTTTTGGATCTCTGCCATAGGCGTCGACACTCCGCAACATTACGCCGCAGTCCAACCGGAGTATCGGTGGTGCTAGGCTTGTTGCAGTCCTTATGAGCTCCTGGTGGTGAGTTATCAAGTGTACGCGCCACCAATAGAGCTGCGTCCAGTCTTACATAGAGCCGACGTAGCCGCTGCCGATAGCTTGTTGTCATACCTTGACGCGCGGTCTTGGTCGTTGCCAAAAGAACTTTGCGAAGCCTGATCTTCCATTCATCCCACCAGTCGGCCAATCTACGGGCCGTGATATAGTCCGACGGCGGGTTAGCCACAGAGATAGTAGATGATGCCAATGTCGTTGGGCACTAGGTCAAAGTTTCAGAAGACGTGACTTGCCATTGCAGGGAGGGTGAACAATCACTCAGGTACAAGGCTTGACAGGTCTTGATCCGCCTAATGCCAGAATGGAAAAGGTTGCTTTTGAGTCTTTACAGCGACTATGCACCGGTTGAAAAGGTCGCCCTTGTCCGTCGGAGGTCTCTCCACTCGATCATATCTGTACCTGCTGAAATCACTCGAAAGTCCGGCTTCGTGAACCGCTTGTCGCGCAGTCAGTTCCCTTCCTGACACAGTCGCCGGGAAAGTATATGCTTGTGCTGTTTGCATTGCAGAACCCTTATTCGTGAACCAGCCCAAAGCTGCACGACCCGCGTGAGCACGGGGTGTGCGTCAATGTGGACGATAGATCCACTGGTTAAGGAAGCAGCACTATCGCACACCAGCCTTGATGATATGGGAGACGCCCTGCAAGACATGCCCGTGTCGAAGTGGGATAGCGATATACTTCCGCGATAAAGTTACCAGTCATGATGACAATGTATCTCCGATGAGTACGCATTAAAGGCCCCTGGCTCAATATGCCGATACACGAGCGAAGGGAAGTTGTAGAGGAGGGCTATACAGATTGATCCAAAGTGTCTTCGTTATTCCATCGCTTAGCCGCATCTCGCGTGGATGAGAATCCTACAATTTCACGTTGCACCGTGCTCCAAGACATTGTGTCGCCCAGGTAGACCCGGAATACCTGAGAGCCCGTCCCTATTAAAGCTAATTTCAATTTTGAATCTTGAGACGTACATGTAATGGCGCCTTATAAACTTGACGACGACGTTATGAAGCCACTCGACTACTTTAAATATTGAAATGCCCGGTCCGCTAGTCGCACCGATCGCATTTACGTATGCAAAATATGTACTTTGACGGTTTACAAGATTCAAGTACAGCTGCCGGTCAGTTTATCGGATCATCAACAAACAGCATTACATGTGTCATACAAAGTCCCGCCCGTGCTTCATTGTGGTTACCATGGCTTGTCTATGTCCGATCTGGGCATTGACGCTGACCCAAGTTCACATTGACCCCATGGACGAGCCACTACACATAGGAGTCGGCCGCAACGTCTGCCCAAAATCATGTTATACAGCATGATAGAAGTGTGTCATGAAAATTAAGCGCATTAGTAAACGTGACAATAAACGCTTGCAACGAGTGCGTCGAAAATTTCGGATACAAGCGTGTACACATCTTCACAGCCGGAGAGCCACACTTCAGACAATTTAGGACGATCTTCATACGGCAGACCATCCGTCACGGCTTAAGATTGAAACGAACCATGAAGAGTATGCGGTGGCAGTTTAAACGTGCCTGAAACTGACTATAAGACCAAAATTATACTAGTTTGCTCTGGATTCACGGGAATCCTTTTCGCCGAGAGGACACGATCGCGAACTAGTTTGCATCAGAATGGAGCCCGATTCTCGGCCGACCGCACAACACAGTACCGAAAGCGAAATTATAGCATGCTTTACGAGACTCTATCACTATGCCATCCGATCGCGTTATCTGACCAGACAACAACGCACGGCTTATGATGCCAAGGTAGCTCCATATAATTAATGACTGCCATACGAGCACTGGACAGGCATAAAGCCTCCGGCATTTACGGACTGTATAACGACGTTTTGAAAAATTGTTAGGTCCTTCATGTACCTGCCATTGTCAACGATCTTTTGCAAGGCTGGTTATCTCCTCATTCTTTTCTAGAAGGTCTATTTATCCTACCACGAAAGGAAGGTAATTTTATGCATGCATCGGATTACAGACCCATCGCTTGCTACAGACAGGCTACGAGATTGTCGCTAAGGTGATATCGTGTCGTGTCCAAGACGTCATTAAATTTCCAGTCTGGATACACAACAGAATTTCGTTCATAGCATGCAAATATCTAAAACTGTCATGATGATGACGGCTCATTTAACGTCGGCGGCGCATAAACCGGAGAGAGAAGCAGCATTGAGCAGAGCCGATTTTCTCCTTAATTTTCGAAAGGCATACGATACGGTATCGTGAATATTTTCTCGAAGCGATGCGGACGTTTGGATTTGATGGGGCCTTTATCACGAAGGTACGACATCTACAGACCTATCCAACGGCGAGATTTACAATCGATGGCATTATATCCGACCCCACACCTGTTTGCACTGGGATCCGACAGGGTTTTCCTTCAGGCCGCTTCTAGTCCAGCAGATAGTCAAAATCCTAGCCATCGCACTGTTACAAACGATGACAATTTAAGGACTAAGGCATCCCAGATTCCTGGTCACGAGCAACATTATCTTTCTTTGTCGATGACTCAATCGTCTTTCTTTAACATACAGATAAACTCCCCTCTGTCATGGAATTGTCCACCAGTTTGGTGAAATGTCTGGACTATGGGTGCAACAGTAGAAAAGTGTTCTCATCATGCTTAATACAGCAAAGTAACTCGCTGACTACGCCGGAATCCTAGTTCTTCGACACGGCTATACTACTTGATACATAAAGAAACAAGTGAAAAACAGGAGACCTGGTTGGTTCTGAGTGGAATTTACGCATACAAACATCAGATAGCTCTTCAAGACAGCAGCTACCATCTCTTTTAGTGTGTCTGTCCAAATTTCTATGTGTCATTCTATTATGCTGTCAGCACTATTATTCACATCAGTCGTCTTTTGGTTGCCCCACTGAGCCAAGAGCGAAGCACAAGACATGCAGAAGCAATTTCTGTGGACTGATTTTAACATTCACTGACATGAGCAGACACAAGTGATTTAAGAGCTTCTGCACACCCCGCTTGGAACAGAAGATATCAGGCTTATCCCTATTGACGTTGCCTTACGAGCAAAAAAAATCAAAGCTCGCCATGCAATGTCTTATACGGAAACTCGATTGATATTTACAGGCGTGGCTAGTGTGGACGTTCCATCACCCTCCCGCCTCCGCGAAGTGGATTTTATCTCCGTCTTTTCCGCCCCGCCGGTGTCCCCCCCCGAATCTTTAGGTCCGCAGCCGAACATCAGCACGAAAATACGCTCTTGGCTCGCACCCAGGATGAAGGAATGGGAGAAGGTCAAACGGAATCGAAAACGGATTCCATTCAAGGATGTAGGAGCACCTGGTTTCCACTAGGACGGACCAGAATCTCTTGGTAAAAATCACGATGAGATACTGGTCCTTGCAGATACGTTCACACAGGAGCATCCGACTTACCAGGCGACTTACAGATAAGACTTAAATCCGTACATCTTTATTTAAAAGGGTCGGGCCCTTTCAACGAGTATATGGCACCTGCTGCAGGCCTGCACCCTCGCGGACTATCAAACCACGTGTGTGGAAATAGTCGATTGTCAGGTTGTACTATTACTAGCACGAAAGTAGAAAATCTCCATACGATCCCGATATTAGGTCGGCGGGCAATCGCAATCATAGCAGCCAGCCCTCGTCCGTCAGTGAAGGGCACAATTTAAATTCCTCCACAGATACAGCTGCGGAATGGACCGGAGGTGCTTCAAGAAATACGTATGTATACTTATCTATCTGGGTGTTGCTCGCGGACTCAACCAAGCACCCCTCGATGGAGGGGTGTCTTGCGTTATCCTTCACCGTACAGAAAATGGCATTCACTGCGTCATACACCGATAATCAGGGGTGCTTCCCGGAGTATGACCAGGCTCTGCGACTCCGCTTGCCTGACACCGTCGACATCCCTCACTATAGTGCATAAAGCAACAATTCCTGTCGCCGTTCTAAGACAAGTCGCAAACTTGCGCAGATCAGTGATCCCACGATGGCTTCTATCGACCTCTTTATGCTCCACTAGTTGTGGGAGCGATGTCTCCATGTTCCAGCGCGTCACGAACGCTGTCCAAGATGCATCCAGCAAGGCTTAAGTGACGGCGAGTGTGACCGTGACGGGCTTGCCTCGTGTCGCTCTCCACTTCGTTACAAACGTCACATCTTGTCGTCACTGCGTGCGGGTTGAATGCAACTACAGTCGTAGAGCCTCCAAGCACGCAGTGACATGACGAAAGAGAGTCAAGTTGTAATCGCGCTGCTTATTGAAGTGCCTAGAGCGTTCGCGCGTTCATCTTTGCTGCCTGAAAGCTGGTCGAGGCGACACATTCTTTTACTGTTGGAGCCTAAAGACATGATGATGTGAAGCTGTCAAGTCGAAGATGTCTTTACCGCGACGTGCGCGGTGCTGGCGAGATAGTTCGTGTAACGGGGCACCCTGAAGCTTGTACTGGTAACAGTATAAGCTACTTATTCTGATGACAGAATAAGGCGGTGCCTCGGAACTTCATGTACGCTGGTACGTGCAGAGGAAGACGGTAAGAAGAAGCGAGTACTTCGTTAAAGTAAAAAGTAGAACTGTATTTATCATAGTTAGTGGCTGTTAACAAACCACTGTTTATCTTTATCTAACTATGTCTAAATACAAATGTGTAAATCAAATATCTGCTCACCACTCATTGCGTGCGTCTGTCGTGGCGCGTCTTCGTTGGTTGATATAATGGCCTATATCAACCAATTAGGAACTACTCGTAAGTGCTACAGAATACTTGTCCTTATGACAATATTCTGAGAATATAACTCTTATCGTAATAACATTTCTTATAAATTGTTATGTAACGATTCACCCCGTTACATCACCCCCCCCTTAACCATCGGTCACTTTAGTGACTGATTGACTAAATATATACTCGTCCCAAATCATTTGGGACAGGGTTTGCACTTGTTGGTCCGAGTCCACTTTCCAACAGTTCATCGCATGGTTAACAAGCCCATGCGATACGCGAGCAAGGCCTCCGAGAGCGCGTCCGCACGTCTCTGTGCGGACGCCGAAGCAGAAACCACAGCAACTGATGTCTCATCGGTTGCTGAAGCGACTCAGCCTGTGTCACTTGGTGATGCAGGCGCTGGTCATGAAGACACTCATGTCTTCACAGAGTATGAGCTCGGAGTCTCATACTCTCCTGATACGGAAGACGGATCCGTATCGACGGCGATCGAATCCAAGCCGCCTGCCAAGCGTGGCATGGATGATGCTATGTGTCGTAGCATCTTTGGTTCACCTGACGAATCAGATGAACCATCGCCGAAGCGAAGGCGCTCGAGGTCGCGAGACTCGGGCGCTAACAGTGGTGTCGGTTCTCCTATGGACACCACTTTGCAACGAGGTGCCAGTCCTTCTGTCGGCACGTCGCAGGAAGAGCGGGACCGCAATGTCTTGCGTCTCGCTCCTGAGAAGAAGGCATGGATGCCTCCTAAATCTGTCATGGATCACTTGTCGGCGACGACGAGTGATCGTTATCGAACACGATTGTTCGATTCGTCAAGGATCTATCACCTTGACCCCAGCGCGAAAAACTATCGCGCTGAGAATGAATTCTTCATCGATGCTTTCTTTTGACATCGATGGTACAGTGGGAATTACAAGCGTGATGGTCCCTCACTACTTCAAGCGTGGAACGCCTACATCCATAACCTTGAGGATGTAGGCCGTGACGCTTGGAACGACAGACTTATCAAAGCTCGTGATAAGTTTGAAAAGGGAACCCCGATAGGTGCACGCTACAAGCTGCATCTTCTGTCAAGGGAGAAGGGATTACCCTGCCTCTCTTGGGGAGACTCGTGCCCATGTTGTGTGAACAACTCTGCACGAGCACATAAGGAGGCTTACCTCCTTACCAGCCCGTGGTGGCGCGTACGTGTCTCTAGTGATATGTACGAAGGGATTGACAACCTGTGAGATGTACGAAGGGATTGACAACCTGAAATCCCTTTATGACCGTGCCGGGAAGACTTTCTCCGGCGGTCCTTCTGCGGCACAGGATGTGCCGCGTCGTACTGCTCAACCAGACCCAGTAAGTCAACCATCTGTTGGGAGCGGGGCTCCCAAGTATCCCAGGACGGGGGATAGCCGCGCCACCGGACGAGGTAACTCGTCCGACATCCGTTCACATCGCGGTGGTTCAACAGCTGCTCAACTAGATAGCGCTGGCCACCGCGAGAGTCCTCTAATGGAGGTGGTGGAGGAGGAAAGACGCTCTCCTCACGATCATGGGGATCCGTGTGTTCCCGAGAGCTTCTTTGATCGCGTAACGCAAGGGTTACGCGGCGATCTCGAACACGAGCGGGACAGGCGTCTCCAAATGGCGGACACTGTCTTGAAGCATCGAGCTGAGTTTGCCTTTGCTCAGATTGAAAACGAGAGAGCTCTGACATCACTTCGTGACGAGCTAAGGGTAGCTCGTGGGATTGTTGATCGGTCTCGGGATGAGATAACTGCTCTTCAGACCCATGTCGATGCCCACCATCGGGAGCACAAGGCTCTCCTCGAGATGCTTGAGCGCAAGGGCGTTCTTCATCGGAAGAAGCAGCGTACTGATGGTACGGCTTAAGCCGACCAACGTAAAACGTGGGATGCGTTCGCATCTTACGTGGTAACTCGATCGTGTATGCATTGCCTAGGCGGTGCAGTACACGAAATGGGCCGATGTACTTGGGTAGTAGTTTACTGCTACCCAAGTTAGTCACTACATGCTTTGGTAGATTAACCGTAGACAGTAGGACTAAGTCACCTTTATTAAATAAAAGAGTGTTTGCCCTTCCATTCTTGTCAGCGTTTTGCTTTTGCTTGTCCACCGCTTCGGCGATGGAGTCTTGCACAAAACGGACTACCGTTTCACGAGCCAGTATGAACTCATCTGATGACTCGTTAGCTTCAGTGCGCTGTGAGCGCACTGCAGCAACATCAACCTTTTCTTCAGTGAGGGCTTCCGCACTCTCACTGGCATCATCTTCTTCAGTGAGGGCTTCCGTACTCTCACTGGCATCATCTTCTTCGATATCGATGTTATCGATATCGGCATCAAACGCAATGAACTCTTCGTCAGAGCGTGATGAGCGTGAACGAAATCGGTTTTTGCTCGTGCGAGTCCCTCCCCCTCTTAAACCAGAGTTACACTCTAGTAAGGTGGGTACACGCGAATGGCGTAAGCCATTCACGTAAAACGGTGTATGTGTCGTGGATGCATGGGCTGAGTTGTTAATGGCAAACTCTACCATTCGCAAAAACTCACTCCAACTCTTTTAGGAGTGTACGTAGCCTCCAAGTATCTCTTCGAGGACACGATTGGCACGTTCCGTCTGACCATCTGACTCTAGATAATAAAATGTCGACATCTTCAAGCGCGTTCCGAGTGATTTGAACACGAAACGCCAGAAATCAGCAGTGAAGCGTGGATCTCTGTCTGATGCGAGTTAACGGAGCAACCCATGAAGTCGGAAGATGGTGTCAATAAAGACACAAGCACAGCCACTTGCCGTGATTGTCTCTGGTACAGCCACAAGGTGTACCATTTTGCTGAATCTGTCAAGAAATACGAGAATACCCGTATTCCCGCGTGCGTCTTTGGGTAACCCGAAGACGAAATCCATTGAGATGGATTCCCAGCACTCTGCCGGAACCGGTAGCGGCTGTAAAGGTGCACGCAGTGAAGGACTTGACTTCACTCGTTGACAGACTTCGCATGCGCGAACATACTTTCGCACAAACTGATACTGGCGGGGCCAGTAAAAGTCTCGACTCACCGTGAGATACGTTTTCTCCCGGACACGCTGTCCTCCTATAGGAGCATCTTGATACTCGAACATGATCCGCAAACGCAGATCAGTATCATCTGGAATGACAACACGTGGTGTGTCACCAGAAACGGCTGTATAATACAGTAAACCGTTACGAGTAGTATATCGATCTGATGCAGATCGATACGCAGACGACAATCGTTTCAACGATTCTCGAGATGGCTGTGAGAGATGTGTCAACAACTTCAAAATCTCACCATCTTGGGCGTAGGCCCGCCTCACATCATCATGCAACGTTGTAGATGGGACTGAGGACGTCATAACCGCAACACTGACTGTCTCACTGTTGGGCTTCACGACTGGCTCAAAGTCGGGACGACGTGAGAGTGCATCAGCGACGACACTAAGTCGTCCTGGTTTGTACTCGACCGTAAAGTTGTATTCTTCAAAGAATGACAACCACCGCGCCATTCGTTGTGAAAGGTGCGGGCTGTTCACTGCCGTGCGTAATGACGCGTGGTCTGTGTAAACAAAGAAGGGTCTATCTCCTAAGAGATAGACTCTGAACTTCGCGAGTGCATACTTCATGGCAAGGAGTTCCTTGTCATGCACTGGATAGTTCCGCTCAGCTGGTTTCAGCTGACGCGACTGATAGCAGACGACGCGTTCAACGCCTTCAAGATCGTACTGCATTAATGCGCAGCCGATTGCGAAATCGCTGGCATCACAGACCACATGAAATGGCCTGTCCTGATCGGCTATTGCTAGGACTAGGAATTGTATCAATCTCTGCTTGATACCATCAAAGGAGCGCTGACAATTAGCGTTCTATAACCACCTCTCGTTCTTTTTCAACAAACGAGAGAGGTGCACAGTCATCTCGGCGTAATTGCGTGAATACTTGTGCAAATACGCCGCTAGCCCAAGGAATTTTCGAAGACCTTTGACATCAACCGGAACAGGCCAGTCGGTGATCGCCTTGATCTTTTCGGGATCAGGACGTACACCGTTCTTACCAACGATGCACCCAAGAAGTGGTATTTCGCTTGCTGCAAATATACACTTCTTGAGGTTTGCATACAATTGATGCTTTCGCATGATTGTATGAACCTGTCGGACGTGGTACCTGTGAACCTCAACATCCGAATTTCCATCCATAGCCCGACTATGGATGAATACTTCGTCGAAATAACTCGGCGCGAATTCTCGTACTGGTCTCAACGGATGTGATACACATTTGTTGAACGTGGCAGGGGCATTACTAAGCCCTTGTGGCATTACTAGCCATTCCCAGAGCATGCCGCTAGGCGTGCTCACTGCGGTATAGGGTATATCCCGTTCTCGCATAGGGATTTAATAGAAGCCATCCATTAAATCCATGGACGAAAAGATGGTACTCTTTGACATGCCATCAACGATTACGTCCTTCCTTGGTATCGGCGTCTGAGCCGGTACCGTTGCAGCATTCAACTTGTTAAATGCGTGCACTATCCGCCACCCTCCTGTTGCTTTTCGCACACAGAAGGCCGGAGAGCTATGTGGGGAAGTTGATTCCTCACATGGCCCGCAGCTAAACGATCGGCAAAGAACTTGTCGATCGCAAGTACTTGTTCACGAGGCAGTGGCTACTGCTTCATGACACAGTACTTCGAGCCTGGTTTAATCTCGACCTCGTATCGAATACCTTTATCCTTCGGTAATTCGCACGGAACAGTTTCAGGAAATACATCCTTGAATTCAACCAAATCTTCATAGAGATGATTTGCCTTGAGCGATTCCCACGATTGGGAGTCAAATCGCTCAACTCGTGTTTTTTCATCTAGGACACTCTCGTCCATAGATGAACTACTGAGAACTCTCTCGTTCTCAGTGAACACTGTTGCTGACCTTATGTCGGCTACACACTCGTCGTCAGCGACGAGTACGCAGATCTGCTTGACTTTGCCACTACGCAGATCACGCAAGAACCTTTTATGTTCGAGCGTTGGCAACTGAGTGATCTCCGAAGTCAGCTTCGGAGGCGCAATCAGATCAGGTGTATAAACGCCTACACTTGATCCATCATTGACTATGACATTCAATGTCTCTGTCATTTCCTGGGGACTTATTCCCTCAGGCCTCGAAGGACTTATTCCTTCGGCTTCCCGGGGACTTATTCCCGCGGGTTTCGGGGAACTTATTTCCGCCGTATTTGTAATCTTGGGACTTATTCCCTTTACTTCCTCTAGCTGGGGTTGCGCAACCACAGCGAGATCCTCTACGAAAGACTCTCCAGTCGATCTAGGATTATCGTTTCGCTTAACCTGACCGATCGATTGTTTCTCTTCTAGATGTTCCCCGCTAAGGATACATCTTTGTCCCGGTCCACTGGACTTATTCGAGTGGTGGACCTTCGGCGCAGCCTGTGTTTCCTCACAGCCGCCGGAACTTTGCTCCGAAGTGTAACCGTTTGTTACACTAAGGTTTTGTGCAGTCGTACTAACGACCGTACCACAAGTGAGGCCATCGCACTCACTCGTAGTACATCCACACGCTTGTGGACGCTCCAGAACGTTCATCAGATGGCTATCTGATGAACAAGCGGCAGGCATCGTTACTGTTCGATGTTGCCAGTTTACTCGTGGTTCTTACCTTCTGAGCCACGGTATTCCAAGGATGACATCACATTTGTCATCCAAATCCAATACGATAAAGTCATCGTCATATTTCGTATCTTCTAGCGTATAGTGAATCTTTACTATACGCTTCATGACGGTTACGGATGCGCCTGTCGCAAGACGTACCGTCATCCTCGTACGAAGTGTGTCACATTCAACAAACTTGAAGTGAACATCTTCTAGCGATTGGCGTTGCACAAAATTGTTGGACGCCCCACAATCGACTAGAGCTCGAAGGGACAACTTATTCGTCACTTCGAGTTTCAAGGTAATGAGTGAGATCTCATTACCTAGAGCAGCAACGCACAACGTTTGCGTGTTGGGAGCAACCTTCATCAAGAGGCCTACAAATTATCTTGACGTTGCTGGATCAGTAGGGTGCTCCGCACCTACTGATCCTGTCCGTTTTTTGACGGTCCATCCCGTTGTTGCGTCTTTGCACCAACTGCGGACCCGCGTCCCTGCCCCTTTCTCATGGGTGGACGGTCACTACGCCCAGTGTTGCAAGACACTTGACGAGGGGCACTACACTCGTAAGCGTAGTGTCCTGTCTTTTGACATCTGTTGCATCTCTGCAACTTCTTGTAGTCTGTAGAGCGAGCCTTCTCGCTCTCTACATAACAGAGTTCCATCGGCTCTGGACCTCCGCTGTCATATCGTCTCGGTTGACGATATGATGTCGAGCTGGCGCGAGCCTGTCTCAGACTGAAGTCTTCCTGTTCCGCAATGGATATGGCTTGTTCTAGTGAATCTAGTTCAAGCCGGAACAGGTGAGTCTTGACGGGACCATCCGCAACACCCTGCATGAACACCGAAACCAACGTGTGTTCATCAACCGGATTGGAACTTATACAACTCGCAAGATGTCGAATATGTTGCGCGTAAGCGTGCACATCACGCTTACCTTGTCTGAGCTTCAAGAGTTCAGTTCGAGCTCTGAACTCAGCTCTAGGCGATTCAAGCGTTTGTCTGAGCCGCGACTTGAAGACTTCTAGCGACCCAAACGCATATGGGTCGTGCAACTTGAGCCCCAGTGCCCAAGTCTTGGCACGTCCTGCCAGATTTGACTGGGCAAATGCAACTTGCATATCCCTGTCGTCGATGCGACGCGCCCTTATGGCTTCATCCAATTCGACGAACCATCTCAAGAAGGAGTCCTCATCGACTCCATTATACTTGGAGATGTCAATCTTCAAGGTTTCGGGTCGACGCGAATGCATCGACCCACCAGCAGCGGCCTGCTGCTGTCTCAACAGTTCAAACTGTTGAGCACCCTGTTCTCTCAACAACTCTGCTTGTTGAGAACCTTGTTGGTGAAGCAAGGCTACTCTCTCGCGTTCTGCGTCAAGCTCATTTTGAATGAACTTGGCGATAGTAGCATGTTGGGCATCTCTATTGAGAGCCTCTAGCATGACGCTAACAGCATGGATGCCCATGGTTGAACCCATCCATTCAACCGCATCCGATTAGACATCGCTCAAATGTGAGTAGCCGTTACGCGTAGCGCGAAAGCTTTGGTCATCTTCATCATCAAACATGAATATGTTAGATGATGAAGATGGTCCTTGGACGGACTACAAAGTGCTACCAGGCGTAACGGGGCACCCTGAAGCTTGTACTGGTAACAGTACAAGCTACTTATTCTGATGACAGAATAAGGCGGTGCCTCGTAACTTCACGTAACACTCGTACGTGCAGAGGAAGACGGTAAGAAGAAGCGAGTACTTGGTTAAAGTAAAAAGTAGAACTGTATTTATAATAGTTAGTGGCTGTTAACAAACCACTGTTTATCTTTATCTAACTATGTCTAAATACAAATGTGCATATCAAATATCTGCTCACCACTCATTGCGTGCGTCTGTCGTGGCGCGTCTTCGTTGGTTGATATAATGGCCTATATCAACCAATTAGGAACTACTCGTAAGTGCTACAGAATATTCGCCCTTATGACAATATTCTGAGAATATAACTCTTATCGTAATATTCTATTAACAATTTCTTATAAATTGTTATGTAACGATTCACCTTGTTACACTACTCCTGTAACGGGACTAGAGCTCGTTGCGTTACTTACACTGAGGTCTTACGAGGAAGCGTAAGAGACACACGTGTAATCGCGTGTCGTTTGTGGTTGTTTCTTTCGACTTTAATTTTATTTTTGTATGGTCTAAACTAAATCATTTTAGGTACTAGTGGTCTCTGAGCCACGAGATCCACTCAGCTAAAAGTTGCATCCTATTGGCTGATAATGGGTCTGTACCCACTTACCAGCAGAATAGGACTACGACACACTGTAGCCGCTACACTTGGCTACAGTGTATACCTACTATGTACATGTATACATAGGACGGTATACCTCAATGTATACAACACCCCGTTACACCACCCCCTACCTAAAATCGCACTCAAGGTGCAAAAGAACAAATCAAAAGAAACGTAAACGAACTGTAACGGGGTGAATCGTTACATAACAATTTATAAGAAATTGTTAATAGAATATTACGATAAGAGTTATATTCTCAGAATATTGTCATAAGGGCGAATATTCTGTAGCACTTACGAGTAGTTCCTAATTGGTTGATATAGGCCATTATATCAACCAACGAAGACGCGCCACGACAGACGCACGCAATGAGTGGTGAGCAGATATTTGATATGCACATTTGTATTCAGGCATAGTTAGATAAAGATAAACAGTGGTTTATTAACAGCCACTAACTATTATAAATACAGTTCTACTTTTTACTTTAACCAAGTACTCGCTTCTTCTTACCGTCTTCCTCTGCACGTACGAGTGTTACGTGAAGTTACGAGGCACCGCCTTATTCTGTCATCAGAATAAGTAGCTTGTACTGTTACCAGTACAAGCTTCAGGGTGCCCCGTTACGCCTGGTAGCACTTTGTAGTCCGTCCAAGGACCATCTTCATCATCTAACATATTCATGTTTGATGATGAAGATGACCAAAGCTTTCGCGCTACGCGTAACGGCTACTCCCATTTGAGCGATGTCGAATGGGATGCGGTTGAACGGATGGGTTCAACCATGGGCATCCATGCTGTTAGCGTCATGCTAGAGGCTCTCAATAGAGATGCCCAACATGCTACTATCGCCAAGTTCATTCAAAATGAGCTTGACGCAGAACGCGAGAGAGTAGCCTTGCTTCACCAACAAGGTTCTCAACAAGCAGAGTTGTTGAGAGAACAGGGTGCTCAACAGTTTGAACTGTTGAGACAGCAGCAGGCTGCTGCTGGTGGGTTGATGCATTCGCGTCGACCCGAAACCTTGAAGATTGACATCTCCAAGTATAATGGAGTCGATGAGGACTCCCTCTTGAGATGGTTCGTCGAATTAGACGACGCCATAAGGGCGCGTCGCATCGACGATGGGGATATGCAAGTTGCATTTGCCCTGTCAAATCTGGCAGGACGTGCCAAGACTTGGGCACTGGGGCTCAAGTTGCACGACCCATATGCGTTTGGGTCGTTAGAAGTCTTCAAGTCGCGGCTCAGACAAACGCTTGAATCGCCTAGAGCTGAGTTCAGAGCTCGAACTGAACTCTTGAAGCTCAGACAAGGTAAGCGTGATGTGCACGCTTACGCGCAACATATACGACATCTCACGAGCTGTATAAGTTCCAACCCGGTTGATGAACACACGTTGGTTTCGGTGTTCATGCAGGGTGTTGCGGATGGTCCCGTCAAGACTCACCTGTTCCGACTTGTACTAGATTCACTAGAACAAGCCATATCCATTGCGGAACAGGAAGACTTCAGTCTGAGACAGGCTCGCGCCAGCTCGACATCATATCGTCAACCGAGACGATATGACAGCGGAGGTCCAGAGCCGATGGAACTCTGTTATGTAGAGAGCGAGAAGGCCTCGATCTACAGACTACAAGAAGTTGCAGAGATGCAACAGATGTCAAAAGACAGGACACTACGCTTACGAGTGTAGTGCCCCTCGTCAAGTGTCTTGCAACACTGGGCGTAGTGACCGTCCACCCATGAGAAAGGGGCAGGGACGCGGGTCCGCTGTTGGTGCAAAGACGCAACAACGGGATGGACCGTCAAAAAACGGACAGGATCAGTAGGTGCGGAGCACCCTACTGGTCCAGCAACGTCAAGAGAATTTGTAGGCCTCTTGATGAAGGTTGCTCCCAACACACAAACGTTGTGCGTTGCTGCTCTAGGTAATGAGATCTCACTCATTACCTTGAAACTCGAAGTGACGAATAAATTGTCCCTTCGAGCTCTAGTCGATTGTGGGGCGTCCAACAATTTTGTGCAACGCCAATCGCTAGAAGATGTTCACTTCAAGTTTGTTGAATGTGACACACCTCCTACGAGGATGACGGTACGTCTTGCGACAGGCGCATCCATAACCGTCATGAAGCGTATAGTGAAGATCCACTATACGCTAGAAGATACGAAATATGACGATGACTTTATCGTATTGGATTTGGATGACAAATTTGATGTCATCCTTGGAATACCGTGGCTCAGAAGGTAAGAACCACGAGTAAACTGGCAACATCGAACAGTAACGATGCCTGCCGCTTGTTCATCAGATAGCCATCTGATGAACGTTCTGGAGCGTCCACAAGCGTGTGGATGTACTACGAGTGAGTGCGATGGCCTCACTTGTGGTACGGTCGTTAGTACGACTGCACAAAACCTTAGTGTAACAAACGGTTACACTTCGGAGCAAAGTTCCGGCGGCTGTGAGGAAACACAGGCTGCGCCGAAGGTCCACTACTCGAATAAGTCCAGTGGACCGGGACAAAGATGTATCCTTAGCGGGGAACATCTAGAAGAGAAACAATCGATCGGTCAGGTTAAGCGAAACGATAATCCTAGATCGACTGGAGAGTCTTACGTAGAGGATCTCGCTGTGTTTGCGCAACCCCAGCTAGAGGAAGTAAAGGGAATAAGTCCCAAGATTACAAATACGGCGGAAATAAGTTCCCCGAAACCCGCGGGAATAAGTCCCCGGGAAGCCGAAGGAATAAGTCCTTCGAGGCCTGAGGGAATAAGTCCCCAGGAAATGACAGAGACATTGAATGTCATAGTCAATGATGGATCAAGTGTAGGCGTTTATACACTTGATCTAATTGCGCCTTCGAAGTTTACTTCGGAGATCACTCAGTTGCCAACGCTCGAACATAAAAGGTTCTTGCGTGATCTGCGTAGTGGCAAAGTCAAGCAGATCTGCGTACTCGTCGCTGACGACGAGTGTGTAGCCGACATAAGGTCAGCAACAGTGTTCACTGAGAACGAGAGAGTTCTCAGTAGTTCATCTATGGACGAGAGTGTCCTAGATGAAAAAACACGAGTTGAGCGATTTGACTCCCAATCGTGGGAATCGCTCAAGGCAAATCATCTCTATGAAGATTTGGTTGAATTCAAGGATGTATTTCCTGAAACTGTTCCGTGCGAATTACCGAAGGATAAAGGTATTCGACACGAGGTCGAGATTAAACCAGGCTCGAAGTACTGTGTCATGAAGCAGTAGCCACTGCCTCGTGAACAAGTACTTGCGATCGACAAGTTCTTTGCCGATCGTTTAGCTGCGGGTCATGTGAGTGAATCAACTTCCCCACACAGCTCTCCGACCTTCTGTGTGCGAAAAGCAACAGGAGGGTGGCGGATAGTGCATGCACTTATCAAGTTGAATGCTGCAACGGTACCGGCTCAGACGCCGATACCAAGGAAGGACGTAATCGTTGATGGCATGTCAAAGAGTACCATCTTTTCGTCCATGGATTTAATGGATGGCTTCTATCAAATCCCTATGCGAGAACGGGACATACCCTATACCGCAGTTAGCACGCCTAGCGGCATGCTCTGGGAATGGCTAGTAATGCCACAAGGGCTTAGTAATGCCCCTGCCACGTTCAACAAATGTGTATCCCATCCGTTGAGACCAGTACAAGAATTCGCGCCGAGTTATTTCGACGAAGTATTCATCCATAGTCGGGCTATGGATGGAAATTCGGAGGTTGAGGTTCACAGGTACCACGTCCGACAGGTTCATACAATCATGCGAAAGCATCAATTGTATGCAAACCTCAAGAAGTGTATATTTGCAGCAAGCGAAATACCACTTCTTGGGTGCATCGTTGGTAAGAACGGTGTACGTCCTGATCCCAAAAGATCAAGGCGATCACCGACTGGCCTGTTCCGGTTGATGTCAAAGGTCTTCGAAAATTCCTTGGGCTAGCGGCGTATTTGCACAAGTATTCACGCAATTACGCCGAGATGACTGTGCACCTCTCTCGTTTGTTGAAAAGAACGAGAGGTGGTTATAGAACGCTAATTGTCAGCGCTCCTTTGATGGTATCAAGCAGAGATTGATACAATTCCTAGTCCTAGCAATAGCCGATCAGGACAGGCCATTTCATGTGGTCTGTGATGCCAGCGATTTCGCAATCGGCTGCGCATTAATGCAGTACGATCTTGAAGGCGTTGAACGCGTCGTCTGCTATCAGTCGCGTCAGCTGAAACCAGCTGAGCGGAACTATCCAGTGCATGACAAGGAACTCCTTGCCATGAAGTATGCACTCGCGATGTTCAGAGTCTATCTCTTAGGAGATAGACCCTTCATTGTTTACACAGACCATGCGTCATTACGCACGCCAGTAAACAGCCCGCACCTTTCACAACGAATGGCGCGGTGGTTGTCATTCTTTGCAGAATACAACTTTACGGTCGAGTACAAACCAGGACGACTTAGTGTCGTCGCTGATGCACTCTCACGTCGTCCCGACTTTGAGCCAGTCGTGAAATCCAAAAGTGAGACAGCCACTGTTGCGGTTATGACGTCCTCAGTACCATCTTCAACGTTGCATGATGATGTGAGGCGGGCCTACGCCCAAGATGGTGAGATTGTGAAGTTGTTGACACATCTCTCCCAACCATCTCGAGAATCGTTGAAACGATTGTCGTCTGCGTATCGATCTGCATCAGATCGATATACTACTCGTAACGGTTTACTGTATTATACAGCCATTTCTGGTGACACACCACGTGTTGTCATTCCAGATGGAACTGATCTGCGTTTGCGGATCATGTTCGAGTATCAAGATGCTCCTATGGGAGGACATCGTGGCCGGGAGAAAACGTATCTCACGGTGAGTCGAGACTTTTACTGGCCCCGCCAGTATCAGTTTGTGCGAAAGTATGTTCGCGCATGCGAAGTCTGTCAACGAGTGAAGTCAAGTCCTTCACTGCGTGCACCTTTACAGCCTCTACCGGTTCCGGCAGAGTGCTGGGAATCCATCTCAATGGATTTCGTCTTCGGGTTACCCAAAGACGCACGCGGGAATACGGGTATTCTCGTATTTCTTGACAGATTCAGCAAAATGGTACACCTTGTGGCTGTACCAGAGACAATCACGGCAAGTGGCTGTGCTTGTGTCTTTATTGACACCATCTTCCGACTTCATGGGTTGCCCCGTGAACTCGTATCAGACAGAGATCCACGCTTCACTGCTGATTTCTGGCGTTCCGTGCTCAAATCACTCGGAACGCGCTTGAAGATGTCGACATTTGATAATCCAGAGTCAGATGGTCAGACGGAACGTGCCAATCGTGTCCTCGAAGAGATACTTGGAGGCTACGTACACTCCTAAAAGAGTTGGAGTGAGTTTTTGCGAATGGTAGAGTTTGCCATTAACAACTCGGCCCATGCGTCCACGACACATACACCGTTTTACGTGAATGGCTTACGCCATTCGCGTGTACCCACCTTACTAGAGTGTAACTCTGGTTTAAGAGGGGGAGGGACTCGCACGAGCAAAAACCGATTTGGTTCACGCTCATCACGCTCTGACGAAGAGGTCATTGCGTTTGATGCCGATATCGATAACATCGATATCGAAGAAGATGATGCCAGTGAGAGTACGGAAGCCCTCACTGAAGAAGATGATGCCAGTGAGAGTGCGGAAGCCCTCACTGAAGAAAAGGTTGATGTTGCTGCAGTGCGCTCACAGCGCACTGAAGCTAACGAGTCATCAGATGAGTTCATACTGGCTCGTGAAACGGTAGTCCGTTTTGTGCAAGACTCCATCGCCGAAGCGGTGGACAAGCAAAAGCAAAACGCTGACAAGAATGGAAGGGCAAACACTCTTTTATTTAATAAAGGTGACTTAGTCCTACTGTCTACGGTTAATCTACCAAAGCATGTAGTGACTAACTTGGGTAGCAGTAAACTACTACCCAAGTACATCGGCCCATTTCGTGTACTGCACCGCCTAGGCAATGCATACACGATCGAGTTACCACGTAAGATGCTAACGCATCCCACGTTTTACGCTGGTCGGCTTAAGCCGTACCATCAGTACGCTGCTTCTTCCGATGAAGAACGCCCTTGCGCTCAAGCATCTCGAGGAGAGCCTTGTGCTCCCGATGGTGGGCATCGACATGGGTCTGAAGAGCAGTTATCTCATCCCGAGACCGATCAACAATCCCACGAGCTACCCTTAGCTCGTCACGAAGTGATGTCAGAGCTCTCTCGTTTTCAATCTGAGCAAAGGCAAACTCAGCTCGATGCTTCAAGACAGTGTCCGCCATTTGGAGACGCCTGTCCCGCTCGTGTTCGAGATCGCCGCGTAACCCTTGCGTTACGCGATCAAAGAAGCTCTCGGGAACACACGGATCCCCATGATCGTGAGGAGAGCGTCTTTCCTCCTCCACCACCTCCATTAGAGGACTCTCGCGGTGGCCAGCGCTATCTAGTTGAGCAGCTGTTGAACCACCGCGATGTGAACGGATGTCGGACGAGTTACCTCGTCCGGTGGCGCGGCTATCCCCCGTCCTGGGATACTTGGGAGCCCCGCTCCCAACAGATGGTTGACTTACTGGGTCTGGTTGAGCAGTACGACGCGGCACATCCTGTGCCGCAGAAGGACCGCCGGAGAAAGTCTTCCCGGCACGGTCATAAAGGGATTTCAGGTTGTCAATCCCTTCGTACATCTCACAGGTTGTCAATCCCTTCGTACATATCACTAGAGACACGTACGCGCCACCACGGGCTGGTAAGGAGGTAAGCCTCCTTATGTGCTCGTGCAGAGTTGTTCACACAACATGGGCACGAGTCTCCCCAAGAGAGGCAGGGTAATCCTTTCTCCCTTGACAGAAGATGCAGCTTGTAGCGTGCACCTATCGGGGTTCCCTTTTCAAACTTATCACGAGCTTTGATAAGTCTGTCGTTCCAAGCGTCACGACCTACATCCCCAAGGTTATGGATGTAGGCGTTCCACGCTTGAAGTAGTGAGGGACCATCACGCTTGTAATTCCCACTGTACCATCGATGTCAAAAGAAAGCATCGATGAAGAATTCATTCTCAGCGCGATAGTTTTTCGCGCTGGGGTCAAGGTGATAGATCCTTGACGAATCGAACAATCGTGTTCTATGACGATCACTCGTCGTCGCCGACAAGTGATCCATGACAGATTTAGGAGGCATCCATGCCTTCTTCTCAGGAGTGAGACGCAAGACATTGCGGTCCCGCTCTTCCTGCGACGTGCCGACAGAAGGACTGGCACCTCGTTGCGAAGTGGTATCCATAGGAGAACCGACACCACTGTTAGCGCCCGAGTCTCGCGACCTCGAGCGCCTTCGCTTCGGCGATGGTTCATCTGATTCATCAGATGAACCAAAGATGCTGCGACACATAGCATCATCCATGCCACGCTTGGATCGGATTCGATCGCCGTCGATACGGATCCGTCTTCCGTATCAGGAGAGTATGAGACTCCGAGCTCATACTCTGTGAAGACATGAGTGTCTTCATGACCAGCGCCTGCATCACCAAGTGACACAGGCTGAGTCGCTTCAGCAACCGATGAGACATCAGTTGCTGTGGTTTCTGCTTCGGCGTCCGCACAGAGACGTGCGGACGCGCTCTCGGCGGCCTTGCTCGCGCATCGCATGGGCTTGTTAACCATGCGATGAGATGTTGGAAAGTGGACTCGGACCAACAAGTGCAAACCCCGTCCCAAATGATTTGGGACGAGTATCCAAATAGTCAATCAGTCACTAAAGTGACTGATGGTTAAGGGGGGGTGATGTAACGGGGTGAATCGTTACATAACAATTTATAAGAAATTGTTAATAGAATATAACTATAAGAGTTATATTCTCAGAATATTGTCATAAGGACAAGTATTCTGTTGCACTTACAAGTAGTTCCTAATTGGTTGATATAGGCCATTATATCAACCAACGAAGACGCGCCACGACAGACGCACGCAATGAGTGGTGAGCAGATAGTTGATATGCACATTTGTATTTAGACATAGTTAAATGAAGATAAACAGTGGTTTATTAACAGTTATTAACTATGATAAATTCAGTCCTACTTTTTACTTTAACCAAGTACTCGCTTCTTCTTACCGTCTTCCTCTGCACGTACGATTGTACGTGAAGTTACGAGGCACCGCCTTATTCTGTCATCAGAATAAGTAGCTTGTACTGTTACCAGTACAAGCTTCAGGGTGCCCCGTTACAAGTAGAAAGTAAAACAGTGTCAAAAATAGCTAGGTCCTGAATACATGTACCTATGTTTAGTCCTAACTGAATTATTTATATCTGCAAAAGTGTGTGCTATAGTCTTGCTCACCAGTCATTGCGCGCGTCCATCGTTGATTGGACCGCTAGAGCTGGTTGTTGATATGATAGCTCAAATCATTCAATTGGTGAGTGCTTCGATAGATAGCCCCTTTGGTAATATTCGCGAATTTTATCAATCTTTATGATAATATTCTGATGAACAAGTACCAAGGTTGACTACGTGTAACAGGCTCACCCCGTTACAGTAAGCCTTCCTCATACTACAGGTCTTTTGCCGAAATCTAGAGCTTGAACGGCTCTGCTTTTTTGATGTAATGACAGAAATATAGCAACAATGTGTTGTTATAATAGTTCGATTGCAAGCCCGAGTGTGAAGCTTTTTGAGACTGTGCGCATGGTTCAATGCCGAGGTTATAAATCGTACTTATCTGTGTGTCCATGTGTGTCTGTACAAAACACGGTCAGGTGTACATTACGCATACTAAGTGCGATAAAGCCTATCCCCTTCTCAAAGGTTGGGGTATATATCTAAAGTCATTGTTTGGCTAGGTCGCTATTGTGACGCACGCACGTGATAGGCTCTAAATCGACCAAAGGTGAACATTTCCATGTAAGTCAACACTGGACGCTCGAAAGCAAGGCCGATCGCGTTGCATGAGTATACCTCTGCGTTAATTCAGACATCTACGGCATCATACTCCTTCTTCAGTGACTGCTGCTGTTGTATAGTGTTTAGCAACTTAGTTCAGTTCTCCGAACTGGATTACTTATATCAAGGGGCGAGCTCCAGAGGTTGCTCCCCTAGCGTATATACTCGGGGTGGGTCTGCAGTGCGGTCATAAAATAAACAACAACTGTTGCGTTGGCATTAGCATTCCTAGCTATTAAGTCGAATGATGGGTACTGTGGCTGCAAATCTGTGGCTTGAAAGTAGCAATTCTCCTGATTTTGTGGGTGAAGGCTTCGATTAATTTGTTTTGTTTTTGCCGTGGATGTTTCTGACTGGAAATCGCGTTTTAAACCCAGGCGTCTCATCCAGCAGTTCGCTCGTTGCATCACACTTGATATTACGCAGAGAATTTAAGCAAGAACTTTATCTTGTCAAATCTTCTACTTTAAGAAATCGTGCAACAAATTAAAAATCGGAATCACTACGGGACTAGATTTAAAACTTTCCTGATTCAGGAAGCCGAGAGCCAGCCAATTTGCTGAAAACAGGCACGCAACGATGGACGAGTTACTGGCGACTGAGCTCTCAGCTGATACTTTGGCAGCGTTGCAGGCGCATCTGCTGGAACGTTCTCAAGAAGACGACGTTTCGGTACCGGAGGATTATCGGCTATCACAATTGTATGCAACGACCTTCTATCATCGGCAGAATCATGTCAATTGAATCGGGACTCACTTGCCCATCCAGCTATGAGACTGACAGACCGACTGACTCGATGCACGACTGTGTAAACTGGCAGCTGGTACGATGAGAAGACTGGTCGAGCACTGGCACAGGAGGCGATCGACCATAGTACCCATGAGTGCAAGATTGCATTTGTGAGTACGCCAGCGGCATACCGTGACTTCCTAAAGATCCAGAGCGAGGAGTCGGACGAAGCCAAGCGCGCCATTATGGTCGACAACGTCTACATCTTCGAGTTTGACCGGCGATTTGGTGAGAAATACGGCAGTCAATTCTGCTTTTACGACTACAACGCGCCAATCGACTTGCCCGAGAGATTTCACCACTTCTTCGACTATGTGCTCATGGAGCCGCCCCACCTGGTGCGTTCCCGTCTTGTTCGATCGACTGATACGGATTTAGGCTTGCACGCTTATTGTACGTGCTTGACGATTGTGTTGTTAGAGTCTCGACTGTTTAATTAAGTTCTCGGACACGATGCGGTGGCTCGCCAAGGACGTTGAGCTGGTGCCCGGTACAAAGGACCGCGTGTTTAACCCATCCACGTTCATTAACTGTACGAAAAATGCTCCTAGTAAATGCGGTCCTTTGAGTCTAAACTGACTGACGAGCTATCGACTGAGCAATGAGTTGTGTGCTATGTTCTTGTGCTTGTACAGCCCAATTGCTGCGGAAGGAGATGAAGGCCGAGTTAGGCTTTGTCCCCACGGGCTTCTACCCGACTTTTGAGTCGAAACTGAGCAACCATCTTTTTACATACACCAACTACGAGTCGAAGCGTTTTGGTCCGTGGAACGCGCTTGACGAGGACGAGGAGGCAGAAAACGACAAGTAGATGACGTACTATAGAGATCTAGTACATAGGCTAGTGGAGGAAGTTCTACATGTCTTTTCACGTGCATTCTATGACTCGAACGATTGATTGGCTGGTAGCCCATTTGGCATTTGCTTGTCGACGCCCACCGCGATGAACACCTTGCTTTCGACCGAGCTCTCAGCTGATACTTTAGCAGCGTTGCAGGCGCATCTCAAGACGCAAGAGGCGGAGGAAGATGCAGCTGTGTCCGAGGACTTTCGTCTCTCACAATTGTGCGTGCATTACAAGGATGCAAAAGGCCGACCATCTTCCGTTCTACGCTTCCTTGCGTTTAATTTACTGAGTTTCTTGTGTCTACAGCTGGTACGACGATCGAACCGGACGTGCCTTGGCACAGGAAGCCATCGATCAGAGCAAGAAGATGCGCATTGCGTTCGTGAGCACGCCAGCAGCATATCGAGATTTCCTGAAGATTCAGGAGGAGAGCGACTCACCTATTGACGGGGACAACGTCTTTTTGTTCGAGTACGACCGTCGATTTCACGAAAAGTATGGCCCCCACTTTGTGTTCTACGACTACAACGAGCCCACGAAGTTGCCGGAACAGTTCCACCACTTCTTCGATTACGTGCTCGTTGATCCGCCCTATTTGGTACGTTGCAGGTGACGGCTGCACGAAGTCACATGCCCAAGTTGAGTTCTATCAGAATGGGTGGAGCTGACTGCGTTGCATCATCCTACACAGAACACGAACTGCATGAGCAAATTTGCTGAGACCATGCGCTGGCTGGCGAAGGACGTGAAGGTCGTACCGGGCAAAGCGGACGAGATTCTCAACCCGTGCACCTTTATCACTGGTACGCACATGTGATATTGCTGGATGTCTCTTACGGTGGGTATCGTTTCAGTACGTAACACTCTTGTGCTGAGCGATCCGAGTAGCACGCATGCTACGCAAAGAGATGCATGCGAACTTAGGTTTCACGCCTTCGGGGTTCACGCCGACGTTCGAGTCCAAGTTATCGAACCAGTTTCTGACGTACACGAACTATCTGTCGGATCGCTTTGGCAAAAGCACGGAAGACTATGATGACTCCGGCGACGAGAAGTAGCTCAGCAGAGCCAATGTCAGTGGTGTCAACCGTCAAACTCTGTTCTGCGAATATACGTCGGCAACTGTTGAAGGTCACGAGGAGCTCGCGTACTGCAAGCAGGGACTGCAGACGTCAAAGGTGTTCTACAAGTCTCCGGATGGATTTCCAGTCGCTGTAGTCTCGTCAATGACGTCTACTTGCTATGGGTAACACCGCAGCATAACAATGAACGATCGAGCCACGACCCGTCCGACTGACAATTGCGCGTCTTATGGAAACCGTTATCCACTTTGACCGCCTCGTACGACCCGCTACATCATCGCACATTTTAGCAAGTAATTGACCCGAGTAAGCCTTGCATTCTGTGCACGTAGATAGGTCCTCAGCTCGGTGCGTTCCACACTCAGCAGTGCTGCTCGGCGAAGCGCAAGTTCACCACATGTCTTTGACTTCGCTCGCATCGATTGTCAAGTTCTTGCTGTCCATTTTCCCCGCATGACGCACAGGACGTCGACTTTGACTTCTGCGCTGACCGCATCGCACTCACAAACATGGCAACTAGATCTACCACAAGGGGGGATAGATACGGGGGTTACCCTCCTGTCCCTCTTGCAGCTTGAACCGAAATAGTGCGGTCGATCCATCCCTACTTACTATTTGTCACAGGTCGTGCTTGGTTGTGCATCACTGACATCGTCTTCAGTATCGAGTGAGACCGAGTCTAGAAGTGCCATCCATACCCGGACACGACCATGCTTGCCGAAGACTGTCGTCCGTCGCTACTACTACCGTCGTCCCCAGTCGCGAGCTCAGTCGCCAATGACCGCAGTCGCCACTCGCGCAAAGTCACACGTGACATCGCGGCGCTGGACTTCCTGCAGACCATTCCCATGCGGTCCGAGAGCGCAGTCGCTGAGCTGCTGTCGATGTCGGAATGCGATCTCAAGAACGACGGGAAAGCGGACGATGAGGCGGCTGGTAATGGACCAGTGAGTAGTGCAGGAACGGTCGGTAGCGGCGACTCCAAGTTGGAGCCGCTGGCTGGCAGGAGACTCCCGGGCATAGCCGCGACTGTCGTGCACGTTCCGCCTCGATTCCGGTACCAACTAACGACCAAGTTTCCAGCGGCTTCGGCTGTGGTGCGGCGATGGGAAGCCGTGACAGCTCAGGACGGACTTCTGGACGCGAGACTCTTTTTCTCCAGAGGCTGTGGGTACCCGTTAGTTACGTCGACGATCATTAACGTGAGGGCTGAAGGAGCGAGAGATGCGAGCGACTAGAGACATTGGGGATCTTCTGGTAACTAACGGATTGATTGCTCTATCGTTGTCGTCCTCTTGTTGTTCTTTTGTCGGCAGTACAATGGCAAGAATGACACGACGGCGAGAAGGAGTCGACTGGCCTCGATGAGTGGCTTGGCGCTAGAACGACCGGCTCCAACCCATTATGACTGGAGAGGCACTTCGTACTTTCGACTACTGCACGCCACCTATTCAGCCTGCGATGCCGATCGAGACCGAGAAGACGCACACCCGGAGCGTGTGCCGTACTCAGCCAACTTTCTGGATGATCCAGAGTTTCGTCAAGGCCGCCATCGGCATGTCGTGCGTGGGGACAAGAGCCTTGGACCCATTGTTTCGAGCATCCTGCTCTTTGTTAAGCCACACGAGCTCAAGGACGAGCTCAACCAGAAGTTTCAGGAAAAACACGCACACTGGCTGCAAGACCCATCGCTATCGCTGAGCAAATTGAGACATCTGAAGCGAGAGGCGATTATGTGCAGTCAGCGACTGAACCTTGAAGTCGCTACGGTCGCTCTAGCCTGTGTGCTCTTTGAAAAACTGGTGCTGCAACGCTACGTTGCCAAGGTGAACCGCAAGCTTTACATGGCAGTGTGCTTCCTGCTGGCTGTCAAGTTCAATGAACCCTGTGCGTCAGACGAGCGCAAACGTGTCATTCGCTTACTGTTGAAGGACATTGATCGTGTGCATGCTTTGCCATCACGGGATGTTCTCACAGCCGAGTTTACAGTATACGCTCAGCTTTCGTTCGACCTTCACGTCCCTATCGCTGAGGCTCATCCTCATTTCGTTCGACTGCTGAAGCTCATTGAGAGCAATCCGCGTAAGTACCTCGATGACGACGTTTTTACGTCATACTCGGCGCTCTTAGCGATGGAGGAGCAGGCAGAGAAACTCGTTATGGTGCTGTCAGATCCTATGGATGACTTTGATGAGACGACGGATAACGAGGCACGATTAAGTGACGAAGAGGAGAATGACTCTGAAAGTGAAAAAGACAATGAGCTACGAGGAAGAAAGCGCAAGAACTCTGGTGGCGGAGGTAAGAGCACCTCCAACGATCCATCACTGTTTCTCTGGCAAAATGTCTCTCTAGCACAGTGGTGGCGAAAGCGCCGCGATGCGCAAGGGCGACACGAGTCGCCGTCTACAACGTTGGCCAACTGAGAGCGCCTTGCTTGATGGACTGCTCGAGATGTCGAACTATCGATCGCAATGGTGCAGAGTGTTGAAGAGTGGAGTCATATGTAGTTCGGGCAGGATCTGCAGATACTAAGCGCACAGCTTTCTAGCTGTGTGACAAATTACTTGCATGCCGATAAAGGTGACGAACTACTTGCATGTCGATTAAGGTCACAGTAAGTGTTGTAGTTTTGGATCGCAATTCTACACCTCAATGTGAAAAATGTTGACATGGCCCCGGTGGTGGAATGTCAAGATTTTAAGGATTACATTACTTGTAAAAGAGGTATTTAATTTAGGCGTAGATACTTTTGAAGCAAAAGCGTGCAGTTTTATGTAAAAAAGGATAATGAACAGACCGAGTGAGTTCAGGCATCGATACTCGTAAATGGTACATGCAGTGCTAAACTGTGTATGAAGAAACATCGTGCGTTATTGCAAGTTATGTAGTACTGGTTGGTTCAAACGTATTTTATAAATTCCTCGATTGCGTTGGATGATGATCTTGGAATATACGATGATAATGATCTACATATGCTTCACTGTTTCATTAATTTCATGACCATGCGAACTCTTATGTTCGCAATACTTTGCATATCACAAAGTCTTTTCACACCTTTGCGTAGCAGTCGGAAGAGTGGTAGCAGCTCGGTACGGCAACGTGAACCGTTATACATTGATGACAGATGTAGCTCTTAGAGTTAGTCTTGTTGATGACCGCGCAGTCGAGCCTTTTCCCGTTCTTTTATTTGATCTTAGTTGTCACCATTGTAGTTGATTGGAAGCCGATTCATCGCCAGCGTATCCATTTGCGTGTAAGACCACAAGCCTACGGACGCAAGTCTTTAACATAAAGTATGCTTACACTATGTATTGATCTACTCCCTCGACGGCAAAGTACTTGGCTCAACATCTCAATTTTTTTGGCTTTGCTTTGCACTCAGAAGGATTACGTCCAGACACTTCGTGGCCGTGGTCGATAAACCCCCAAGGTTCATGGTTTATACACGCTATCTTGGCCTCCAAGTAGGAAGCAAAGGAGGAGCTGACCACTCTTGGCTCTTGCTGCGACTCAACTTCGCCCGAGGCTTCGATTAGCAAGTCATAAGACACTTACCATGGCAAGATAAGCCACAGTGGCGAAGGCCATCATCATTCCCGAGCTACTTTACGTGGCAAGCCATGCGTGGCCGTCCACCCCAACTGTAACGGGGTGAATCGTTACATAACAATTTATAAGAAATTGTTAATAGAGTATAACGACAACAGTTATATTCTCAGAATATTGTCATAAGGACAATATTCTGCAGCACTTACGAGTAGTTCCTCATTGGTTGATATAGGCCATTATATCAACCAACGAAGACGCGCCACGACAGACGCACGCAATGAGTGGTGAGCAGATAGTTGATTTACACATTTGTATTCAGACATAGTTAGATGAGGATAAATAGTGATTTATTGCAGACATTAACTATTATAAATACAGTTCTACTTTTTACTCTAACCAAGTACTCGCTTCTTCTTACCGTCTTCCTCTGCACGTACCAGTGTACGTGAAGTTCCGAGGCACCGCCTTATTCTGTCATCAGAATAAGTAACTTGTAATGTCACCAGTACAAGCTTCAGGGTGCCCCGTTACACCTGGTAGCACTTCGTAGTCCGTCCAAGGACCACGTTCACATCTAACATGAATATGTTGGATGATGAAGATGACCAAAGCTTTCACGCTACGCGTGACGGCTACTCACATTTGAGCGATGTCTAATCGGATGCGGTTGAACGGATGGGTTCAACCATGGGCATCCATGCTGTTAGCGTCATGCTAGAGGCTCTCAATAGAGATGCCCAACATGCTACTATCACCAAGTTCATTCAAAATGAACTTGACTCTGAACGCGAGAAAGTAGCCTTGCTTCACCAACAAGGTTCTCAACAAGCAGAGTTGTTGAGAGAACAGGGTGTTCAACAGTTTGAACTGTTGAGACAGCAGCAGGCCGCTGCTGGTGGGTCGATGCACTCGCGTCGACCCGAGACCTTGACAATTGACATCTCCAAGTATAGGGGAGTCGAAGAGGACTCCCTCTTGAGATGGTTCGTCGAATCGGATGAAGCCATAAGGGCGCGTCGCATCGACGACGGGGAAGTGCAAGTTGCATTTGCCCAGTCAAATCTGGCAGGACGTGCCAAGACTTGGGCACTGGGGCTCAAGTTGCACGACCCATATACGTTTGAGTCGTTAGAAGTCTTCAAGTCGCGGCTCAGACAAACGCTTGAATCGCCTAGAGCTGAGTTCAGAGCTCGAACTGAACTCTTGAAGCTCAGACAAGGTAAGCGTGATGTGCACGCTTACGCGCAACATATACGACATCTTACGAGCTGTATAAGTTCCAACCCGGTTGATGAACACACGTTGGTTTCGGTGTTCATGCAGGGTGTTGCGGATGGTCCCGTCAAGACTCACCTGTTCCGACTTGTACTAGATTCACTAGAACAAGCCATATCCATTGCGGAACAGGAAGACTTCAGTCTGAGACAGGCTCGCGCCAGCTCGACATCATATCGTCAACCGAGACGATATGACAGCGGAGGTCCAGAGCCGATGGAACTCTGTTATGTAGAGAGCGAGAAGGCTCGATCTACAGACTACAAGAAGTTGCAGAGATGCAACAGATGTCAAAAGACAGGACACTACGCTTACGAGTGTAGTGCCCCTCGTCAAGTGTCTTGCAACACTGGGCGTAGTGACCGTCCACCCATGAGAAAGGGGCAGGGACGCGGGTCCGCTGTTGGTGCAAAGACGCAACAACGGGATGGACCGTCAAAAAACGGACAGGATCAGTAGGTGCGGAGCACCCTACTGGTCCAGCAACGTCAAGAGAATTTGTAGGCCTCTTGATGAAGGTTGCTCCCAACACACAAACGTTGTGCGTTGCTGCTCTAGGTAATGAGATCTCACTCATTACCTTGAAACTCGAAGTGACGAATAAGTTGTCCCTTCGAGCTCTAGTCGATTGTGGGGCGTCCAACAATTTTGTGCAACGCCAATCGCTAAAAGATGGTCACTTAAAGTTCAGTGAATGTGACACACCTCCTACGAGGATGACGGTACATCTTGCGACAGGCGCATCCGTAACCGTCATGAAGCGTATAGTAAAGATTCACTATACGCTAGAAGATACGAAATATGACGATGACTTTATCGTATTGGATTTGGATGACAAATTTGATGTCATCCTTGGAATACCGTGGCTCAGAAGGTAAGAACCACGAGTAAACTGGCAACATCGAACAGTAACGATGCCTGCCGCTTGTTCATCAGATAGCCATCTGATGAACGTTCTGGAGCGTCCACAAGCGTGTGGATGTACTACGAGTGAGTGCGATGGCCTCACTTGTGGTACGGTCGTTAGTACGACTGCACAAAACCTTAGTGTAACAAACGGTTACACTTCGGAGCAAAGTTCCGGCGGCTGTGAGGAAACACAGGCTGCGCCGAAGGTCCACCACTCGAATAAGTCCAGTGGACCGGGACAAAGATGTATCCTTAGCGGGGAACATCTAGAAGAGAAACAATCGATCGGTCAGGTTAAGCGAAACGATAATCCTAGATCGACTGGAGAGTCTTACGTAGAGGATCTCGCTGTAATTGCGCAACCCCAGCTAGAGGAAGTAAAGGGAATAAGTCCCAAGATTACAAATACGGCGGAAATAAGTTCCCCGAAACCCGCGGGAATAAGTCCCCGGGAAGCCGAAGGAATAAGTCCTTCGAGGCCTGAGGGAATAAGTCCCCAGGAAATGACAGAGACATTGAATGTCATAGTCAATGATGGATCAAGTGTAGGCGTTTATACACCTGATCTGATTGCGCCTCCGAAGCTGACTTCGGAGATCACTCAGTTGCCAACGCTCGAACATAAAAGGTTCTTGCGTGATCTGCGTAGTGGCAAAGTCAAGCAGATCTGCGTACTCGTCGCTGACGACGAGTGTGTAGCCGACATAAGGTCAGCAACAGTGTTCACTGAGAACGAGAGAGTTCTCAGTAGTTCATCTATGGACGAGAGTGTCCTAGATGAAAAGACACGAGTTGAGCGATTTGACTCCCAATCGTGGGAATCGCTCAAGGCAAATCATCTCTATGAAGATTTGGTTGAATTCAAGGATGTATTTCCTGAAACTGTTCCGTGCGAATTACCGAAGGATAAAGGTATTCGATACGAGGTCGAGATTAAACCAGGCTCGAAGTACTGTGTCATGAAGCAGTGGCCACTGCCTCGTGAACAAGTACTTGCGATCGACAAGTTCTTTGCCGATCGTTTAGCTGCGGGTCATGTGAGTGAATCAACTTCCCCACACAGCTCTCCGACCTTCTGTGTGCGAAAAGCAACAGGAGGGTGGCGGATAGTGCATGCACTTATCAAGTTGAATGCTGCAACGGTACCGGCTCAGACGCCGATACCAAGGAAGGACGTAATCGTTGATGGCATGTCAAAGAGTACCATCTTTTCGTCCATGGATTTGATGGATGGCTTCTTTCAAATCCTTATGCTAGAACAGGATGTAACCTATACCGCAGTGAGCACGCCTAGCGGCATGCTCTGGGAATGGCTAGCTATGCCACAAGGGCTTAGTAATGCCCCTGCCACGTTCAACAAATGTGTATCACATCTGTTGATACCAGTACGAGAATTCGCGCCGAGTTATTTCGACGAAGTATTCATCCATAGTCGGGCTATGGATGGAAAGTCGGACGTTGAGGTTCACATGTACCATGTCCAACAGGTTCTTACAATCATGCGAAAGCATCAATTGTATGCAAACCTCAAGAAGTGTATATTTGCAGCAAGCGAAATACCACTTCTTGGGTGCATCGTTGGTAAGAACGGTGTACGTCCTGACCCCAAAAGATCAAGGCGATCACCGACTGGCCTGTGCCGGTTTATTTCAAAGGTCTTCTAAAATTCCTTGGGCTAGCGGCGTATTTGCATAAGTATTCACTCAATTACGCCGAGATGACTGTGCACCTCTCTCGTTTGTTGAAAAAGAACGAGAGGTGGTTATGGAACGCTGAATGTCAGCGCTCCTTTGATGGTATCAAGCAGAGCTTGATACAATCCCCAGTACTAGCAATAGCCGATCAGGACAGTCCATTTCATGTGGTCTGTGACGCCAGCGATTTCACAATCGGCTGTGCATTAATGCAGTACGATCTTGAAGGCATTGAACGCGTCGTCTGCTATCAGTCGCGTCAGCTGCAACCAGCTGAGCGGAACCATCCAGTGCATGACAAGAAACTCTTTGCCATGAAGTATGCACTCGCGAAGTTCAGAGTCTATCTATTAGGAGATAGACCCTTCATTGTTTACACTGACCATGCGTCATTACGCACGGCAGTAGCCCGCACCTTCCACAACGAATGGCGCGGTGGTTGTCATTCTTTTCAGATTACAACTTTACGGTCGAGTACAAACCAGGACGACTTAATGTCGTCGCTGATGCACTCTCACGCCGGACCGACTTTGAACCTGTCGTGAAACCCAACAGTGAGACAGTCACTGTTGCGGTTATGACGTCCTCAGTACTATCTTCAACGTTGTATGATGATGTGAGGCGGGCATACGCCCAAGATGGTGAGATTGTGGAGTTGTTGACACATCTCTCACTACCATCTCGAGAATCTTCGAAACGTTTGTCGTCTGCGTATCGATCTGCATCAGATCGATACACTACTCGTAACGGTTTACTGTATTATACAGCCGTTTCTGGTGACACACCACGTGTTGTCATTCCAGATGACACTGATCTGCGTTTGCGGATCATGTTCGAGTATCACGATGCTCCTATAGGAGGACATCGTGGCCGGGAGAAAACATATCTCACGGTGAGTCGAGACTTTTACTGGCCCCGCCAGTATCAGTTTGTGCGAAAGTATGTTCGCGCGTGCGAAGTCTGTCAACGAGTGAAGTCAAGTCCTTCACTGCGTGCACCTTTACAGCCTCTACCGGTTCCGGCTGAGTGCTGGGAATCCATCTCAATGGATTTCGTCTTCGGGTTACCCAAAGACGTACGCGGGAATACGGGTATTCTCGTATTTGTTGACAGATTCAGCAAAATGGTACACCTTGTGGCTGTACCAGAGACAATCACGGCAAGTGGCTGTGCTTGTGTCTTTATTGACACCATCTTCCGACTTCATGGGATGCCCCGTGAACTCGTATCAGACAGAGATCCACGATTCACCGCTGATTTCTGGCGTTCCGTGTTCAAATCACTCGAAACGCGCTTGAAGATGTCTACATCTGATCATCCAGAGTCAGATGGTCAGACGGAACGTGCCAATCGTGTCCTTGAAGAGATACTTCGAGGATACGTACACTCCTTTAAGAGTTGGAGTGAATTCTTGCCAATGGTAGAGTTTGCCATTAACAACTCGGTGCATGCGTCCACGACACATACACCGTTTTACGTAAATGGCTTACGCCATCCGTGTCCCACAATACTAGAGTGTAACTCTGGTTTAAGGGGGGGGAGGGACTCGCGCGAGCAAAAACCGAATTGGTTCACGCTCATCACGCTCTGACGAAGAAGTCATTGCGTTTGATGCCGATATCGATAACATCGATATCGAAGAAGATGATGCCAGTGAGAGTGCGGAAGCCCTCACTGAAGAAAAAGTTGATGTTGCTGCAGTGCACTCACAGCGCACTGAAGCTAACGAGTCATCAGATGAGTTTATACGGGCTCGTGAAAAGGTAGTCCGTTTGTTCAAGACTCCATCGCCGAAGCGGTGGATAAGCAAAGCAAAACGCAGACATGAATGGAAGGTCAAACGCTCTTTTATTTAATAAAGGTGACTTAGTCCTACTGTCTACGGTTAACCTACCAAAGCACGTAGTGACTAACTTGGGTAGCAGTAAACTACTACCCAAGCACATCGGCCCATTTCGTGTATTGTATCGCCTAGGCAATGCATACACGATCGAACTGCCACGTAAGATGCGAACGCATCCCACGTTTTACGTTGGTCGGCTTAAGCCGTACCATCAGTAAGCTGCTTCTTCCGATGAAGAACGCCCTTGCGCTCAAGCATCTCGTAGAGAGCCTTGTGCTCCCGATGGTGGGCATCGACAAGGGTATGAAAAGCAGTTATCTCAGCCCGAGACCGCTCAACATCCTCACGAGCTACCCTGAGCTCGTCACGCAGAGACGTCAGAGCTCTCTCGTTCTCAAGCTGAGAAAAGGCAAACTCAGCTCGATGCTTCAAGACAGTGTCCGCAAGTTGGAGACGCCTGTCCCGCTCATGTTCGAGATCGCCGCGTAACCCTTGCGTTACGCGATCAAAGAGGCTCTCGGGAACACACGAATCCCCATGATCGTGTAGAGAGCGTCTTTCCTCCTCCTCCACCCCCATTAGAGGACTCTCGCGGTGGCCAGCGCTATCTAGTTGAGTAGCTGTTGAACCACCGCGATGTGAACGGATGTCGGACGAGTTACCTCGTCCGGTGGCGCGGCTATCCCCCGTCCTGGGATACTTGGGAGCCCCGCTCCCAACAGATGGTTGACTTACTGGGTCTGGTTGAGCAGTACGACGCGGCACATCCTGTGCCGCAGAAGGACCGCCGGAGAAAGTCTTCCCGGCACGGTCGTAAAGGGATTTCAGGTTGTCAATCCCTTCGTACATCTCACGGGTTTTCAATCCCTTCGTAGAGATCACTAGAGACACGTACGCGCCACCACGGGCTGGTAAGGAGGTAAGCCTCCTTATGTGCTCGTGCAGAGTTGTTCACACAACATGGGCACGAGTCTCCCCAAGAGAGGCAGGGTAATCCCTTCTCCCTTGACAGAAGATGCAGCTTGTAGCGTGCACCTATCGGGGTTCCCTTTTCAAACTTATCACGAGCTTTGATAAGTCTGTCGTTCCAAGCGTCACGACCTACATCCCCAAGGTTATGGATGTAGGCGTTCCACGCTTGAAGTAGTGAGGGACCATCACGCTTGTAATTCCCACTGTACCATCGATGTCTAAAGAAAGCATCGATAAAGAACTCATGTTCACTGTGACAGTCTTTCGCATTGGGGTCAAGGTGATAGATCCTTGACGAATCGAACAATCGTGTTCTATGACGATCCCTCATCGTCGCCGACAAGTGATCCATGACGGATTTAGGAGGCATCCATGCATTCTTCTCGGGAGGGAGACGCAAGACATTGCGGTCCCGCTCTTCCTGCGATGTGCCGACAGAAGGACTGGCACCTCGTTGCGAAGTGGTGTCCATAGGAGAACCGACACCACTGTTAGCGCCCGAGTCTCGCGACCTCGAGCGCCTTCGCTTCGGCGATGGTTCATCTGATTCATCAGATGAAACAAAGATGCTACGACGCATAGCATCATCCATGCCACGCTTGGATCGGATTCGATCGCCGTCGATACGGATCCGTCTTCCGTCCGTATCGGGAGAGTATGAGACACCGAGCTCATACTCTGTGAAGACATGAGTGTCTTCATGACCAGCGCCTGCATCACCAGGTGACACAGGCTGGGTCGCTTCAGCGACCGATAAGACATCAGTTGCTGCGGTTTCTGCTTCAGCATCCGCACAGAGACGTGCGGACGCGCTCTCGGCGGCCTTGCTCGCGCATCGCATGGGCTTGATAACCATGCGATGAACTGTTGGAAAGTGGACTCGGACCAACAAGTGCAAACCCCGTCCCAAATGATTTGGGACGAGTATCCATTTAGTCAATCAGTCACTAAAGTGACTGATGGTTAAGGGGGGGTGATGTAACGGGGTGAATCGTTGCTTAACAATTTATAAGAAATTGTTAATAGAATATTACGATAAGAGTTATATTCTCAGAATATTGTCATAAGGACAATATTCTGCAGCACTTACGAGTAGTTCCTCATTGGTTGATATAGGCCATTATATCAACCAACGAAGACGCGCACGACAGACGCACGCAATGAGTGGTGAGCAGATAGTTGATTTACACATTTGTATTCAGAAATAGTTAGATGAGGATAAATAGTGATTTATTGCAGCCATTAACTATTATAAATACAGTTCTACTTTTTACTTTAACCAAGTACTCGCTTCTTCTTACCGTCTTCCTCTGCACTTACGAGTATACGTGAAGTTCCGAGGCACCGCCTTATTCTGTCATCAGAATAAGTAGCTTGTAATGTCATCAGTACAAGCTTCAGGGTGCCCCGTTACACCTGGTAGCACTTCGTAGTCCGTCCAAGGACCACGTTCACATCTAACATGAATATGTTGGATGATGAAGATGACCAAAGCTTTCACGCTACGCGTGACGGCTACTCACATTTGAGCGATGTCTAATCGGATGCGGTTGAATGGATGGGTTCAACCATGGGCATCCATGCTGTTAGCGTCATGCTAGAGGCTCTCAAAAATAGAGATGCCCAACATGCTACTATCGCCAAGTTCATTCAAAATGAACTTGACGCAGAACGCGAGAAAGTAGCCTTGCTTCACCAACAAAGTTCTCAACAAGCAGAGTTGTTGAGAGAACAGGGTGTTCAACAGTTTGAACTGTTGAGACAGCAGCAGGCCGCTGCTGGTGGGTCGATGCACTCGCGTCGACCCGAGACCTTGAAGATTGACATCTCCAAGTATAGGGGAGTCGAAGAGGACTCCCTCTTGAGATGGTTCGTCGAATCGGATGAAGCCATAAGGGCGCGTCGCATCGACGACGGGGAAGTGCAAGTTGCATTTGCCCAGTCAAATCTGGCAGGACGTGCCAAGGCTTGGGCACTGGGGCTCAAGTTGCACGACCCATATGAGTTTCGGTCGTTATAAGTCTTCAAGTCGCGGCTCAGACAAACGTTTGAACCGCCTAGAGCTGAGTTCAGAGCTCGAACCGAACTCTTGAAGCTTAAGCAGGGTAAGCGTGATGTGCACGCTTACGCGCAACATATACGACATCTTACGAGTAGTATAAGTTCCAATCCGGTGGATGAACACACGTTGGTTTGGTGTTCATGCAGGGTCTTGCGGATGGTCCCGTCAAGACTCACCTGTTCCGGCTTGAACTAGATTCACTAGAACAAGCCATTTCCATTGCGGAGCAGGAAGACTTCAGTCTGAGGCAGGCTCGCGCCAGCTCGACATCTTATCGTCAACCGAGACGATATGACAGCGGAGGTCCAGATCCGATGGAACTCTGTTATGTAGAGAGCGAGAAGGCTCGCTCTACAGGCTACAAGAAGTTGCAGAGATGCAACAGATGTCAAAATACAGGACACTACGCTTACGAGTGTAGTGCCCCTCGTCCAGTGTCTCGCGACACTGGGCGTAGTGACCGTCCACCCATGAGAAAGGGGCAGGGACGCGGGTCCGCTGTTGGTGCAAAGACGCAACAACGGGATGGACCGTCAAAAAACGGACAGGATCAGTAGGTGCGGAGCACCCTACTGGTCCAGCAACGTCAAGAGAATTTGTAGGCCTCTTGATGAAGGTTGCTCCCAACACACAAACGTTGTGCGTTGCTGCTCTAGGTAATGAGATCTCACTCATTACCTTGAAACTCGAAGTGACCAATAAGTTGTCCCTTCGAGCTCAAGTCGATTGTGGGGCGTTCAACAATTTTGTGTGACGCCAATCGCTAAAAGATGGTCACTTAAAGTTCAGTGAATGTGACACACCTCCTACGAGGATGCCGGTACGTCTTGCGACAAGCGCATCCGTAACCGTCATGAAGCGTATAGTGAAGATCCACTATACGCTAGAAAATACCCAATATGACGATGACTTTATCGTATTGGATTTGGATGACAAATTTGATGTCATCCTTGGAATACCGTGGCTCAGAAGGTACGAACCACGGGTAAACTGGCAACATCGAACAGTAACGATGCCTGCCGCTTGTTCATCAGATGGCCATCTGATGAACGTTTTGGAGCGTCCACAAGCGTGTGAATGTACTACGAGTGAGTGCGATGGCCTCACTTGTGGTACGGTCGTTAGTACGACTACACAAAACCTTAGTGTAACAAACGGTTACACTTCGGAGCAAAGTTCCGGCGGCTGTGAGGAAACACAGGTTGCGCCGAAGGTCCACCACTCGAATAAGTCGAGTGGACCGGGACAAAGATGTATCCTTAGCGGGGAACATCTAGAAGAGAAACAATCGATCGGTCAGGTTAAGCGAAACGATAATCCTAGATCGACTGGAGAGTCTTACGTAGAGGATCTCGCTGTAATTGCGCAACCCCAGCTAGAGGAAGTAAAGGGAATAAGTCCCAAGATTACAAATACGGCGGAAATAAGTTCCCCGAAACCCGCGGGAATAAGTCCCCGGGAAGCCGAAGGAATAAGTCCTTCGAGGCCTGAGGGAATAAGTCCCCAGGAAATGAAAGAGACATTGAATGTCCTAGTCAATGATGGATCAAGCGTAGGCGCTTAAACACTTGATCTGATTGCGCCTCCGAAGTTGACTTCGGAGATCACTCAGTTGCCAACGCTCGAACATAAAAGGTTCTTGCGTGATCTGCGTAGTGCCAAAGTCAAGCAGATCTGCGTACTCGTCGCTGACGACGAGTGTGTAGCCGACACAAGGTCAGCAACAGTGTTCACTGAGAACGAGAGAGTTCTCATTAGTTCATCGATGGACGAGAGTGTCCTAGATGAAAAGACACGAGTTGAGCGATATGACTCCCAATCGTGGGAACCGCTTAAGACAAATCCTCTCTATGAAGATTTGGTTGAATTCAAGGATGTATTCCCTGAAACTGTTCCGTTCAAATTGCCGAAGGATAAAGGTATTCGACACGAGGTCGAGCTTAAACCAGGCTCGAAGTATTGTGTCATGAAGCAGTGGCCACTGCCTCGTGAACAAGTACTTGCGATCGACAAGTTCTTTGCCGATCGTTTAGCTGCGGGCCATATGAGGGAATCAACTTCCCCACATAGCTCTCCGACCTTCTGTGTGCGAAAAGCAACAGGAGGGTGGCGGATAGTGCATGCATTTAACAAGTTGAATGCTGCAACGGTACCGGCTCAGACGCCGATACCAAGGAAGGACGTAATTATTGATGGCATGTCAAAGAGTACCATCTTTTCGTCCATGGATTTGATGGATGGCTTCTTTCAAATCCTTATGCTAGAACAGGATGTAACCTATACCGCAGTGAGCACGCCTAGCGGCATGCTCTGGGAATGGCTAGCTATGCCACAAGGGCTTAGTAATGCCCCTGCCACGTTCAACAAATGTGTATCACATCTGTTGATACCAGTACGAGAATTCGCGCCGAGTTATTTCGACGAAGTATTCATCCATAGTCGGGCTATGGATGGAAAGTCGGACGTTGAGGTTCACATGTACCATGTCCAACAGGTTCTTACAATCATGCGAAAGCATCAATTGTATGCAAACCTCAAGAAGTGTATATTTGCAGCAAGCGAAATACCACTTCTTGGGTGCATCGTTGGTAAGAACGGTGTACGTCCTGACCCCAAAAGATCAAGGCGATCACCGACTGGCCTGTGCCAGTTTATGTCAAAGGTCTTCTAAAATTCCTTGGGCTAGCGGCGTATTTGCATAAGTATTCACTCAATTACGCCGAGATGACTGTGCACCTCTCTCGTTTGTTGAAAAAGAACGAGAGGTGGTTATGGAACGCTGAATGTCAGCGCTCCTTTGATGGTATCAAGCAGAGCTTGATACAATCCCCAGTACTAGCAATAGCCGATCAGGACAGTCCATTTCATGTGGTCTGTGACGCCAGCGATTTCACAATCGGCTGTGCATTAATGCAGTACGATCTTGAAGGCATTGAACGCGTCGTCTGCTATCAGTCGCGTCAGCTGCAACCAGCTGAGCGGAACTATCCAGTGCATGACAAGAAACTCTTTGCCATGAAGTATGCACTCGCGAAGTTCAGAGTCTATCTATTAGGAGATAGACCCTTCATTGTTTACACTGACCATGCGTCATTACGCACGGCAGTAGCCCGCACCTTCCACAACGAATGGCGCGGTGGTTGTCATTCTTTTCAGATTACAACTTTACGGTCGAGTACAAACCAGGACGACTTAATGTCGTCGCTGATGCACTCTCACGCCGGACCGACTTTGAACCTGTCGTGAAACCCAACAGTGAGACAGTCACTGTTGCGGTTATGACGTCCTCAGTACTATCTTCAACGTTGTATGATGATGTGAGGCGGGCATACGCCCAAGATGGTGAGATTGTGGAGTTGTTGACACATCTCTCACTACCATCTCGAGAATCTTCGAAACGTTTGTCGTCTGCGTATCGATCTGCATCAGATCGATACACTACTCGTAACGGTTTACTGTATTATACAGCCGTTTCTGGTGACACACCACGTGTTGTCATTCCAGATGACACTGATCTGCGTTTGCGGATCATGTTCGAGTATCACGATGCTCCTATAGGAGGACATCGTGGCCGGGAGAAAACATATCTCACGGTGAGTCGAGACTTTTACTGGCCCCGCCAGTATCAGTTTGTGCGAAAGTATGTTCGCGCGTGCGAAGTCTGTCAACGAGTGAAGTCAAGTCCTTCACTGCGTGCACCTTTACAGCCTCTACCGGTTCCGGCTGAGTGCTGGGAATCCATCTCAATGGATTTCGTCTTCGGGTTACCCAAAGACGTACGCGGGAATACGGGTATTCTCGTATTTGTTGACAGATTCAGCAAAATGGTACACCTTGTGGCTGTACCAGAGACAATCACGGCAAGTGGCTGTGCTTGTGTCTTTATTGACACCATCTTCCGACTTCATGGGATGCCCCGTGAACTCGTATCAGACAGAGATCCACGATTCACCGCTGATTTCTGGCGTTCCGTGTTCAAATCACTCGAAACGCGCTTGAAGATGTCTACATCTGATCATCCAGAGTCAGATGGTCAGACGGAACGTGCCAATCGTGTCCTTGAAGAGATACTTCGAGGATACGTACACTCCTTTAAGAGTTGGAGTGAATTCTTGCCAATGGTAGAGTTTGCCATTAACAACTCGGTGCATGCGTCCACGACACATACACCGTTTTACGTAAATGGCTTACGCCATCCGTGTCCCACAATACTAGAGTGTAACTCTGGTTTAAGGGGGGGGAGGGACTCGCGCGAGCAAAAACCGAATTGGTTCACGCTCATCACGCTCTGACGAAGAAGTCATTGCGTTTGATGCCGATATCGATAACATTGATATCGAAGAAGATGATGCCAGTGAGAGTGCGGAAGCCCTCACTGAAGAAAAAGTTGATGTTGCTGCAGTGCACTCACAGCGCACTGAAGCTAACGAGTCATCAGATGAGTTTATACGGGCTCGTGAAAAGGTAGTCCGTTTGTTCAAGACTCCATCGCCGAAGCGGTGGATAAGCAAAGCAAAACGCAGACATGAATGGAAGGTCAAACGCTCTTTTATTTAATAAAGGTGACTTAGTCCTACTGTCTACGGTTAACCTACCAAAGCACGTAGTGACTAACTTGGGTAGCAGTAAACTACTACCCAAGCACATCGGCCCATTTCGTGTATTGTATCGCCTAGGCAATGCATACACGATCGAACTGCCACGTAAGATGCGAACGCATCCCACGTTTTACGTTGGTCGGCTTAAGCCGTACCATCAGTAAGCTGCTTCTTCCGATGAAGAACGCCCTTGCGCTCAAGCATCTCGTAGAGAGCCTTGTGCTCCCGATGGTGGGCATCGACAAGGGTATGAAAAGCAGTTATCTCAGCCCGAGACCGCTCAACATCCTCACGAGCTACCCTGAGCTCGTCACGCAGAGACGTCAGAGCTCTCTCGTTCTCAAGCTGAGAAAAGGCAAACTCAGCTCGATGCTTCAAGACAGTGTCCGCAAGTTGGAGACGCCTGTCCCGCTCATGTTCGAGATCGCCGCGTAACCCTTGCGTTACGCGATCAAAGAAGCTCTCGGGAACACACGAATCCCCATGATCGTGTAGAGAGCGTCTTTCCTCCTCCTCCACCCCCATTAGAGGACTCTCGCGGTGGCCAGCGCTATCTAGTTGAGCAGCTGTTGAACCACCGCGACGTGAACGGACGTCGGACGAGTTATCTCGTCCGGTGGCGCGGCTATCCCCCGTCCTGGGATACTTGGGAGCCCCGCTCCCAACTGATGATTGACGTACTGGGTCTGGTTGAGCAGTAAGACGCGGCACATCCTGTGCCGCAGAAGGACCGCCGGAAAAAGTCTTCCCGGCACGGTCGTAAAGGTATTTCAGGTTGTCAATCCCTTCGTACATCTCAGTAGAGATACGTACGCGCCACCACGGGCTGGTAAGGAGGTAAGCCTCCTTAAGTGCTCGTGCAGAGTTGTTCACACAACATGGGCACGAGTCTCCCCATGAGAGGCAGGGTAATCCCTTCTCCCTTGACAGACGATGCAGCTTGTAGCGTGCACCTGTCGGGGTTCGCTTTTCAAACTTATCACGAGCTTTGATAAGTTTGTCGTTCCAAACGTCACGACCTACATCCTCAAGGTTATGGATGTAAGCGTTCCACGCTTGAAGCAGTGAGGGACCATCACGCTTGTAATTCCCACTGTACCATCGATGTCTAAAGAAAGCATCGATAAAGAACTCATGTTCACTGTGACAGTCTTTCGCATTGGGGTCAAGGTGATAGATCCTTGACGAATCGAACAATCGTGTTCTATGACGATCCCTCATCGTCGCCGACAAGTGATCCATGACGGATTTAGGAGGCATCCATGCATTCTTCTCGGGAGGGAGACGCAAGACATTGCGGTCCCGCTCTTCCTGCGATGTGCCGACAGAAGGACTGGCACCTCGTTGCGAAGTGGTGTCCATAGGAGAACCGACACCACTGTTAGCGCCCGAGTCTCGCGACCTCGAGCGCCTTCGCTTCGGCGATGGTTCATCTGATTCATCAGATGAAACAAAGATGCTACGACGCATAGCATCATCCATGCCACGCTTGGATCGGATTCGATCGCCGTCGATACGGATCCGTCTTCCGTCCGTATCGGGAGAGTATGAGACACCGAGCTCATACTCTGTGAAGACATGAGTGTCTTCATGACCAGCGCCTGCATCACCAGGTGACACAGGCTGGGTCGCTTCAGCGACCGATAAGACATCAGTTGCTGCGGTTTCTGCTTCAGCGTCCGCACAGAGACGTGCGGACGCGCTCTCGGCGGCCTTGCTCGCGCATCGCATGGGCTTGATAACCATGCGATGAACTGTTGGAAAGTGGACTCGGACCAACAAGTGCAAACCCCGTCCCAAATGATTTGGGACGAGTATCCATTTAGTCAATCAGTCACTAAAGTGACTGATGGTTAAGGGGGGTGATGTAACGGGGTGAATCGTTGCTTAACAATTTATAAGAAATTGTTAATAGAATATAACGACAACAGTTATATTCTCAGAATATTGTCATAAGGACAATATTCTGCAGCACTTACGAGTAGTTCCTCATTGGTTGATATAGGCCATTATATCAACCAACGAAGACGCGCCACGACAGACGCACGCAATGAGTGGTGAGCAGATAGTTGATTTACACATTTGTATTCAGACATAGTTAGATGAGGATAAATAGTGATTTATTGCAGCCATTAACTATTATAAATACAGTTCTACTTTTTACTCTAACCAAGTACTCGCTTCTTCTTACCGTCTTCCTCTGCACGTACCAGTGTACGTGAAGTTCCGAGGCACCGCCTTATTCTGTCATCAGAATAAGTAGCTTGTAATGTCACCAGTACAAGCTTCAGGGTGCCCCGTTACACCTGGTAGCACTTCGTAGTCCGTCCAAGGACCACGTTCACATCTAACATGAATATGTTGGATGATGAAGATGACCAAAGCTTTCACGCTACGCGTGACGGCTACTCACATTTGAGCGATGTCTAATCGGATTCGGTCGAACGAATGGTTTCGACCATGGGCATCCATGCTGTTAGCGTCATGCTAGAGGCTCTCAATAGAGATGCCCAACATGCTACTATCGCCAAGTTCATTCAAAATGAACTTGACGCAGAACGCGAGAAAGTAGCCTTGCTTCACCAACAAAGTTCTCAACAAGCAGAGTTGTTGAGAGAACAGGGTGCTCAACAGTTTGAACTGTTGAGACAGCAGCAGGCTGCTGCTGGTGGGTCGATGCACTCGCGTCGACCCGAGACCTTGAAGATTGACATCTCCAAGTATAGGGGAGTCGAAGAGGACTCCCTCTTGAGATGGTTCGTCGAATCGGATGAAGCCATAAGGGCGCGTCGCATCGACGACGGGGAAGTGCAAGTTGCATTTGCCCAGTCAAATCTGGCAGGACGTGCCAAGGCTTGGGCACTGGGGCTCAAGTTGCACGACCCATATGAGTTTCGGTCGTTATAAGTCTTCAAGTCGCGGCTCAGACAAACGTTTGAACCGCCTAGAGCTGAGTTCAGAGCTCGAACCGAACTCTTGAAGCTTAAGCAGGGTAAGCGTGATGTGCACGCTTACGCGCAACATATACGACATCTTACGAGTAGTATAAGTTCCAATCCGGTGGATGAACACACGTTGGTTTGGTGTTCATGCAGGGTCTTGCGGATGGTCCCGTCAAGACTCACCTGTTCCGGCTTGAACTAGATTCACTAGAACAAGCCATTTCCATTGCGGAGCAGGAAGACTTCAGTCTGAGGCAGGCTCGCGCCAGCTCGACATCTTATCGTCAACCGAGACGATATGACAGCGGAGGTCCAGATCCGATGGAACTCTGTTATGTAGAGAGCGAGAAGGCTCGCTCTACAGGCTACAAGAAGTTGCAGAGATGCAACAGATGTCAAAAGACAGGACACTACGCTTACGAGTGTAGTGCCCCTCGTCCAGTGTCTCGCGACACTGGGCGTAGTGACCGTCCACCCATGAGAAAGGGGCAGGGACGCGGGTCCGCTGTTGGTGCAAAGACGCAACAACGGGATGGACCGTCAAAAAACGGACAGGATCAGTAGGTGCGGAGCACCCTACTGGTCCAGCAACGTCAAGAGAATTTGTAGGCCTCTTGATGAAGGTTGCTCCCAACACACAAACGTTGTGCGTTGCTGCTCTAGGTAATGAGATCTCACTCATTACCTTGAAACTCGAAGTGACCAATAAGTTGTCCCTTCGAGCTCAAGTCGATTGTGGGGCGTTCAACAATTTTGTGTGACGCCAATCGCTAAAAGATGGTCACTTAAAGTTCAGTGAATGTGACACACCTCCTACGAGGATGCCGGTACGTCTTGCGACAAGCGCATCCGTAACCGTCATGAAGCGTATAGTGAAGATCCACTATACGCTAGAAAATACCCAATATGACGATGACTTTATCGTATTGGATTTGGATGACAAATTTGATGTCATCCTTGGAATACCGTGGCTCAGAAGGTACGAACCACGGGTAAACTGGCAACATCGAACAGTAACGATGCCTGCCGCTTGTTCATCAGATGGCCATCTGATGAACGTTTTGGAGCGTCCACAAGCGTGTGAATGTACTACGAGTGAGTGCGATGGCCTCACTTGTGGTACGGTCGTTAGTACGACTACACAAAACCTTAGTGTAACAAACGGTTACACTTCGGAGCAAAGTTCCGGCGGCTGTGAGGAAACACAGGTTGCGCCGAAGGTCCACCACTCGAATAAGTCGAGTGGACCGGGACAAAGATGTATCCTTAGCGGGGAACATCTAGAAGAGAAACAATCGATCGGTCAGGTTAAGCGAAACGATAATCCTAGATCGACTGGAGAGTCTTACGTAGAGGATCTCGCTGTAATTGCGCAACCCCAGCTAGAGGAAGTAAAGGGAATAAGTCCCAAGATTACAAATACGGCGGAAATAAGTTCCCCGAAACCCGCGGGAATAAGTCCCCGGGAAGCCGAAGGAATAAGTCCTTCGAGGCCTGAGGGAATAAGTCCCCAGGAAATGAAAGAGACATTGAATGTCCTAGTCAATGATGGATCAAGCGTAGGCGCTTAAACACTTGATCTGATTGCGCCTCCGAAGTTGACTTCGGAGATCACTCAGTTGCCAACGCTCGAACATAAAAGGTTCTTGCGTGATCTGCGTAGTGCCAAAGTCAAGCAGATCTGCGTACTCGTCGCTGACGACGAGTGTGTAGCCGACACAAGGTCAGCAACAGTGTTCACTGAGAACGAGAGAGTTCTCATTAGTTCATCGATGGACGAGAGTGTCCTAGATGAAAAGACACGAGTTGAGCGATATGACTCCCAATCGTGGGAACCGCTTAAGACAAATCCTCTCTATGAAGATTTGGTTGAATTCAAGGATGTATTCCCTGAAACTGTTCCGTTCAAATTGCCGAAGGATAAAGGTATTCGACACGAGGTCGAGCTTAAACCAGGCTCGAAGTATTGTGTCATGAAGCAGTGGCCACTGCCTCGTGAACAAGTACTTGCGATCGACAAGTTCTTTGCCGATCGTTTAGCTGCGGGCCATATGAGGGAATCAACTTCCCCACATAGCTCTCCGACCTTCTGTGTGCGAAAAGCAACAGGAGGGTGGCGGATAGTGCATGCATTTAACAAGTTGAATGCTGCAACGGTACCGGCTCAGACGCCGATACCAAGGAAGGACGTAATTATTGATGGCATGTCAAAGAGTACCATCTTTTCGTCCATGGATTTGATGGATGGCTTCTTTCAAATCCTTATGCTAGAACAGGATGTAACCTATACCGCAGTGAGCACGCCTAGCGGCATGCTCTGGGAATGGCTAGCTATGCCACAAGGGCTTAGTAATGCCCCTGCCACGTTCAACAAATGTGTATCACATCTGTTGATACCAGTACGAGAATTCGCGCCGAGTTATTTCGACGAAGTATTCATCCATAGTCGGGCTATGGATGGAAAGTCGGACGTTGAGGTTCACATGTACCATGTCCAACAGGTTCTTACAATCATGCGAAAGCATCAATTGTATGCAAACCTCAAGAAGTGTATATTTGCAGCAAGCGAAATACCACTTCTTGGGTGCATCGTTGGTAAGAACGGTGTACGTCCTGACCCCAAAAGATCAAGGCGATCACCGACTGGCCTGTGCCAGTTTATGTCAAAGGTCTTCTAAAATTCCTTGGGCTAGCGGCGTATTTGCATAAGTATTCACTCAATTACGCCGAGATGACTGTGCACCTCTCTCGTTTGTTGAAAAAGAACGAGAGGTGGTTATGGAACGCTGAATGTCAGCGCTCCTTTGATGGTATCAAGCAGAGCTTGATACAATCCCCAGTACTAGCAATAGCCGATCAGGACAGTCCATTTCATGTGGTCTGTGACGCCAGCGATTTCACAATCGGCTGTGCATTAATGCAGTACGATCTTGAAGGCATTGAACGCGTCGTCTGCTATCAGTCGCGTCAGCTGCAACCAGCTGAGCGGAACTATCCAGTGCATGACAAGAAACTCTTTGCCATGAAGTATGCACTCGCGAAGTTCAGAGTCTATCTATTAGGAGATAGACCCTTCATTGTTTACACTGACCATGCGTCATTACGCACGGCAGTAGCCCGCACCTTCCACAACGAATGGCGCGGTGGTTGTCATTCTTTTCAGATTACAACTTTACGGTCGAGTACAAACCAGGACGACTTAATGTCGTCGCTGATGCACTCTCACGCCGGACCGACTTTGAACCTGTCGTGAAACCCAACAGTGAGACAGTCACTGTTGCGGTTATGACGTCCTCAGTACTATCTTCAACGTTGTATGATGATGTGAGGCGGGCATACGCCCAAGATGGTGAGATTGTGGAGTTGTTGACACATCTCTCACTACCATCTCGAGAATCTTCGAAACGTTTGTCGTCTGCGTATCGATCTGCATCAGATCGATACACTACTCGTAACGGTTTACTGTATTATACAGCCGTTTCTGGTGACACACCACGTGTTGTCATTCCAGATGACACTGATCTGCGTTTGCGGATCATGTTCGAGTATCACGATGCTCCTATAGGAGGACATCGTGGCCGGGAGAAAACATATCTCACGGTGAGTCGAGACTTTTACTGGCCCCGCCAGTATCAGTTTGTGCGAAAGTATGTTCGCGCGTGCGAAGTCTGTCAACGAGTGAAGTCAAGTCCTTCACTGCGTGCACCTTTACAGCCTCTACCGGTTCCGGCTGAGTGCTGGGAATCCATCTCAATGGATTTCGTCTTCGGGTTACCCAAAGACGTACGCGGGAATACGGGTATTCTCGTATTTGTTGACAGATTCAGCAAAATGGTACACCTTGTGGCTGTACCAGAGACAATCACGGCAAGTGGCTGTGCTTGTGTCTTTATTGACACCATCTTCCGACTTCATGGGATGCCCCGTGAACTCGTATCAGACAGAGATCCACGATTCACCGCTGATTTCTGGCGTTCCGTGTTCAAATCACTCGAAACGCGCTTGAAGATGTCTACATCTGATCATCCAGAGTCAGATGGTCAGACGGAACGTGCCAATCGTGTCCTTGAAGAGATACTTCGAGGATACGTACACTCCTTTAAGAGTTGGAGTGAATTCTTGCCAATGGTAGAGTTTGCCATTAACAACTCGGTGCATGCGTCCACGACACATACACCGTTTTACGTAAATGGCTTACGCCATCCGTGTCCCACAATACTAGAGTGTAACTCTGGTTTAAGGGGGGGGAGGGACTCGCGCGAGCAAAAACCGAATTGGTTCACGCTCATCACGCTCTGACGAAGAAGTCATTGCGTTTGATGCCGATATCGATAACATTGATATCGAAGAAGATGATGCCAGTGAGAGTGCGGAAGCCCTCACTGAAGAAAAAGTTGATGTTGCTGCAGTGCACTCACAGCGCACTGAAGCTAACGAGTCATCAGATGAGTTTATACGGGCTCGTGAAAAGGTAGTCCGTTTGTTCAAGACTCCATCGCCGAAGCGGTGGATAAGCAAAGCAAAACGCAGACATGAATGGAAGGTCAAACGCTCTTTTATTTAATAAAGGTGACTTAGTCCTACTGTCTACGGTTAACCTACCAAAGCACGTAGTGACTAACTTGGGTAGCAGTAAACTACTACCCAAGCACATCGGCCCATTTCGTGTATTGTATCGCCTAGGCAATGCATACACGATCGAACTGCCACGTAAGATGCGAACGCATCCCACGTTTTACGTTGGTCGGCTTAAGCCGTACCATCAGTAAGCTGCTTCTTCCGATGAAGAACGCCCTTGCGCTCAAGCATCTCGTAGAGAGCCTTGTGCTCCCGATGGTGGGCATCGACAAGGGTATGAAAAGCAGTTATCTCAGCCCGAGACCGCTCAACATCCTCACGAGCTACCCTGAGCTCGTCACGCAGAGACGTCAGAGCTCTCTCGTTCTCAAGCTGAGAAAAGGCAAACTCAGCTCGATGCTTCAAGACAGTGTCCGCAAGTTGGAGACGCCTGTCCCGCTCATGTTCGAGATCGCCGCGTAACCCTTGCGTTACGCGATCAAAGAAGCTCTCGGGAACACACGAATCCCCATGATCGTGTAGAGAGCGTCTTTCCTCCTCCTCCACCCCCATTAGAGGACTCTCGCGGTGGCCAGCGCTATCTAGTTGAGCAGCTGTTGAACCACCGCGACGTGAACGGACGTCGGACGAGTTATCTCGTCCGGTGGCGCGGCTATCCCCCGTCCTGGGATACTTGGGAGCCCCGCTCCCAACTGATGATTGACGTACTGGGTCTGGTTGAGCAGTAAGACGCGGCACATCCTGTGCCGCAGAAGGACCGCCGGAAAAAGTCTTCCCGGCACGGTCGTAAAGGTATTTCAGGTTGTCAATCCCTTCGTACATCTCAGTAGAGATACGTACGCGCCACCACGGGCTGGTAAGGAGGTAAGCCTCCTTAAGTGCTCGTGCAGAGTTGTTCACACAACATGGGCACGAGTCTCCCCATGAGAGGCAGGGTAATCCCTTCTCCCTTGACAGACGATGCAGCTTGTAGCGTGCACCTGTCGGGGTTCGCTTTTCAAACTTATCACGAGCTTTGATAAGTTTGTCGTTCCAAACGTCACGACCTACATCCTCAAGGTTATGGATGTAAGCGTTCCACGCTTGAAGCAGTGAGGGACCATCACGCTTGTAATTCCCACTGTACCATCGATGTCTAAAGAAAGCATCGATAAAGAACTCATGTTCACTGTGACAGTCTTTCGCATTGGGGTCAAGGTGATAGATCCTTGACGAATCGAACAATCGTGTTCTATGACGATCCCTCATCGTCGCCGACAAGTGATCCATGACGGATTTAGGAGGCATCCATGCATTCTTCTCGGGAGGGAGACGCAAGACATTGCGGTCCCGCTCTTCCTGCGATGTGCCGACAGAAGGACTGGCACCTCGTTGCGAAGTGGTGTCCATAGGAGAACCGACACCACTGTTAGCGCCCGAGTCTCGCGACCTCGAGCGCCTTCGCTTCGGCGATGGTTCATCTGATTCATCAGATGAAACAAAGATGCTACGACGCATAGCATCATCCATGCCACGCTTGGATCGGATTCGATCGCCGTCGATACGGATCCGTCTTCCGTCCGTATCGGGAGAGTATGAGACACCGAGCTCATACTCTGTGAAGACATGAGTGTCTTCATGACCAGCGCCTGCATCACCAGGTGACACAGGCTGGGTCGCTTCAGCGACCGATAAGACATCAGTTGCTGCGGTTTCTGCTTCAGCGTCCGCACAGAGACGTGCGGACGCGCTCTCGGCGGCCTTGCTCGCGCATCGCATGGGCTTGATAACCATGCGATGAACTGTTGGAAAGTGGACTCGGACCAACAAGTGCAAACCCCGTCCCAAATGATTTGGGACGAGTATCCATTTAGTCAATCAGTCACTAAAGTGACTGATGGTTAAGGGGGGTGATGTAACGGGGTGAATCGTTGCTTAACAATTTATAAGAAATTGTTAATAGAATATAACGACAACAGTTATATTCTCAGAATATTGTCATAAGGACAATATTCTGCAGCACTTACGAGTAGTTCCTCATTGGTTGATATAGGCCATTATATCAACCAACGAAGACGCGCCACGACAGACGCACGCAATGAGTGGTGAGCAGATAGTTGATTTACACATTTGTATTCAGACATAGTTAGATGAGGATAAATAGTGATTTATTGCAGCCATTAACTATTATAAATACAGTTCTACTTTTTACTCTAACCAAGTACTCGCTTCTTCTTACCGTCTTCCTCTGCACTTACGAGTGTGCGTGAAGTTCCGAGGCACCGCCTTATTCTGTCATCAGAATAAGTAGCTTGTAATGTCATCAGTACAAGCTTCAGGGTGCTCCGTTACACCAGCGGTAAATCTTTTTACAAGTTTATTAAAGCTTACGTTTGGCACTGATATTTGGTGACCTCGATAGTCGCTGTTCGACCTGGCTAAATGAGCGTGTTGCCGGCCTCCCGAGCAAGGAGGGAGAGGGGGGCTAGCTATTTCCCAACTTAAAGCCGAATTACTTGCTATGGCTGCAATCACCATGGAAACTTGGAGTTTTACTGCGAGGGGTACGGATTTACTCATAGGGGACATTCTAATGGCCTCGCAATAACCTTTACACCCAAACTCCACCAGCTGTACTCTTGGATACACGCCCTGTCGTTCCTCGGGTCTTCGGGCTGGTCACACGGTGTGAACAGCTGGAAGACACATGATGAACGAGCATGGTCTCCCACACCCGATGTCCACGTGCACGTGACTGTTGTAGCAGACTTTGCGGCCTTGTAGATGCGGATCTTCCACTGTGTCTTCGGTGGGAACACAACACCTGCTCACTCGACATTTCGTCGCTTCTTGGTGCCAACCTTGCACGCGTCTGTAAGTTTCTTCGAGCTACTTACGAACTGATGGTGGAGCAATGGTTGCCATAATTAAAGATCCTTTATGTGTGGCTACTCGACGGAAGCAGAAACCTCTTGCAAGACTCGGACAACTGGATTTAGGAGCTTTCTTCAGGCCCTGTAGGCAACTTTGTTTTCCGGGCATCGAATTCTGGATCGCCCTTCGTCTTCACAATACGACAACTTAGGCCAAGTCCTCGTTTAAGACCCATCCTGGTTGCGTTTATTGCCAAATTCCCAGAAATTCTAATTGCACGGAGGCTCGAGACCTTAACCCGATCGTGACAGTGCCTCCTGACACCACCTCTGACTAATGGCTCGGCCCGGAGAGACGCGACGACGGAAGTGTTCGTTGTATAATCACGATGGACGGTACAAACACAGCTCACACCTTTTTGCCTCTTCTTGGGACAAGGCACTGCTCATTCTTCGACAGTGGACTGGGGGGACCTATCACCTCTGTAAAGTGGTCTCCTACTCGGCCTTACATAGAGCGGTGGGGTTTAGAATACCCTGAGAACACTTGACGCGTTCCATAGTGCATTACAGACAGTCGGCCTTAGCTCAGGCCGGGCGGATCGGGCTGCAGGAGTTCAATATAACACCAAGTGGCCTGGTCAGGAGATAGCATGCGGTTAGGGGAGGCACTGCACCCTATCTCGTGGGCGAGACTTTGACGCATTACTGGTGGCACTGTTTGGGCAAAACAGCTATGGCATCGCATTAAGGTGAGAGCCACTTCCATCTAAGACTCGCAAAGACAGGTGCCGGGGTGCCCCTTACCGGATTGCCTGCACACATACGCAACCTGCTCGAACCAATGGTAGGACTGTGCAGCAGCGCAGACTCTTTGGCGGGTCTTTGCATAACAATGGGGGGCTAGGCTTAGCAGACCCGGTTGAGGACTCACAAAACATTTTCAGCCTCAGTTTATCTCAGGTACCCCGGAATATTTGGAACTACGTGAGGCGCTTGTATGGTCACTTACCCTCGGATCGGAGGCAAATAATATATAGATGGTGTTTTCAGAAATTAGAGGATAATTGGGTTCTAGGTGTGACGCACACCCTGCAAGCCATATGGGCTCGTCGCTGCAGAAGCAGGGATGGTTCCCTAAACAATTCTTCCTTTCGGGCGAAGGCAATGCTTTTGGGCTGTTTACGACAGGAATACCTGACACTACGTGACCTTACCGTGGAAAAATCCCGTAATGATATCCGAGAGGCGGATGATGTAGCTTACACAGCTTTCATGGACACTGTGATAGATGACGTGCCACGAATGCCTCCGCTATCCGTGGACAGCTCCGCTGTGGTCCTCTTCAGTGGTGGGTCTAGTGACAATCCCGGCCCGGGTGGTGCGGCCGCTAATTTAACGTGAACGATACGTCTTTAGATCCGGTCGGAGTGCGTTGGATGTTCATCGTATACCTCGCAGCCACCACTACTACAAAAAATATGCGGCAGAATACTAGGCCCTCCTTTTTGGGCTTCGCAAGACGCTGGGGTACCATCTCCAGCGACTACACGTCGTTGGGGACAGCGAACTGATACTAGGATAATTATGTCGCAGGAGGCCGCCGCAGGCTAAATATCTTCAAGACTTGTACGGGCAATGTAGATTGTTGGGGGCCGAGTTGGGCGGCGCCACGTGGACTCACCACCTTCGACAATTTAACAAGAAGGCGGACGCCTTGGCAAACATCGCGATAGACTCAGGGCGCAGCATTCAGGTGCTAGGTCCTGAAGTGGCAACGCTGCCACCCAAATGGGAGGTTGTTACAATCTATTTACGCGGCGACCTGGAGCATTGGATGGGCACGCTATGAGATAAGGCTGGACAAGCCGATATTCAGGGAAATAACCCTCGCTTTGCAGCCGCAGGTTGCTTTGTTAACAGTATTGTTAGTTAGCACAGCGGCGGGGGGGGGTAGGCCTTACCGGACGGGCATTTTCGGGTCGTTAGTCCCTTTAAATGACTGTAATGTACCAAAAAAAACTACTTGGCGTAGCCTGAATAATTTCATAGATTTTGCACATTAATCATATTTAATTGGCAGTTTTCCCGTGACAAATACACAAACAGCTTCGTCTTTTCCACTTGCTAAAGGTATAAATCCGAAAGCAGAATATTAGAATGCCCTGATAGAAGTATTCTTCTGTTAGAAAGTGCCAAATATAGAATGACAGCTGAGGTGAACTGCATTATTTTTTGCATCTTTCTTAATCAAACGGTGTATATGTAATATACAGGGTTTCATAATAATCGAAGGATTATATGATCAATGAAAAGATATACATTTCTTGCTCAACTTATAGGCCGGAATGTGATCCTGTTTGCGTCCACCTCAGGCGAATTAAAAGATGGCCCAATGGCTCCTCGTGTCTCCCATATCCATAAATTCTAATGTAGCATTTAAGTATGTACTGTATTCCGCGAAGATGATGAACACATTGACGCAGAAAATTATCTGTAAAATCGAGAGAAGGAAGATATGACATGAGGGATAGGTCTTCAAAATCAAGCTCGATGCGACGACCGCAACGACATAACATCACCCTACCGCCACATCATCTCAGCTACAGCGTCACCCGAATGTCTAGTATATAAAATGATCCAAAAGAGTAGACGCTATTGGTGTCCGCATGCTCTGCGTGCCCACACCTCTTGGTGTTATACCACCTTTTATAATAACCCATTTTGTGTGTCCGTTGCAACACAAATTAATATCATTTGTACTTTTCATCTCACGTCGCTACTTTTAAGACGTCAACAAGTGTTTTAATTTTGTCTTTAATAATAGCGAAGGATACCAACGTAGGAGCAGCTAAAGGTTTAACATCGTGAGCTGCACCACCAGAGGTGAAGACATGCTTCCTCGTCATCATGTAAAAGATAAAGTCATGAAGACGGAAAGAGAGGGATGACGGTGGCTTAAGGTGCTCATGTATTTTGTTGATTGCGAGCCCAAACGGCGAAGCTATTAGTAACTGTGAACAAGGTACTTGAATATTCATAACATGATTTGGTTATCTGGACTTATTACTCATATTAAATAGCGAGCTACAGGACTTGATGTCCTATCTTATTCTACACAAAAGTAAAACGGGTATTCTAAGAGGCATGTGGGTGTATGTAGCAATACATTTAGGTATATTAAAAAACTACCCTCACCACCCTAGCTTCACAAGTACTAAAACAAATGGCCTTTTTGTCAAAGCTTTCTATCGTCGAACACTACTAATTAGTCAACTTCAATGGGCTAAACATTTCACTACGTGAAGATTCTTTGCCACACAGATAGATAGATGACCACAGTAAACATTCGGGACAACAAAGTGCCACTCTCTGTGGATGTACACGCCTGTATGAGAGCTACACAGCTTTTTAAGTCAGAAGAAGACTTGGTGCTCAAAGATCAATATTATTTCTAAAGAACTAGACTCTATGAGTCAACAAGCGTAAAGCTTAAGGTCCCGTATCAGGGGACCAAACGATTCAATGAATCTACAGCACTTAAGCGCTCAGAGTAGCTACCTCAGGGGGGGGTGTTGCTAATTTCAAACGACTAACGATCAGAGACTCCTCGTAAGACACATGTCTTAGACAAGATCAAAAGGGGAACTGAACTTTGTTCACGTTCAACAAAGTTCAGTTCCCCTTTTAGGACATGCGTGCCTTGACTAGGTATCATTTTCTAGAATGAATATCTTTATTCTGGAAAATATTACCCAGTCAAGGCACTCATGTCCTAATTTATTATCTTGAAGATCTTTCCTATCTTGTGGCTGACACCCGTCATCCCCTCGTACCAATAAAATATTCTAAATCTCTATCACTGGGATACTGTTCCGTGTGTCGAAGACACAGGGTACCGAGTACCCTACAATATGTAACCCTTTAAACCTTTCCCCACCAGACTGACGTTTACCCAAGCGTTAATCGAACTTTGTTCCTCAACGATGTCAGTGCGCCTGCAATTAATTTTCTACGTTAACGCAAAGCTTAAGAACTACGTTCTTATTGCATAACGAGTCACAGAATATTCGTCTATCTCTAATGGAGAAGGCAGTAGACTTTGGTAGTGATACCCGTTTCCTGGGTGATGCAAGGAAAATGTTCGCTTATACCTGGGGAATCCTCCTACTACGTTAAGTCCGTTTTTTGAACGTGATAATGCGAATGCACCGATGGCGCCGCACTCAGCGTTTAATTCGGATGATGCAACATCATAGAACCGCTTGGCGAATAGCAACAGCTGTCTGTTAGACAAGAAAAAGCGCGTGGCGCCATGCACAAATGGTTACGACCCTTGCGATCCAGCGTTGTTTTTTTGTTCACTTCACTCAGTTTAAAGGAACGTCTACGTCAAACAACTGACCGAACGGCGACAAATTGGACCATTGGTCCTGGACCAGCTTCCCCCGAGGAAGGTGCAAGTGGCCAGGCACTTCAAGAGAGGAACCTGGAGCCATATTTGACCACGCAAAGTCAGTACAAGGCACGACTTGAGCTGCAAGCACGTGGTACACCGGTTCCACCGATTAAAGGTATACTCATTCTCTTGCTTGCAAGCGAAACAACGGACGCATAAGACTACGGATTTATTCACTGGTTGTACCGCACTCGTCGCCGTAGTACGTACGCTCGAAGAGCTAGTGCCAATGTGGACGATGTGCATCTCGAACGAAAGCTTATATTTGATTATGCCAAGCTTAAGACCAACTGTGCAATCGCAAGCTCTATGCTTCGGCTACTACGGTAGCCGCGAGTGCTGGTCAGACTGTGACCACTAGCCCACCAACCCACACCCCTAGTGGGTGGAAATGGCATCGGTATTGATATGACACTGGCCACGATATTTACATGTATTCACGACGTAGGGGCAATATTGCCGAAGGAAATTTTATACTCTGATGAGCTTTTTGACTCCTCGTACCCACGCCACTTCGCCAGATGTTAAAATTTTAACAATGACGACGACGTCGTTTCAGGAGTCTCTCCATGTAGAACTGGCAATTCCGTTGCTCTTCGAGCAGCGTCGGTGGAGGTCAGTAACCTAAGGAGGAGCATGATAAGGTGCTTCTTGAGATAAGTGGTCTCTGTGAGACATTGGGTAAGACCTAGAGTGCACTCGACGCGACGCAAGCTCGGGATCAGGCATTGTAGTCAGGTCACACCCGAATGGAAGCTTAGCTTGACCTCCTGATTTAGATTTAGAAACCAATGTCAAGACCAACTTAAGCGGCGCAAGCACCTTTGAATTACGTGGGACGAATCCTCATATCGCTTAAGCAAGCCAACTTAGAACACAGCATATGAGCACAATTCGCTTGAAAGGTTGAGCGTATGTGCTAGTCTCTTCTTAGCAACGACCGTGAATGTTCCAATGAAGCGCGGACGAAACGTTTCTTATTTAAACAGCGGACATTCATCTGTAGGTGCGTTTTAGCATTAAGCTATACTTGGTCTCTAACCTCGTAACGTTTGATTTATCCTTTGTTTTTAGGATCTGCTAGTTGTTTGTTTATTCTTAAATTTCAGCCCTTATGTCATTTACATGTAACAAGACATTTAATCGCGTTACGAGAAACCCGCCTACCTGTATTTACAGTAGCAGGGCTGATATCAGCAAGCTTATCGGCATTTCTGCTCTGACAAGCCATGAGCCACAAATTTGTTGCATCAACGGAACGCGAGGGCGGGTGAGACCTTCTACGTAGAACATTATATATCCTGTAGAGGCATGAACAGCGTTGTTCAAATAAAAATTAACATAGGGGGGAACATGGATATCTGAAGTTTAGGCGCTTAGAGCAAGCGCTTCGCAAAACTTCATTATTGACGCGAGTATCACGCTCAGATTAACCATAAGTCTGTGAATGATCCGCTGCAGACATGTTAAACCGGGTGCCAAGCACATTGAAGATGTGCTTCCAAAACTATTCAGAAGCGGGTATGTCTATCAGAGACAACTTTCACTGGCGAACCATTTTGTCGCAATACACGGTCGATCAACAGCTTCGCTGTACCTTCGGCATCAGTAGAGTCCGGCACTGCCGCTAGGTGAGCCATCTTGCTCAATCGGTCAAGAAAGAAAACAATGACAATCATGCTCTCCGAATTTTCGGTAGCCAAACGCAAAGTCCATACTCATAAAATCACAACACCCATAGGATACAGGTATATTATCCAGTGGCGCCGCCGTATGTGCTGAGGGTACGACCCGTTGACACGTTTCACATGCATGCACATGTGTGCTCACCTATTTGTACAACTTGGGCCACCAATGCGCCTGGTCCATTCAGCTACAGGTCTTCTCACGACCAAGATGGCCGCTCAAATCAGTGTCATTTGCCATAAAGAGGATACGATACTTCAAGTTCTCATTATGAGAAACAACGATGCTAGGCTCATCTCCAACAATTGCGCAAAAGCACAACAACCCTATATCAATTACATATTGATGGAGGCTCGGACGTTAATGTGCCGAAACTCCTATTTCCGAGTCCTTATACTAATGAATTGCAAGAGTACGTAGCAAAGCTACACATTGTTCATCCGTGGTATTTGCCGCAAAAATTGAGTTAGTCGCTGTAGATGACAGCGTAGTGACGTGAGAAATATCATGGTCAGTTCGATGCTTTAGCGCATCAGCCAAAGCACATTGCTTTCCTGGATTATACTTCACTTCGATATTATATTCGGCTATAATTAAATTCAACGAGCCATCCTATGAGAGAGATATGGCGAATGTGTCGCAGTGCGCAATGAAGAATGGTCTGTGTGGATTACAATTTTTTTTTAAGCCAAGCAGATGTACTTTAAATTTGGCTAGATCTTACTTCATAGCAAGCAGCTCTTTTTCATGATATATATAATTCTTTTCAGCACCTGTAAGAAGTAGAATTCGAATGCAATGACGCAATCGCGTCCATCGACATCTGCCTGTAACAGAGCACTGTCTTTGGCAAAGTCAGATGCGTCACAGACGACACTGAATGGCTGATCGGGATCATGAAAGATATTATTGGCGCATTAACTAGACTTTTCTAACTGTTTTACAATCACCGTATCAGTGTTACCCTAACACCAATCCATATCCTTTTAAAGGAGAATGGATAATTGCTGAGCCATGTATGCGTAACCCGCACTGTACTTATGCGAGTGATTGGCAAGATTAAGCCACTTAAGTAAACCTTTTTGGCTCTTTAATAACCGGAAAATTGACTATGGCCCTTTACTTAGCGGGGTCCACTCGAAGCCCTCGCTTCCCAAGAAAGCACCCCAAAAATATCTAATGCACCAAAAATGTATTTCCGAGCACATTTCTCGCGAGCATGCACTCTAGCACCGGTAGTAAATGATCAATGCGATCATCTACATCAAATCCACCGTTTGTTACGTGACTATGGACAAAGATGTCATCAACGAACGTTTGTGCATAGCCTCGATGAGGTTTGATTAGTTGTGTCCGGAACGTTTCACCAGAAGGTTAAAAGTATCCGGGCATTTGACAGCCCTTGTTGCATAACGAGTCACTTTTAGAGCATACCGCTCGGGATACTAACCGCTGCTAGCGTAATATCGCTCTATCACACAAGCAGATGATTATAAACATCGACTAAGTCGAGCAAACTGTTCAATTTACAGCCTTCCACATTTTTCTGAAGAAAGTACTTCCGGATGTTGTTGTCTGAGTCAGGACAGTCGCAGCAGTAAGTTTATTATAAGTATTAACAAAGCGCAACTTACATTTGGCATCCTAACACAAAATTTTGGTGTGTAATGAGGAGATTTAATCTTAAGCTCCATTTTAGCCGCGTGCTTTGCACGAAAGAAATAGTCAAGAAAGTCACATTTTTCTTAGGTAAACGCCACTGCCGCTGAGCAGCTGAGCGCTGCTGAGCAGCATTAAGCTCCTGGAACTAAGGTCATTTCAGGGCATATTCCTCAATCGGAAGGGAAGACAGATGGTGGTTTATGACTCACAACACCTTGTATATTTTTCGTTATAGTATAAAAATGGAACCAAGGATCTTCAAGGATTATATATCCACTCCGGGCACTGAGTGCCGCCTTGTTCTATAGGACCGATGCATCTATTGATGAGGACAAGTTGAACTCGAATTTGAGTCCAATGACCACTGATTCGAATATATCTCCTGCTTTAAGGCATGTCTAAACTCGCCATCAGACAAATTCTCTAGCTCAAACAGAGCATCCGAAGATTGAAGGGTTTCCAGGCTAACATTGCCCTTATTCTGGCCGGTCACTTCGTTGACAGGTATATATTGTGTATCAAAATTGTCACTATGTGACTGCTAGGACGCCTGGCGCTTAGCAATTGCCAACTGGCGTCCAGGTCGTCTCTTCGACGATACCTTACACCCTTCTGGGTACGGACAATAGTGTCTCCTTGGCTAATACTAGTAGCAGTATGCTCTCTACGGGAGATAATGTCTTGATCGACATTCGGTGAAGTGTTACGTAACTCAAACGATTCAATCAGTGAACTTAAAAACTCCACTCCATTTGCATTATAGAGCCTATCCCTGAACTTTATGGCATTTCACCAATAATATCATTACCAACATAAAGTGTGGTGCCTTAACGCCTGACCGCGCTTGATGCATTTTCAGTGCCACCACACAAACATGAAAAAAACTGATAACTCGGCTCTAAGCCATCCTTGCTTTCAGCATACAGTGAATTGTTATTACGACAAAAACACTCAGCGGATTACGAGCAGTATATCTAATACTCAAAGAGCTACAATCAAAAATTCATGTTTAGAGCATTGGAATTAGTTAACTCAATAATTTAATGTCCGGCACATTGACATCGTTTTATTAATGACTCACGCCAAAAGTGCTTTTGTTGCCTAGCAAATGTGATCTCAGGACTCTTCTAAACTTCGCTAGGAGCGCTGCGCGTAGCGTCTAGCGTATTAGACCTCCACTCTATCCATGGATAACGGTATTCAAGCCAAGCCACATTTAGGATGAGATCATTACTAGTGTTCTATCAAGTCCAAGACAGCGTTCAATGCTATCAAAGTCTAAAAACTTTATATTTAAGTTCAATGGGGCTATTATTACAGTGACACGACTTCCAGTCACTAAATGAACCGTTATTGAATCATCCCTATGCACTGTAAACGCTTCAGCATTACGCTGACTTCTTTTAAGGGATCGACTTCGAGCATATTTTCAAGACGCCCTGAATTAATTGAATTCAACCGAGTCTTTTTAAAGCCGTAGAAGCTTTTGCCTCAGCGACCAACGAGCCAGACTTGTATCCACGCTCCATACCAGTAGGTATGAAACTCTATGGGGTTAAGCCTTGTTTATCTTTACCATCTAAAGGTATTACAGAACCCTTTTCTACCCCAGTTGGGCGCCCTGCGCCCAACTGGGGTTAATATTTTTCCGTTCCATGTCAGACTATCGGCTCGGAGATGAGTGTTGACTCGTAGCCTGGCACTGTCTACGTGAAGGGCAACCAGGCCGCAAGTATTACGTGATTCCGCACATAAAACATTTCGTACAACGTGTTGCTGCTCATCAGCTTGAAGCCCACCTTCACCTTTATCTTCAGCATAGCTGAGATCAGTAGGCTCCGGTCTGTTATCGGCCGGAGTACTCGTGGATATGGCTCTCGCAGAGCTAGAATCGTACCCATTCCAGCCAAGTCTGACAAACATAAATTATGCTTAGCGCTAAGAAAAGTTCTTACATCCTCTTCGAATGTAGAGGGGTGAATTCGAAAGACTTCAGTTCTGGCAATGCTAGTAAGGAGAACCTCCAGGAGTAGAGTCACATGGACTGTATCAGGCAGGAATCAGACTGCATAGCAGCCATGATAGTTCTCAGCTCTTAGACAAAGTTTGTTAACTCATTCTTACCCTGACGGGTTGATTAACGTGTGCGTGCACGCATTAAGTCTTATTAGGTGGTCAAAATACCTGTACCAATTAGGATCTAATTGACTCCTATGTGGAAACGCTAAGTTGACCGACGTACTACACGTCAAATACCATTCTTAAAACTTCCATCGAGCTTTGAGATAGCCAGCGAGACCTGTTGATCGTCAAGATAGACCAGGCCTGATCTCATGACCATCCCAATTTCACGAATTCAGAGGACAAGGTTTTCACCCTCCTTTCCTGGGCAATTTTACTTTCACTATATGTGGACGAGTCCTAACCTCTTCGTCTGCAACCGACTCATAGCGCGTAAGGACAGCCAACGCCATTTGTCTTAAACCTTTCCTGGAAGAGACAATTCACACTGCAGTAAGCCCTTAACACGTGCAGTCAGCACCTCCGGGCCTTGTGATACAAGAAATTTCACACACTCTGGACCCAAGATTTTGGTCAGCTTATCAAGCGTGACCTTTTAATCCATAAAGAGGGAAGTGGGGTTTTACATACTCACAGAGGATCAGCCTTTTTGGACTCGGGGGCAGATCGACTAAAAGTATTGCCAAGTGCAGCGTAGCTACACAGCTTTTTAAGTCAGAAGAAGACTTGGTGCTCAAAGATCAATATTATTTCTAAAGAACTAGACTCTATGAGTCAACAAGCGTAAAGCTTAAGGTCCCGTATCAGGGGACCAAACGATTCAATGAATCTACAGCACTTAAGCGCTCAGAGTAGCTACCTCAGGGGGGGGTGTTGCTAATTTCAAACGACTAACGATCAGAGACTCCTCGTAAGACACATGTCTTAGACAAGATCAAAAGGGGAACTGAACTTTGTTCACGTTCAACAAAGTTCAGTTCCCCTTTTAGGACATGCGTGCCTTGACTAGGTATCATTTTCTAGAATGAATATCTTTATTCTGGAAAATGTTACCTAGTCAAGGCACTCATGTCCTAGTTTATTATCTCAAAGATCTTTCCTATCTTGTGGCTGACACCCGTCATCCCCTCGTACCAATAAAATATTCTAAATCTCTATCACTGGGATACTGTTCCGTGTGTCGAAGACACAGGGTACCGAGTAACCCATGATGTGTAACACCTTTACTACGCCTGAAATGTATTGTCTTAGGCGTCGCATGCTACTCTTTTCCATTAGCTTATGGACTATCACGCGTTTAATTTGCTTTTTCGACACAATCTGTGTGTTTAGACGAAAATAGCACCAGCGTACAGAGCTCATTCTGAAGCGTTTAATGCAATTTTTGGAGCCTATCGAAAGGTAGACATCGAATAAATATTCTGTGATTTGTGTAACCGTATTTTTGAGGTTTTAAACTTTTTGACGCAGTGAGCTCGAAAGGTGCTGGAATTTACTTAAACAAGAAGTTTCCATTACTACAAAACAGAACTGTCTCAACAATTTAAAACTGGGAACAGCAGAATCGCTAGAATTCGGAATTGGATCTACATTTTAGAATGACGAAATACGTCAAAACTATTAATTATCGAATAGTTATCGCTCAAGGATCAGATCAGACATTCTATTGAAGAAACGTAACTGTCTAGAAACAAGCATAGAAGCAATCCTTAACGACGAGGGTGGCGCTCTACTAGAAGAATGTGTTGGAGATCGGGATGAGCAGTGCGATGTGCGGCAAAACATTCCGAAAATTTTTTGGCGTCGGCGACTGTTGGTTATGCATAAGAGGGCAGTCGATAGATGAAGAAGCTGCAGAGATGGGTAAAGAAGCTATAGTTACCAAAAGACAGGAAGCACGTCTTCAAAGTGGTGGAAGAGGGTATCGCAGCGACAGTAAGCTATATTAGTAAGAGCAGCAGATACAGAGGCATGGTGTGCGAGATAGCGATCAACCTGGCTAGTGTATGACACACAGTTCGAATAATATTTTCCTTTCTACCTCATCAAGTGCGAGCTCAACATTGGCCAGCAGATAACCCTTCTCAACATGCGGCATCTAAATCTGATTTACCCTCGTTTAGCTGGCAAGCGCTCACTGCCAATACCTTAAAATAGCTTGTCTGTGGTGATGAAATGCCAATTAAGCCAGATTAGAAAAATGAGTTGATTTTAGCCAGTCTAAATACACCATGTAACATACGCAGCTTTCCAGTGTACAAACAAATGGGATAGAGCTGTACATATCTTGCTAAGCTTTTAATAAAGCAACACCCAGCAAATCCTTGCAAGGTAAAGTGGGCCAGCGCTAATCGTTTAATGTGCGACTTTTCCCTTTTTTTTAATTGAAGTGCTCCTTGTAGTAGGTATTAAATTAAACCAACTAGTATACAGAAATAGGTGCAATTTCAGACGCTTTAAATTGGGCGATATAGAGTTGCTACATTTCCACCGAAGACATCACAACATGACTGCCATAGTCGCATTTGCATGTAAAATTTTTGCTGTATTGAAAACGAGTGCATTGTTTCATCAACCAAGATAGTAAGTCAAATGCTAACTTAGCTCATTATAATTATTTGGCTGTACCACTTCAGACGTTCTAAAAAGCAGTTTATCGAGCTGTACTACTGTAGGCGATGTCCCGAAGTAGACTATCGAGCTGCACCTCTGTAGACGTTATCAGAGTACATTATCAAGCTACACCTATTTGTCTTCCACTAAAAGTGACGATAGTCGTGTACCACACGGTACGAGAATGACGCTACTTCTGCAGCGCTTCGCCTTAAACATCACTTATTGCTTTTAATGATGAGATCTGAGCTCGCAAAGAGCAAAGCAGACTTTATCCATCTATATGTTAGACCAAAAAATATCTTCGGTGGGGAGCTTCGACTCGGATCGCGCACAAAAGAGAGACGCCATAATTTGTGGTCGGTTATTGTTTCGTTGACTAGTCTTCATATAAGCACTTACAGCATTGTGCAATCAGCAAACACATGTATATCCAAAAGGGAAACAAACACATGTAATAAGACGAGATTAAAATAAACGAACAGTTTTGTGCAGGGTATCACTTCAGTGAACGATGTTAGTTACGATTGAATAAAAGTAAATATTTTTTAATTCAAGCAATTTGATCGGTAGATGAGCTTAAAATCTCTTTAAGGCACATTTACTGTGTGCGAAGTTATTTTATCATTTTAGAGAGAGGTTGCAAGTGGGCGGCATCTTCTGTCATTAGAAAGGATCCAAAAAGAAGGAACGATATGCTAATGCATCGCGGCTACTATGATGAGCATAAAGTCTTATACAATTGGAATGATTGCGATAAAGTATATCGAATGCTGATTTAGGACAGACGTCTTCTGTCCTGCTACGTAGCTTGTTAAAGAAGACTAAGGGCCAGAAAAGCAGTATCTTGATCGTGGGGCTACGCCGGGAAACGAAGCCTTCAATCTTAGCATATCTGGAGATCCACCTGGTGGATTGGATTGCCTTCAGGAGCGCGCGAGACTACTTGTGGTCCGCATAGAGATCATGAAGCACTTTAACATGACCTACGACGTGCTACAGAAGCATACGATATGCATCCGGTTGGCACTCACGTCTGAATGTAATCGCGCTCCCTTAGTCAAACCCTGGGGCTAATTCCACGCACTGTGCAGAAATTTGTACAGTGCGAAACGCTGTGGGAAAGCCTCCGGTCGACGCAATGTATTAAGTGATGGCCAAGCTGCTCATCGATAAATTGTATCCAACTTGTTGTGAGTCTTCAAATTAAACGAGACTTCATTTACGCTGGAACTCACTACTCACACCATTATTTATCTAATAAAACTCAAATAAAATGATGACACGGGAAACTAGGCATAGCTATACATGTCGGTGGAGGCATCCATTATTTCGTCTAGTTTGGCTGTTAATATCTTTTATTTCCTCACTGGATTTTCTTTGCCCAAATCTGAGTATGCAGAGCTATTGATCGACGGTAAAAGCGCCACAGATGCGCTTAGGATGTTCAGCAACGCTAACATACCGAAGGCATAATTGACTTTTTTCTCTACAGTAATGGAAGACCGAGGAGCTCAAAGCTAGTCGTGGTGACCTTGAATTTATTTATCACGCATCAGAATGTTGGCAAGTTCAGCAGGTTTTGGTACCAAAGGACTCTTTTTAGAAGCAATTGGGAACTATTCGTCCACTAAACTGGTACCCAGTAAAAATGGGCCCAAACTTGACTGTCCATCTCGAGCTCGCAGAGCTATGCAAGATAGTGTTATGAATCTGTAACTATGTAGGTAAACACTGTTAATATTTGTTTTGATATGGTATTCTATATATTCATTCAATTCGATTACTGTACTAAGTGAATTTTTATCTGGTCCTAAATCGTATAGTGAAGTGGTAGTTTACCTTACCACAAGATAAATGGAGTCAAAAAATATACTCCTTAATTACATTAGTAAGTATTTATGTGTACTTAAATATATGTATGTTCACACATATTTCAAGGCGTATACGATGCATATGTCATGAAATAATATACTATGTTTTTGTGACTGCAGTATCGATTTTATTTCCAAAGGACAATGAGCCTCTCAGCAAATTTTTCCAGGATGAGAAAGTTCACAGGGTACTTACTTGATGACCTGAATAGGACACGAACACATGTCGAATAGAGTAATTACATTTACTTTTGTTAAGTAGTTATCTGTGGAGCTACACAAAACTTGTATGATAAGTGTTTTATAATTATCGATTTTTTTGCAAAAATTTTCGACTGCCTTGTCCTATGGACCCCTACGTCCAGTACATTCTTTTCATTGTAATGCTGCATGAAGTGTTCCATCGACAAGCAAAAAAGCATGCATAAATACGTATGAGTGTATGAAAGCTGATCAATTTTCGCGATTTTCACATAAAATATACACGCAAATCCGAGCCAGTAAAGACGTATAACTCATCGAAGAGCTGTACATTAACAGTGCAAAAATTCTAGTTCTCGTACACATAAAAGCATCAATTCTTTGCCTTATTGTGCGTCATCGTTCACTTAAAATTCGATACTAATAGTGTAGTCCGATGTTGAAGAGAACAACCGTTAATAGCGGTCCAAAGGACTATGTATCCAGTCGAATCTATTAAATGACTGATGATGAGGTCGGTATCCCAAATTACAATCGATACACATGACGTAATTACTTACGCACTAAGATACAAAAGAGACTTAAAAAGACATCGGTTAGTGGCTGCTTAATGTGTCGGTTTTCAATACAAAGCTATGAGTTGGTGTGTATATTTTTAAGTTCATCTTTACTTGTAACGGGGTGAATCGTTACATAACAATTTATAAGAAATTGTTAATAGAATATAACTATAAGAGTTATATTCTCAGAATATTGTCATAAGGACAATATTCTGTAGCACTTACGAGTAGTCCCTAATTGGTTGATATAGGCCATTATATCAACCAACGAAGACGCGCCACGACAGACGCACGCAATGAGTGGTGAGCAGATAACTGATTTACACATTTGTATTTAGACATAGTTAGATGAAGATAAATAGTGATTTATTGCAGACATTAACTATTATAAATACAGTTCTACTTTTACTCTAACCGAGTACTCGCTTCTTCTTACCGTCTTCCTCTGCACGTACGAGTGTACGTGAAGTTACGAGGCACCGCCTTATTCTGTCATCAGAATAAGTAGCTTGTAATGTCACCAGTACAAGCTTCAGGGTGCCCCGTTACACCTGGTAGCACTTCGTAGTCCGTCCAAGGACCGCGTTCACATCCAACATGAATATGTTGGATGATGAAGATGACCAAAGCTTTCACGCTACGCGTGACGGCTACTCCCATTTGAGCGATGTCGAATGGGATGCGGTTGAACGAATGGGTTCGACCATGGGCATCCATGCTGTTAGCGTCATGCTAGAGGCCTCAATAGAGATGCCCAACATGCTACTATCGCCAAGTTCATTCAAAATGAACTTGACGCAGAACGCGAGAAAGTAGCCTTGCTTCACCAACAAGGTTCTCAACAAGCAGAGTTGTTGAGAGAACAAGGTGCTCAACAGTTTGAGCTGTTGAGACAGCAGCAGGCTGCTGCTGGCGGGTCGATGCACTCGCGTCGGCCCGAGACTTTGAAGATTGACATCTCAAAGTATAGGGGGTCGAAGAAGACTCCCTCTTGAGATGGTTCGTCGAGTTGGATGACGCCATAAGGGCGCGTCGCATCGACGACGGGGATATGCAAGTTGCATTTGCCCAGTCAAATCTGGCAGGACGTGCCAAGACTTGGGCACTGGGGCTCAAGCTGCACGACCCATACGCGTTTGGGTCGTTGGAAGTCTTCAAGTCGCGGCTCAGACAAACGTTTGAACCGCCTAGAGCTGAGTTCAGAGCTCGAACCGAACTCTTGAAGCTCAAGCAGGGTAAGCGTGATGTGCACGCTTACGCTCAACATATACGACATCTCACGAGTTGTATAAGTTCCAATCCGGTGGATGAACACACGTTGGTTTGGTGTTCATGCAGGGTCTTGCGGATGGTCCCGTCAAGACTCACCTGTTCCGGCTTGAACTAGATTCACTAGAACAAGCCATTTCAATTGCGGAGCAGGAAGACTTCAGTCTGAGACAGGCTCGCGCCAGCTCGACATCATATCGTCAACCGAGACGATATGACAACGGAGGTCCAGAGCCGATGGAACTCTGTTATGTAGAGAGCGAGAAGGCTCGCTCTACAGGCTACAAAAAGTTGCAGAGATGCAACAGATGTCAAAAGACAGGACACTACGCTTACGAGTGTAGTGCCCCTCGTCCAGTCTCGCGACACTGGGCGTAGTGACCGTCCACCCATGAGAAAGGGGCAGGGACGAGGGTCCGCAGTTGGTGCAAAGACGCAACAACGGGATGGACCGTCAAAAAACGGACAGGATCAGTAGGTGCGGAGCACCTCTGATCCAGCAACGTCAAGAGAATTTGTAGGCCTCTTGATGAAGGTTGCTCCCAACACACAGACATTGTGGTTGCTGCCTAGGTAATGAGATCTCACTCATTACCTTGAAACTCGAAGTGACGAATAAGTTGTCCCTTCGAGCTCTAGTCGATTGTGGGGCGTCCAACAATTTTGTGCGACGCCAATCGCTAGAAGATGGTCACTTTAAATTCAGTGAATGTGACACACCTCTACGAATGACGGTACTCTTGCGACAGGCGCATCCGTAACCTATGAACGTATAGTGAAGATTCACTATACGCTAGAAGATACCCAATACGACGATGACTTTATCGTATTGATTTGGATGACAAATTTGATGTCATCCTGGAATACCGTGGCTCAGAAGGTACGAACCACGGGTAAACTGGCAACATCGGACAGTAACGATCCTCCGCTTTTCATCAGATGGCCATCTGATGAACGTTTTGGACTCCACAAGCGTGTGGATGTACTACAGTGAGTGCATGGCCTCACTTGTGGTACGTCTTAGTACGACTGCACAAAACCTTAGTGTACCAAACGGTTACACTTCAGCAAAGTTCCGGCGGCTGTGAGAAACACAGGCTCGCCGAAGTCCACCACTCGAATAAGTCGAGTGGACCGGGACAAAGATGTATCCCTAGCGGGAACATCTAGAAGAGAAACAATCGATCGCTCAGGTTAAGCGAAACGATAATCCTAGATCGACTGGAGATCTTTCGTAGAATCTCGCTGTGGTTGCGCAACCCCAGCTAGAGAATAAAGGGAATAAGTCCCAAGATTACAAATACGGCGGAAATAAGTTCCCCGAAACCCGCGGGAATAAGTCCCCGGGAAGACGAAGGAATAAGTCCTTCGAAGCCTGAGGGAATAAGTCCCCAGGAAATGACAGAGACATTGAATGTCATAGTCAATAACGGATCATGTGTAGGCGCTTATACACTTGATCTGATTGCGCCTCCGAAGTTAACTTCGGAGATCACTCAGTTGCCAACGCTCGAACATAAAAGATTCTTGCGTGATCTGCGTAGTGGCAAAGTCAAGCAGATCTGCATACTCGTCCTGACGACGAGTATGTAACCGACATAAGGTCAGCAACAGTGTTTACTGAGAACGAGAGATTCTCAGTAGTTCATCTATGGACGAGTGTCCTAGATGAAAAGACACGAATTGAGCGATATGAGTCCCAATCATGGGAATCGCTCAAGGAAAATCCTCTCTATGAAGATTTGGTTGAATTCAAGGATGTATTCCCTGAAACTGTTCCGTGCGAATTACCGAAGGATAAAGGTATTCGACACGAAGTCGAGCTTAAACCAGGCTCGAAGTACTGTGTCATGAAGCAGTGGCCACTGCCTCGTGAACAGTACTTGCGATCGACAAGTTCTTTGCCGATCGTTTAGCAGCGGGCCATGTGAGGGAATCAACTTCCCCACATAGCTCTCCGACCTTCTGTGCGAAAAGCAACAGGAGGGTGGCGGATAGTGCACGCGTTTAACAAATTGAACGCTGCAACGGTACCGGCTCAGACGCCGATACCGAGGAAGGACGTAATTATTGATGGTATGTCAAAGAGTACCATCTTTTCGTCCATGGATTTGATGGATGGCTTCTATCAAATCCTAATGCGGAACGGATATACCCTATACCGCAGTTAGCACGCCTAGCGGCATGCTCTGGGAATGGCTAGTAATGCCACAAGGGCTCAGTAATGCCCCTGCCACGTTCAACAGGTGTATCACATCTGTTGAGGCCAGCACGAGAATTCGCGCCGAGTTATTTCGATGACGTATTCATCCATAGTCGAGCTATGGATGGAAAGTCGGACGTTGAGGTTCACAAGTACCACGTCCGACAAGTTCTTACAATCATGCAAAGCATCAATTGTATGCAAACCTCAAGAAGTGTATATTTGCAGCAAGCGAAATACCACTTCTTGGGTGCATCGTTGGTAAGAACGGTTACGTCCTGATCCCGAAAAGATCAAGGCGATCACCGACTGGCCCGTGCCGGTCGATGTCAAAGTCTTCGAAAATTCCTTTAGCGGCGTATTTGCATAAGTATTCACGCAATTACGCCGAGGTGACTGTACACCTCTCTGTTTTTGAAAAAGAACGAGAGGTGGTTATGGAACGCTGAATGTCAACGCCCTTTGAGGGTATCAAGCAGAGCTTGATACAATCCCCAGTCCTAGCAATAGCCGATCAGGACAGGCCATTTCATGTGGTCTGTGATGCCAGCGATTTCGCAATCGGCTGTGCATTAATGCAGTACGACCTTGAAGGCGTTGAACGCGTCGTCTGCTATCAGTCGCGTCAGCTGCAACCAGCTGAGCGGAACTATCCAGTCATGACAAGGAACTCCTTGCCATGAAGTATGCACTCGCGAAGTTCAGAGTCTATCTATTAGAGATAGACCCTTCGTTGTTTACACTGACCATGCGTCCTTACGCACGGCAGTGAACAGCCCCACCTTTCACAACGAATGGCGCGGTGGTTGTCATTCTTTGCAGAATACAACTTTACGGTCGAGTACAAACCAGGACGACTTAATGTCGTCGCTGATGCACTCTCACTCGTCCCGACTTTGAAACAGTCGCGAAACCCAACAGTGAGACAGTCACTGTTGCGGTTATGACGTCCTCAGTTCCATCTACAACGTTGTATGATGATGTGAGGCGGGCATACGCCCAAGATGGTGAGTTAGTGAAGTTGTTGTCACATCTCTCCCAACCATCTCGAGAATCGTTGAAACGATTGTCGTCTGCGTATCGATCTGCATCGGATCGATACACTACTCGTAACGGTTTACTGTACTATACAGCCGTTTCTGGTGACACACCACGTGTTGTCATTCCAGATGATACTGATCTGCGTTTGCGGATCATGTTCGAGTATCACGATGCTCCTATAGGAGGACATCGTGGCCGAGAGAAAACATATCTCACGGTAAGTCGAGACTTTTACTGGCCCCGCCAGTATCAGTTTGTGCGAAAGTATGTTCGCGCATGCGAAGTCTGCCAACGAGTGAAGTCAAGTCCTTCACTGCGTACCTTTACAGCCTCTACCGGTTCCGGCTGAGTGCTGGGAATCCATCTCAATGGATTTCGTCTTCGGGTTACCCAAAGACGCACGCGAGAATACGGGTATTCTCGTATTTGTTGACAGATTCAGCAAAATGGTACACCTTGTGGCCGTACCAGAGACAATCACGGCAAGTGGCTGTGCTTGTGTCTTTATTGACACCATCTTCCGACTTCATGGGTTGCCCCGTGAACTCGTATCAGACAGAGATCCACGATTCACTGCTGATTTCTGGCGTTCCGTGTTCAAATCACTCGGAACGCGCTTGAAGATGTCAACATCTGATCATCCAGAGTCAGATGGTCAGACGGAACGTGCCAATCGTGTCCTTGAAGAGATACTTCGAGGATACGTACACTCCTTTAAGAGTTGGAGTGAGTTTTTGCCGATGGTAGAGTTTGCCATCAACAACTCGGTGCATGCGTCCACGACATACACCGTTTTACGTGAATGGCTTGCGCCATCCGCGTACCCACCTTACTAGAGTGTAACTCTGGTTTAAGGGGGAGGGACTCGCGCGAGCAAAAACCGATTTGGTTCACGCTCATCACGCTCTGACAAAGAAGTCATTGCGTTTGATGCCGATATCGATAACATCGATATCGAAGAAGATGATGCCAGTGAGAGTGCGAAGCCCTCACTGAAGACAATGATCCCAGTGAGAGTGCGAGCCCTCACTGAAGAAAAGGTTGTTGTCGCTGCAGTGCGCTCACAGCACACTGAAGCTAACGAGTCATCAGATGAGTTCAGACTGGCTCTGAAACGGTAGTCCGTTTTGTGCAAGACTCCATCGCCGAAGCGGTGATAAGCAAAAGCAAAACCTGAAAAGAATGGAAGGGCAAACACTTTTTATTTAATAAAGGTGACTTAGTCCTACTGTCTACGGTTAATCTACCAAAGCATGTAGTGACTAACTTGGGTAGCAGTAAACTACTACCCAAGTACATCGGCCCATTTCGTGTATTGCACCGCCTAGGCAATGCATACACGATCGAGTTACCACGTAAGATGCGAACGCATCCCACGTTTTACGTTGGTCGGCTTAAGCCGTACCATCAGTAAGCTGCTTCTTCCGATGAAGAACGCCCTTGCGCTCAAGCATCTCGCAGAGAGCCTTGTGCTCCCGATGGTGGGCATCAACAAGGGTCTGAAGAGCAGTTATCTCATCCCGAGACCGATCAACAATCCCACGAGCTACCCTTAGCTCGTCACGAAGAGATGTCAGAGATCTCTCGTTCTCAAGCTGAGCAAAGCAAACTCAGCTCGATGCTTCGAGGCAGTGTCCACCATCTGAGACGCCTATTCCGCTCATGCTCGAGATCTCGCGTAACCCTTGCGTTACGCGATCAAAGAACTCTCGGGAACACACGATCCACATGATCGTGTGGAGAGCTCTTTCCTCCTCCTCCACCTCCATTAGAGGACTCTCGCGGTGGCCAGCGCTATCTAGTAGAGCAGCTGTTGAACCACCGCGACGTGAACGACGTCGGACGAGTTACCTCGTCCGGTGGCGCCTATCCCCGTCCTGGGATTCTTGGGAGCCCCGCTCCCAATTGATGGTTGACGTACTGGGTCTGGTCGAGCAGTACGACGCGACACTCCTGTGCCGCAGAAGGACCGCCGGAGAAAGTATTCCCGCACGGTCGTAAAGGGATTTCAGGTTGTCAATCCCTTCGTACATCTCAGTAGAGACACGTACGCCCACCACGGCTGGTAAGGAGGTAAGCCTCCTTAGGTGCTCTGCAGAGTTGTTCACACAACATGGGAGAGTCTCCCCAAGAGAGCAGGGTAACCTTTCTCCCTTGACAGACGATGCAGCTTGTAGCGTGCACCTGTCGGGTTCGCTTTTCAAACTTATCACGAGCTTTGATAAGTTTGTCGTTCCAACGTCACGACCTACATCCTCGAGATTATGAATGTAGGCGTTCCACGCCTGAAGTAGTGAGGACCATCACGTTTGTGATTCCCACTGTACCATCGATGTCTGAAGAAAGCATCGATGAAGAACTCATGTTCAGCGCGATAGTCTTTCGTGCTGGGGTCAAGGTGATGAATCCTTGACGAATCGAACAATCGTGTTCGATAACGATCACTCGTCGTCCCGACAAGTGATCCATGACGGATTTAGAGGCATCCATGCCTTCTTTTCTGGAGCAGACGCAACACATTGCGGTCCCGCTCTTCCTGCGACGTGCCGACGAGTACTGGCACTCGCTGTGAAGTGGTGTCCATTGAAAACGACACCACTATTAGCCCCGAGTCTCGCGACCTCGAGCCCTTCCTTCGGCGATGGTTCATCTGACTCATCAGATGAACCAAAGATGCTGCACGCAAAGTATCGTCCATCACCTTGGCAGGCGCTTGGATTCAATTGCGTCGATACGGATCCGTCATCCGTATCAGGAGAGTACGAGACACCGAGCTCGTACCTGTGAAGACACGGTGTCTTCATGACCAGCCCTGCATCACCAGGTGATACAGGCTGAGTCGATTCAGCAACCGATGGACATCAGTTGCTGTAGTTTCTGCTTCGGGTCCCACGATCAACCCTCTCGCTTGCTCCCATCGCTGGCTTGTTTACCATGCGATGAGATGTTGGAAAGTGGACCACCAACAGTGCAAACCCCGTCCCAAATGATTTGGGCGTATCCATTTAGTCAATCAGTCACTAAAGGACTGATGGTTAAGGGGTGATGTAACGGGGTGAATCGTTACATAACAATTTATAAGAAATTGTTAATAGAATATAACTATAAGAGTATATTCTCGAATATTGTCATAAGGACAATATTCTGTGCACTTCGAGTAGCCCTAATTGGTTGATATAGGCTTATATCAACCAACGAAGACACGACAGACCACCAATGAGGGTGAGCAGATAACTGATTTACACTTTGTATTTAGACATAGTTAGATGAAGATAAATAGTGATTTATTGCAGACATTAACTATTATAAATACAGTTCTACTTTTACTCTAACCGAGTACTCCTCTTCTTACGTCTTCCTCTGCCGTACGGTGTAGTGAGTTACGAGCACCCCTTTTCTGTCATCAGAATAGTAGCTTGACTGTCACCGTACAACTCGCTTACTTCTAGTCACAGGCAATACGTGCGTTGACGCAGTAGGAGGTTGATGAGATTCTGTCTATTGCTTGTCACTTGATCTCTCTTTTCCTGCCTTGCTAGATATCGCTCTGTACACGTTCCGCACCCATCTTCCAGCAAAACGGCTGACGCTGATCGCTTTGGTTCTGTCCTCTATTCCCACGTCAAAAACCGTCAGCGGCCGAAATGTCCTCTTTTTTTTCAGAGTGCCCTGGAACTTATCAGGATAATTCTCCAGAGGGCGCTTTGTCACTCGCAAAATAATCGCTATTTCTATATTTGTGAACTTATTAAACCTGATAATGCACAAAGGATCACATTCTGGCTTGGAGTCACATTTAATATTTAGTCTACTTGTGCTGCACGTATTGTATACGCATTGGTAAAAGAGAGTAATAGGCTGTCTTAGTACATTTACGGGTTACAAGATTGCTGAAAAGTCTCACGCCGCTCGAAAACCCCTACTAGTGTGCGAGCTGTCGTCCAGGGTCGTATTGAGAGAGATTTATGCCGCGCGGTCCTTCAGATCACCCTGGGGTGAACTGCGAGTACTCTGACTCAGTTTGAACTCCTTACAGGACCCGCACCCCTCATTACACTATGGGGCTTTTCGGCTTGCAGGGCCTCCGGACGGCACCGGCCACTCACTGGTGGTTGCTCGTCTACATTATTAGCTCATCTCCGGCGCCCTGTAATCGAACCCCCACCGGGTATCGATCCAGGTACCTCCCGGTACCAGTTCCAGCGGGCTACCACTCGGCCACTGGGGTCGGTCCAGGGTCGTGTTGAGTAAACGGTCTTGGATAAATCGGGGTGAAAAAGAGCTCTGTTGCTAGCCGGAAAAACACTGTCGTCCCCGTCGCGATTAAGCTGGTATTCCCTGACCACTACTGCTCGTATCTGTCAAAGCAGTGTTTGTAATACTTCGAGTTTCGCTTAGACAGAGATTAATCTCCTCGTGATTGTACACTCAGCCGTTTCGCTTTGCCCATAGGGTGGCGAAGCAGATAGAGCAAGCTAAGCACCAGAGTCTTACCCAATCCCTGCCGATCTCCCCCGCCGTGTCCAGAAACAGACGCACGATCTCCGTTTTGACGCCTAAATAAAGGTCTGGTGCTGTTCCAGTTAGCTCTGCTGCTTTGTACGCAAGTAATTGCTTTGACTGGACAACAATCTGAGTCCATTAAGCTGTAGTATACAACCAGCACGTTGCCGCTCCCTAACAGTATTAGACAGTTTGCAAAATCTTTTCATGCTATACTCGACACGCCACATTACGGGTGCATGATGTGTCGCGTGCTCGTCCCGGGTAGTCTAATTTTAACTGCTGTGTAGCGATCTGGTAGCAGACCCAGACCTGGTATTCGGTCAAAGCGTGTCGGTGAGCCCAGATCTGTGTCGGGGACTGTTAAGGTGGTTATCCCGCCCCGTCGGCCGCGTAAGCTTACTTGTAAAAACTTTATCCGACCTTAATCAGCGCTGGGTATGAATACAGTTTAAATCGCTGAAAGGATCACCGTTGCAAATCTCTAATGGCGTGTGTGTTACTGATGGGTAGGTTGAGATACCATGGAAATCGGTGCAGTTGCGGATGTGCTGAGAAAACAATTTCTTTTTTGGTATTCTGCTGGAAAGAGCGGAAAAACTCCAATTTGACGTGCATTAAATAGATTTCTATCCAATTACTGCATATCAGATGAAGAGCGCCATTTAGTAGGTCGCTAAGAACGAGCACAGAATCTGATGTTGGCAGCGCGGCCAGACGTGCGAGCGCTTAACTACGTGAGGCTTGGAGAGATCGAGTCATTGAACTCGATCTCATTCATCAAGTCCCCTTGCATTGCGGACAGTCCATCATCCGCAATCCCGGTCGCCGCGGCCTCATTTGCCTTCACTACGTCCGGGATGTCTTCGAGCAGTGTCTAACGTGGCTCCCACGAGTTACTATCAGCAGAGAAGCCAAGATAGAGAACGCGATACAGTCGTGTATTCACACGTTCGCAATGAGCGTTACAGCGACGATCGCCGTGAAGAGGAGACACCTTCAGGTTGCGGTGATCAGAAATACGATCCACGATTTAGCGTAGATTCCCAGTGCTGTCAACTAGTGGAGAAGGACCGTCGCGTGGAAACGAAACACGTGATTGCAGCGCTTGTGGAGAGGGCGATCGCCTTTTATGGGCGAGCAGCTCCACGACGTCGGACGTTGTGGTGACTTTGGTGACTCGGACCTTCACGAATCTCATGACCTGGCAGCGGAGGCGGACAGTTGTCACTGGCGACTAAGAAAACTGTCACCGAGCTTGCTCGGCGACTTGAGCGACTCGAGCAGTCAAACGTGGCGCCACGGCGAGGGAACGCGATCTTGAGAATTAAGCGTCCGCCTGATCCGCCGAGACCTCCGCGACATCGGGGGCCACGCTATGCGCCCCCTATACATCCACCTGCGTCGGAAGAAGCGACGGTCAGTATCGCTTAAGGTGCCCGGCATAAATGTCGGGTGTAGTCGCATAATTGTGGATATGACGAGCGTATAGGCATCACTCATAGTCTTAATCACCTGGAAAGGGCCAATAAACCTTAGCGCGAGTTTGCTTCCACCAACATTGGTAATAGCCGTGTCTTAAATGCCTGTTGTCGATAGTAGAACCTTGTCGCCAATAGTATTATTTTTAGATTGGTGCGACCGCGCTTGTCAGCGACCGCCTTCTGTCTATCTACAGCGTTTACAAATAGCGTCACTCACGAAACGCGAGACAAACTGACTTTGTTGGACAAACGGTTTGATGGCCGCCGAGTCAGCAAGACAATCGCTCGGTGGCGACGCGTCTGACCACGGGTCAAGCGTTGGTGACGCTTGTCGAGAGCGTCTACAATGGTCTGAACGGCTCTTGGAGTTGATTAAAGACTCGGTGATCCACTGAGTCGTGTCGTCGACTTCGAGTGGTCGATGATAAACTTGCGTGGATAAGAAGAGAATGTGAGCAGTGTTCACTGCTGTCTCGAAATCTGTTGATGTCAGTCCATCTGTGACAGACATAGTTGTAGGGTCGCCATTTTCAGATGGCGACGCCATCACTGCCGTATCTTAGTAAATGCCAGCTCATCTGCAGTGTCGCCACGGTCACAAGGTGGAGACGTCGTCGTTGGTGCACCGTCAGTCGATGTCAGCTCGTCTGATGTCCCTCCCCACAAAGAGTAGAGATATCAGGTAGACCAATAAGTATGGGGGATTGTGGGTGAAGGGCGTTGTTGACGAAGAAGGGTGTCAGCCCGGTCGACGCATGAACCGCGTTATACACAGCAAACTCAGTCATGAGGAGAAACAAACTCCATGACGTGAACGACGCGGCGTAACTGCATAGCACGTCTTCCAGTACGCGATTTGCACGCTCAGTCTGCTTTTATGTCTCGGGATAAGCAGTCATAGACATCAGAAGACGCGTGCCCAACAAAATTAAATAGATGTAACCAGAACGCAGCTGTAAAGCGAGGGTCCCGATTAAAGACAATCCTTAATGGCGGACAATGATGTCTGAAGACGATGTCGATGAACGACGTCTTTGTTTCCTCTGCGGTAATGAACATAGCGACAGGAGAAAGGTGCATCATCTTGCTGAAGCGGTCTACCATCACAAAAATGCCGATACGACCTTTCGCATCGGCGGGGAGACCACAGATAAATTTCCATACTGACCGAGTCCTATGCCTCAGTCGCCACTGGTAGAGATCACGATGGTGCTTAGGAAGATGAACTAGGATTGACACGCATACATACCTCGCATAAGCAAAACCGTTTGCGGACCCACTTATTCATGTGAGGCCAGTGAACGTGCAAGACAGGGACTGATACGTCTTCTCGCGACCCAAGTGGCCACTGGTCGCACCGTACTAGTGCTCGTGAATAACACGAGCACTTAAATCGTCGTCGAAAGGAACAAAGATGCGAGGAGAGTAAAACTGATCTATCTGGTACATGATCAAGTCGACGATGAGTGAGTAATGAGAAATCTGTTATCGAGACGACGCTTTGAGATCACGTAGCGTCACATCAGATGGATCACGACACTACCGAACGATCGGCGCGTAAAAGTCATCGTGGGTGTAAGCTGACGCAATGTCGACCCGAAGAGGGTTCACAAAAGTAACTCGCTTCGTATTCCCACCGAGTGCTACACCTTCAACGCATTCGTCGTTAGCATTACCCTCAAAAGCAAGAGTGATGACAGTAAAGCGTGGGTAATTATTAGGCCGACGCGTCGAAGCGTCCGCGAGGATGTTACTTAAACCAGGCTTGTAATTAACAGCGAAGTTGTATTTAGCGAAAAACGACAACAGTGCGCCATGCGCTGGCTGAAAAGGGGGCTCTTTTCGTCGTGCGCAATGAGGCATGGTCGGTATATAGTGCGAAGGTCTGCTTGCCGGGCAGGTATACGCGAAAATTGACGCGTGCATATCTTATGGTCAGCAGCTCCTAATTATGTACAGGATAAATGCGTTCCGCCAGCTTCAACTGGCGCTACTTATAGCTGTTAACTCGTTCAGTGCCTTTGCTGTCATGTTGCACGAGAGCATATCCAATCAGGAAATCAATGGCATCGCATACCACATAAATTGGTTTTGAGTGATAAGATAACGCCAACACTGGCGCTGTAGAAAGTTTTCTCTTGACCTTATAGAAATCATCTTGGTTTTCGCTGACGCCACGACCACGTGGCATCCTTCTTCAAAAGTTGAGACAATGGGTGATACAGCAGCAAAGTCATTGGCATAATGATGCAGGCAGGTGGCTAGGCCTAGCCATTCGCGAAGATATTTCTGCTCTTTTGGATCCTACTACGAACAGATCGTAGAGATCTTCTCCAGCTTAGCGCGAACCCCTATTCGCGCTGACGTAGCTACCGAGCACCGTTATTTTCGGTGCACAGAAGATGGATTTTTCAGGTTGGCGTAGAGCTTATTCTCACGCATCGCTTATATCAATATTGACAAAGGTGTCTGAGGTGAATCGCGACGTCGGTCGCGCCGGAAGAGGCGCGACTATGCAAAAAGATGTCTTCGCAGTAACTAGGAGCTAAGTCTCGAATTGGGCGCAACACACTCGACACCATTTGACTGAAGGTAGCAGAGGCGTTCTTGAGCCCCTGCAGCATCACGAGCCATTTCCACAGCATGACGCTAGGTGTGCTCACAGCAGTGAGAGTACTATCTTGAGGGCAAACCAAGATCTGATTAGAGTCGCTTGTGAGGTCCAAGAAGACAAGACGGTTTTTTCAGACAAGGTGTCGAGCTCCAAGTCTTTGCGAGAGATCGGAGTCTGGGCTATAATTGTCGCGTCGTTCAGCTTGTTGTAGGCGTGGACGATCCGCCATCCGCCTGTCGCTTTCTTGACGCAAAAAGTTGGGCTGGATGGGGTGAGTTGCTTGTGAGGTCCAAGAACCTGCTTGCTGACGTCCTTCGAAACTGACGTCAATTGCTTCAAATTGATCCAGTGGAAGTGGCTATTGGCGTGTGACAAAATACTTGGAACCGGGCACAAGGTCAATCTTGTGCCGTACGCCGCGATCAGCCGTTGAAACCGCTTAAAAAATGTCAGAAGAGACATCAGCGAACTCGCGCGCTAGCGCGAGGGCCTTTCTTTTGGGAGCGGCGAGATCTTTTAAAGATTGCGCTACGAAGCGCTCTTCGCGTGCCGATTTAGGTTCCATTCCTTCGGGGCGCTTGTAACGGGGTGAATCGTTACATAACAATTTATAAGAAATTGTTAATAGAATATAACTATAAGAGTTATATTCTCAGAATATTGTCATAAGGACAATATTCTGTAGCACTTCCAAGTAGTTCCTAATTGGTTGATATAGGCCATTATATCAACCAACGAAGACCGCCACGACAGACGCACCAATGAGTGGTGAGCAGATAACTGATTTACACATTTGTATTTAGACATAGTTAGATGAAGATAAATAGTGATTTATTGCAGACATTAACTATTATAAATACAGTTCTACTTTTACTCTAACCGAGTACTCGCTTCTTCTTACCGTCTTCCTCTGCACGTACGAGTGTACGTGAAGTTACGAGGCACCGCCTTATTCTGTCATCAGAATAAGTAGCTTGTACTGTCACCAGTACAAGCTTCAGGGTGCCCCGTTACACCTGGTAGCACTTCGTAGTCCGTCCAAGGACCGCGTTCACATCCAACATGAATATGTTGGATGATGAAGATGACCAAAGCTTTCACGCTACGCGTGACGCTACTCCCATTTGAGCGATTCGAATGGGATGCGGTTGAACGAATGGGTTCGACCATGGGCATCCATGCTGTTAGCGTCATGCTAGAGGCTCTCAATAGAGATGCCCAACATGCTACTATCGCCAATTCATTCAAAATGAACTTGACGCAGAACGCGAGAAAGTAGCCTTGCTTCACCAACAAGGTTCTCAACAAGCAGAGTTGTTGAGAGAACAAGGTGCTCAACAGTTTGAACTGTTGAGACAGCAGCACTACTGCTGGCGGGTCGATGTACTCGCGTCGGCCCGAGACTTTGAAGATTGACATCTCAAAGTATAGGGGGTCGAAGAAGACTCCCTCTTGAGATGGTTCGTCGAATTGGATGACCCATAAGGGCGCTCGCATCGACGACGGGGATATGCAGTTGCATTTGCCCAGTCAAATCTGGCAGGACGTGCCAAGACTTGGGCACTGGGGCTCGCTGCACGACCCATATGCGTTTGGGTCGTTGGAGTCTTCAAGTGCGGCTCAGACAAACGTTTGAACCGCCTAGAGCTGAGTTCAGAGCTCGAACCGAACTCTTGAAGCTCAAGCAGGGTAAGCTGATGTGCACGCTTACGCTCAACATATACACATCTCACGAGTTGTATAAGTTCCAATCCGTGGATGAACCACGTTGTTTCGTTTCATGCAGTCTTGATGGTCCGTCAAGACTACTTTGTTGAACTAGTTCACTAGAACAACTTTCAATTGCGGAGCAGGAGACTTCAGTCTGAGACAGGCTCGCGCCAGCTCGACATCATATCTCAACCGAGACGATATGACAACGGAGGTCCAGAGCCGATGGAACTCTCTATGTAGAGAGCGAGGCTCTCTCTACAGGCTACAAGAAGTTGCAGATGCAACAGATCCAAAAGACAGGACCTACCTTACAGTGTATCCCCTCTCAGTTCTCGACCTGGCTAGTGACCTCCACCCTGAAAAGGGGCAGGGACGAGGTCCAGTTTAAAGACCAACAACGGATGGACCTCAAAAAACGGACAGATCTAGGTGCACCCTCTTCAACTCAAGAGAATTTGTAGGTCTTGATGAAGTTGTCCAACACACAGAATTTTTTAGGTAATGAGACTCTATACCTTGAATGATGACGATAATTTTTCGATTGTCGTTGGGTCAACAATTTTGGACCAATCCTAAAATGGTCCTTTAAATTAGTGAATGTGACCCTCCTACAGATGACTACTCTTCAGGCATTAATATGAACTATATGAAATTACTATATAAATACCCAATACACATCTTTATCGTATTGTTGGTAATTTGATGATGGAATATGGTCGTACAACCAGTAAACTGTCGGAGTTTTCAGCTGGATTTGGTGTGGAGTACTAGTGATGATGTACTTGTGGTACGTTAGTACGCAATGTACCAAAGTTAATTGCATGGGTGAAAACAACGAATCCACCACTAATAATCGGCTGGACAAAGATTATCCCTAGGGGACTAGAAAAAACAATATCCTCAGGTTACAACATAACCTGATCACTGGATCTTTGTAGACTCTTGTTACCATAAAATAAAGGAATAAGTCAAGATTACAAATAGCGAAATATCCGAAACCCCGAATAATCCCGGAAACAAAATACTTGCTAAATAATCCCAGAAATAATTTTACAATAACTGTTACTTTCCTTTTTTAATTAACTTTTATTATATAATTTTGTGAGTTAAATGATAGGGATGTGGGGGCTTTGGGGTAAGTAATTCAAATCGAAAGATTATAATCTTTTGTTTTTATCAACCTTGCGCGGTATACCTTTAAATGGTGGTGCGTATTTGTTTATTTGTTACTGAAATCCAGGGAAACTGTGAACTCTAAGACTTTTTTTTTTGGATCTCTTTTAAGGGGGTATTGCACATTGTTTTAGCTTATTGCTCTCTGGTTGAGATGGTTGTTTCGTTTCAACTCTTTGAAGGGGTTAGAGGGATTTGGGTAGCTTGGTGGCGTTTGTTGGGTGACGTGGTATTGCTCACAGTTTTACCTTTTTCGGCTGTCTGAAGAACTATTGTATTTGTTGTTCAAAGGCTGGACCAAAACCGTGGGGAGTGTGTGAACTGTATCGCGGATGTGGGAGCCTATATTGGGATGGGGTGCATGGTACATAATTTTATGTGTTACCACCTTACTAGTGTAACTCGTTTGGGGCAAAACGATTGAATATGCAGGGATGATAACACAAGATGCTGCGATGCACTCCTAGAAAAGGTTGTTGTTGAGTGTCACCCGTACAAGATGATTATACGTGAAACGTATTTGCTCCGGTGAAACAAAAGCAAATACAAAATGGAAGAACATTTTTTATAAAGGTGACTTACTATTCTACTTAATCTACAAAAAGAGACTAACTGGAGAAACTACTAAAGACATGTTCGTGTATTGATACATCTACACGATCTAAGATGCGAAGTCTTTATTGTCGGAAGTACATCAGTACCTGCTCTTCGATGAAGAACCCCTTGGTCAACATCTCGCAGAGAGCCTTGTGCTCCGATGGTGGCATCAACAAGGGTCTGAAGGCAGTTATCTCAGCCCGAGACCGATCAACAATCCCACGAGCTACCCTTAGCTCGTCACGAAAATTCAGAGATCTCTGTTCTCAAGCTGAGCAAAGGCAAACTCAGCTCGATGCTTCGAGGCAGTGTCCACCATCTGGAGACGCCTATTCCGCTCATGCTCGAGATCGCCGCGTAACCCTTGCGTTACGCGATCAAAGAACTCTCGGGAACACACGATCCACATGATCGTGTGGAGAGCGTCTTTCCTCCTCCTCCACCTCCATTAGAGGACTCTCGCGGTGGCCAGCGCTATCTAGTAGAGCAGCTGTTGAACCACCGCGACGTGAACGGACGTCGGACGAGTTACCTCGTCCGGTGGCGCGGCTATCCCCCGTCCTGGGATTCTTGGGAGCCCCGCTCCCAATTGATGGTTGACGTACTGGGTCTGGTCGAGCAGTACGACGCGACACATCCTGTGCCGCAGAAGGACCGCCGGAGAAAGTCTTCCCGGCACGGTCGTAAAGGGATTTCAGGTTGTCAATCCCTTCGTACATCTCAGTAGAGACACGTACGCGCCACCACGGGCTGGTAAGGAGGTAAGCCTCCTTAGGTGCTCGTGCAGAGTTGTTCACACAACATGGGCACGAGTCTCCCCAAGAGAGGCAGGGTAATCCTTTCTCCCTTGACAGACGATGCAGCTTATAGCGTGCACCTGTCGGGGTTCGCTTTTCAAACTTATCACGAGCTTTGATAAGTTTGTCGTTCCAAGCGTCACGACCTACATCCTCGAGATTATGGATGTAGGCGTTCCACGCTTGAAGCAGTGAGGGACCATCACGTTTGTGATTCCCACTGTACCATCGATGTCTGAAGAAAGCATCGATGAAGAACTCATGTTCAGCGCGATAGTCCTTCGCGCTGGGGTCAAGGTGATGAATCCTTGACGAATCGAACAATCGTGTTCGATAACGATCACTCGTCGTCGCCGACAAGTGATCCATGACAGATTTAGGAGGCATCCATGCCTTCTTTTCTGGAGCGAGACGCAACACATTGCGGTCCCGCTCTTCCTGCGACGTGCAGACAGAAGTACTGGCACCTCGCTGTGAAGTGGTGTCCATTGGAGAAACGACACCACTATTAGCGCCCGAGTCTCGCGACCTCGAGCGCCTTCGCTTCGGCGATGGTTCATCTGACTCATCAGATGAACCAAAGATGCTGCGACGCAAAGCATCGTCCATGCCACGCTTGGCAGGCGGCTTGGATTCAATTGCCGTCGATACGGATCCGTCATCCGTATCAGGAGAGTACGAGACACCGAGCTCGTACTCTGTGAAGACACGAGTGTCTTCATGACCAGCGCCTGCATCACCAGGTGATACAGGCTGAGTCGATTCAGCAACCGATGGGACATCAGTTGCTGTAGTTTCTGCTTCGGCGTCCGCACAGAGACGTGCAGACGCGCTCTCGGCGGCCTTGCTCGCGCATCGCATGGGCTTGTTTACCATGCGATGAGATGTTGGAAAGTGGACGCGGACCAACAAGTGCAAACCCCGTCCCAAATGATTTGGGACGAGTATATATTTAGTCAATCAGTCACTAAAGTGACTGATGGTTAAGGGGGGGGTGATGTAACGGGGTGAATCGTTGCTTAACAATTTATAAGAAATTGTTAATAGAATATAACTATAAGAGTTATATTCTCAGAATATTGTCATAAGGACAATATTCTGTAGCACTTCCAAGTAGTTCCTAATTGGTTGATATAGGCCATTATATCAACCAACGAAGACCCCACGACAGACGCACGCAATGAGTGGTGAGCAGATAACTGATTTACACATTTGTATTTAGACATAGTTAGATGAAGATAAATAGTGATTTATTGCAGACATTAACTATGATAAATACAGTTCTACTTTTTACTTAAACCGAGTACTCGCTTCTTCTTACCGTCTTCCTCTGCACGTACGAGTGTACGTGAAGTTACGAGGCACCGCCTTATTCTGTCATCAGAATAAGTAGCTTGTACTGTCACCAGTACAAGCTTCAGGGTGCCCCGTTACAGCGCTTGTGGTTGCCGAGCACCGGGTCTCGGACGACAGTGTAGTTGTTTGACTCAATTCTATTCTAATCACGCAGCAAGTTATTATAACAAAATTCAGGGAGATGTATGAAAGTAGACGCGGAGGAAGAAGGGTTAGCAACTGGACACAGTGGCTGATCGGGCCAATACTTATTATATTGACAACGTTTATATTCTCTACCAGATGAGTGAAGAAATCTCAGCGACCCGGGGAGTACAATGAATCCGGGTCCGTCATCGCCGACGGCGGAGCGACACTAAAGCTTGGGCCGGGCGGTTGGCTGTGGTCGCGGTAGCCACCGCAGTCGCGACTGTGGCCGAAAGCCTCTGCTCTGGCACAATGTTTTCATCGTGGACATACACGGGAGCCACTGCTCGCTTGTGACACACCGGAAGCCTCTGCTCTGGTAGGCTTTGTAAACTAGGCACGCAAGAGGAAGGCCTCTGCCCCGTCGCAATGTTCACATGCACGGAAGCCGCTGTTTGCGCGTGACGCACCGAAAGTCTCTGCTTCGGTGCAGATTCAGAATGTCTAGAACGCTTGGGAGCCACTTCTTGTGCGTGACGCACCAAACGTTTCTGCTTTGGTGTGGCACTAGGTTGTCTGTCACACAAGGAAGCTTTTGCTCGACCATGGGACACCGAAGACCACTGTATCAGCGCATACTCTTGACTCAGGAACCACTTTTGGACTGAAGAGGAGCATGTCGCGGTGTTGTGTACCGCGAGCGAAGGTCTATCGCACGCTATGCGGGTACAAGAGGTCGTTAAGCTAGGATCCACGACAGCGACATTCTTTCAGGTGCTCTTGGAGTCAGTAAGCACCGCGAGCACAGCTTTGATATCGATATCACGGGTTAGCAGTGCGGTTAAGCCAAGATATTCCCGGACGATGGCGTGCGAGCCTCAGCATCCCAAAGGTGCAGTCAAACGACCCGCTAAGGTCGATGACTTGAAACTCGTCACGACTTGCAAAGTCGTCGGGCTGGTAGGGGACTATGACCGGCCGCTGTCGGGGTTTCTTCGGCCTACCATCGAAATACTTAACGATCACCGTTCCAGGAATTTCGCGGACACGCATCCACGAGTAAAATAACATCAAATTTTTGGCGTTATCAACGCAATTTGTCGCGCCCGAGTTTAGAAGCGATCGAAGCGGGCGCGTCGCACCGTCAAAGTGCACGCGGAGCACAATCAGTCGATTGTCGCTGCTGGATGAGATGGCGAAAAAAGCTGCGCGTGAAGCGCAGAATGGATTGAGGAACGTGTCGCCACCTATGGCACGTTGCTCCGTCTTCGCCCAGTACGATGCCTATCGCCTACTGGTTGCCCACTTTTTTTTACTGTGTGGCCGATTTATCAAGGGTCACGGAATCGGTGACATCGATCACGGGCGAAGTCGCCGCGCGGTGACCAAGTTTGTGATTTCAAGAACATAAGGCTGACGCGTCTCCACGGGGCTCGAGTCCCGTGGCTTGCAACACGTCGCACATAAGGGACGCGCTCAAGAGCGTCGATTTCCATAATCTCGGGATCTTGAACAGCACGAAGATACGAAGAGTGTTACATGTGCGAGGCCATGACGCAGATGTCTTTGCGTAACGCAATCGAGAACACTTCGTTAAGAGACGACATAGGCTTCCGCGCTATAAAAACGCTGTTGACCAGCTTTTATAATTGCAACGAACACGTGAATTTAAGTCCCCGAATCGATAGGACCGGTAAAAATACATAGTGACAAGTGTCGAGCTCCTTGGATGTAAATTAACATCCGATTGGCGACTTTTTTTAACGCGAGGATAGCCGATCGGTGGTAGTGTTCAATTTGCGGGGACTCGAACGCGAGGCGCAAAGCTTCCCTTTGGGCCTTGAGATCCCGAAAGCACTCCGGATCAGCGACAAGCTTGCCCTGCGCCCACTCCTTCGCCTCCCCGTCAGCTTAGAGAGAAGGAATTGAGTTCGTGAGAGCTCAGACGTGAGTTGGCGAACTTGGATTGCAAAAGTCACCTCGCAGAGTCAGAAATTGAGGGCGAGGCCTCTTTGTCCTTTCGCCGTTGTAGCTAGAGATGTCTAGCTTGACGACCTCTGACGTCTTGAAGACCGTGGGAGTTGAGGCTCGCCGACGCAAATCGGCGAGCTCACGGTCGACAATACCTCGAATCTTGACACGCTGAAGGTGATCCGGTATGTCCTTCAGCATGGAAACCACAGCACTGATGCCAGCCACGACTTCGAAGCGGCACAGTGCTTCCAAGTCGAATATGGCGAGATGTTGAAATTTGTCATGATCCAGCACCCCACCTGCAGCGCCCTGTATGGGGAGGGCTAATCTAAGCCGCTAGACGAAGTACAAAGTTCTAACAGGTGTAACTGGACTAGAGACCGCTACTTTACTTACACTGAGGTCTTACGAGGAAGCGTAAGAGACACATGTGTTAGCGTGTGTCGTTTGTATTTTGGTTCAACTGTGTCTTTATCTATCTGTTTGAACCTTGATCAAACTTTTAATTGAGCGGCTCTGAGCCACGAGAGCCGCTCAATTAAAAGTTGCATCCTATTGGCTGATAAAGGGTCTGTACCCACTTACCAGCGGAATAGTACTAGGACATACTGTAGCCATTACACTTGGCTGCAGTGTATACTTATTGTGTATATGTATACACAGGAGGGTGTACATAAATGCATACTAGCTAGAAATGACTTCTTAGCAAGTAGTGTAACTGCAACACCCCGTTATAACTCCTATTGAACGCGCCGTTCATTGCCTAGGCTTCCTCTGCACGTACAGTGTACGTGAAGTGACGCGCGGCACTACCTGCACTGTTGTCAAAGTAGGTGCACTAAATTGAAGCAGTACTCGTGACCAGTGTCCCGTTACACTTCCGCTGTCAAAAAATTGTCCGTACTGATTCATTATCTCATAGATCCTACAAATACCCAATCAGGTACGCAGATGTCTCCACACTTAATAAGCATCTTATTAACATTTGGGCCGTGTATCATCCCATCTCTATTTCCTACACTTCATCCACGGTGCCCTTGTCCATCTTAATCCTATCTTCTCCCGCAATTATGTTGTGTTGAAATCCCACTTCCGTCTTCCTCTCAGTCTTTGGCACTGATGTAATTATTTTAGATAAACTCCTACCATCCTACTACATATTTACGGTGTCGTCGTCCCTCAGAGTATTGCAGCTATCTTCCTTTAAGACTTCACATTATGCTAGTATCAGCCACCGAATGTGTTCGTAGGATGCGACGAACGCTCACATATCACATTGGACAACTGGAACGTCTCGTCTTCCCACTTTTTGTACATTTCATTACGCACAATCCTCGAGGCTAGCCTCGCACTGATCGATCTTGGTAGGCGCACAATTCTTCGTCTGTCGAGTGCATTCATAAAAGCATTTAATGGGCTTATTTTACGAGGCACCTTTACAAAAAATATAGTAATTAGCTTGCTTGCTCTCGCAAGGAATGTCATATCAATTAAAAGTGTCTTGTGCGCCTGGGTTACGTTAGTTTTATGACCAACGCATATTGCTTTGACTATCAATTTTAATTCTAATCTCGATATAGAACTTTCTTAAACACAGCGAGAGTCGACTATAGGCTGGCATATCGTTTCGTCAGAGCAGTAATTATCATGCTGCCCGCTGGCTCTGTCCTTTAGAGCTCTTCCAGTGACATCGAAATTGTATTACAAAACTTGCGCACCATCTCGGACAGCTTCTGCTTTCTTCATCGGTCACAACATGTTCTGCCTTGATGCGTCCGCATGCCACAGTTTTTCGTTTGTTGTGTACTGTTTAACTGATTTCGGGTATCCTTATCTTAAATGACTAAGCTTGCCACACTTATGACATGTTTCAGTCTCCGTCCATTGATCTGTATAGCTCTTTACCTTTTTGTGCCTTTGCTGGTAATTATTCTTGTAAAGGACGGCCTCTAGTCTTGTGACCGCATGCATCCTTCTCATCGCTTGTTAGCGATGAACGGCATAGTTTGTAGCGCAAGCTTGTCGTTCGAATCTATCTTCTAGCTCGTCAATGCTATAATAAAGAATGTCCGCAATAGGTTTGCGTTTGAATCTGAACACATTAGTCAATGTTGGCCGGTAAGCTTTGGAGATTGTACATCATCATCGTTATGGATGACACCGTATGACCCAAGTTGGCTAATCAAAGCTGCTTGTTTCTCAGATTTCGCAGGTGAGCTTTAATTTACTCAGTTTATTAATACCTGTGATCACGCGGTTTAGTGGTCGAGAATGACTTTGACCAATTGTATCTATTCAAATCGTAATTGCATGTAATACTGGTCACGTCGACCTTGAGACTAACCGCTCGGAATCTTTATTGGTACAATAAAAGTTTTTAGCCAATAGCCGCGGTAACAGACGGTACCCAGCAGTCATGGCTACAATGACATCCATCAATTATGATCACAATGTACTACCAGTGGTCATGGTCACGATTCACGACAAGCAGTCATGGTCACAATTAACGACCAGCGGTCATTATTTTTAAGGACGACCAGCGGTCGTGCTGGTAGTTGAGTTGAGTCACTCCAAGCACAGGGAATGGATGGCGGAAGGCGAACGACATTACGAAAATGAGATACAGATAGCGGTAAGCGTAGTTCTAGCTCCTAGTAGCTACTAACGACCAGTGTTATTTTATTACAAAAGAAACGAGTTAGCATCCCTAAAGGCTGGAATACGTGTGACCATGCTCAAGGTTTACTGCTACACGTGTTTGGCTAGGATTTTCCGCTAAATGATTTGGCTAGGGACGAAGATACTCATTAAATTATTTCGCGATTGGATGCGGCAAGCACATCAAGGCAAGGTCTTCGAACGGCTCGAGTAGTCCGAAGAAAAAGGGGATTAAGTAGCCACATTCGAGCTAGGCGACCTCAAAGAGGTCAGGTGAATCTGGGAGAACGCTACGACTAAGTGTTGGTCGTGTGAAAAAATTACATGCGACCACGCCTCATTTTTTCGCAACTCGGTCAAGACATACATCGACCTCAAGACAACTAGAAGAGTGCGACATGCCCGCCGACGGGCACACAAGTTGAGAAGGAAAAAGACAAGACACCCGGTTTGGACTGTTCCACCTGTTAGTCGGTCGTCCAGACGCCAGTGGATAGTTGCTAACGCTTCGGTAAACGAGAGCACACCACTTTATAACAGTGAAGAAATCCCTCCTCGAGTGCGCTGAACTTTAGGAAATGGATCTATAGTCGACGATCGGTTGGCATATCATCTCGTATAAGCAGCTTTCATCTTTCTGTCCGTTGTCTCCGTCCTGTAGAGATCTTCCAGTGACATCGAAATTGGATTTCGTGTCTTGCGCTCCATCTTGTACAGCTTCTGCTTTACTTGACCGAGTGTATAAATATGTTGCCTTGATGCTTCCACATACGCACCTTAAAGCTCGACGTCATTATCCGCATCCTGATACGCCATCTTCATCCTCCTATAATACGTGTGCCAGGACTTTCCATTCCAGTACATTGGAAACCATCCTTGGTGTTGAGCTTCATATCCATCGACGTAGAGCACACGCCTAAATCATACTCGTAGAGGATAGTAAATGGTCTTTTACTATGTTATTTTGAGGACTTGCTTCCGTCTTTCTTGTAGTTTTGCAACTGATTGATATTATCTTTCTAGAAACTCATACCTTCCGACTGCACATTTACGGTGTTTGTCTTCTCTCAGCGTACTGTATCATATCTCCCTTTAGGACTTCACAGTATGCTAGTAACAGCCACTTAATTAGTTCGTAGTACGCAACGGACGCTCACATTTCAACTTAACCGCCTAGAACGTATTGACACCCCACTTGCAAATTTTTTGCAACATGTTCCAACATCCTTGGCGCTGGAAGGTTACTTCGTCAGTACATCTGTAAGCAGCTCTTTTGTACATAAGTACCCTTGTTGCACCACTTCTGCCACAAAGTTACATAGATGATTGTGATAATCTCTGGTTGCAACATTTCTGTAACAGGGTTACACAAACGGTTGCGATAACCAGGTACGCTGGTGTGATATACACATTCAGAGATCAGTTTCACTGATAGGCGTTTTTTTATTGCATACACTAAGCGGTAATATCGTAACTTATTGATTACATATAGATGGTATCTATCGTTACAGGGTCTTCAAAGGAAGGCGTAGTTCTGGTGTTACCACACCAAAATAACCTCCATGAGGACTACTTTAAAAAGGTAGCGTAGTTTCATGGCTAAAGACATAAATAAAATTTGTGATCGCTAAATATCAGTGAATATGTCTAGCGCCTCCTTTGATCTGTTTCAATCACATGTCTTCTTAAGACCCCTTTGATCTATTTCAGTCACATGTCTTTTCAAGACGTCTTTAATCGTAATATTTAAGAGACTGTATAAATTATAGCACTCTCGGGTGTTATCGACGTGTAATTAATTAAATTCATTTGTCACCTGAACCAGGACTATTAGCTTACAAGATTGTTCAGACACTTAGAGTTAAGTCTCACTAAGTCTGTAAAAACTTAAGACCGTGTAAGTCAATGCATATTTAGTTTAATACACCATGAGACTCTACAGTTTTGTTAGTTTCCCTCTGAATAAGGAGTAAGGTTGCCTGCTCCACACTTAGTAGGAGTTTTTGTCAATATACACCTCATTCAGCAATAGTTTTTCCCCGAAAGGATGGAAACATAAGTAAATCTCCCTGATGCCCAAGGATAAGCGCTTGAGGAACTCAGAGCGCTATTGGAGAACGAACAAGTGGATTTAATCCTTGCACAAGGTCTTGACGCGATTAGTGCATGTCTTGATGCTTTCATGCAGTTAGAGTCCATTTTGATAGGGCAAGTACACGACCATATGTCATCAGTAATGCCTATACTGATGACATGTGGTCGCGTACTTGCCCTATTAAATGGACTCCAACTGCATGAAGTAACTTTTAACTCGGTATGTTCCATACCGGAATAAAAGTTCATGGCTTGCCCACTTGTCTTAAGTGTAGAGCAATTTGAGGGAAGAGAAGGGGGAATCGTTTTCTGTGGAATCGAGAGGTAGGAATAGCTATGCAGTCCGCTGTACTCCAATTGAAGTAACAGCGAGTTAAGATGGCTATCTTAATCTTTGTCAATCGATCCAGAGAATGTGCTCTCACATTTAGCACATCTGTAGACGAGTCTTACCCCCTTGTAATTTGCTAAACTAACGTATATACCGGGAGATTGCTCCGCCATCAGTCATATCGAGTGCGTACTCGCTTCCTATCTTCCGGTCAGGGCCATTGGGAGCTATTGGACCAGGTTTAAAAGCTGAGAAATTTAATCGCTGTCATTCAGCTTGACCCCTTACTAGAAATAGTTCTGAATACCTACTTTATGAAGGATAATTGTACTGGCGTGGCTCGAACTGAAGTATTACAAGTCCACTCCATCTCTTTTAAGGCGGATGTGTATCTCACGTTGAAAGCTGAAACGAACCTAAAATTAGCCCTTTTTGACACCCATGGATACAACCCAAACTCGGCAAAATTATTTCTCCTGCTTAATAGGTTGGATTACATGGACCTTGCTCTCGCCGAGACGGATGAAGAAGCAGAGATTTAAGCTGTAGAACAAGATCGTAACATTCGGCGATGTTTCACGTTTTGTTGGAGATACAATGCGCCTATAATCTACACGACCTTTACGCTGGGTAGGTTCGTTTTTACCCGGGAAGGTTTCACATGTTATTCCTTAACTGCCCAGATACCTGCTATCAGTAACTTACTTTATTTGCGACTCGGTGGCTTACCTTTTTACACACTTGCTCAAATATATCTACCGGCGGAGTCCCCTTTCGGGACCAGTCGGTGGTGCAGTTGAGATTCGTGTCAAGGCGGGTCCGCTGCACTCGCCGGATTTTGAACCCGCGCCTCCCAGTCAGAACAGCCATGGCGTAACCACTGCACCGCCCCGATAGGTATGACCATTACACCGGGCACGCCATGCTTTCCAAGCCAAGCATATGTCTCCAACCAGAAGTCTGGTACGGTGTGCGTAGACCCCCAATAGGCGTGAAAAATTCTTCTGAGGAAGAACTTGGTTCTGTTGAGCCTTTTAAAAAATATCGGTAAACAAAACTTATCCCCAAGGAGCTCCGTGCACCCTAACACGGGACGTGAACACAAGCCTGGCTTGTTGGTCGAGGAGGCGACTGTTATGGAATGTGATAAACTTTGGTCGTTTTTAATCAAATCCGATGCATCCGGGAATTGCGTCAGAAGATGTTATCTAAGAGGGAGCCGATGTCTAGTTGGGGCCCTAATAGCGCACATGGTGATTCGATCTCTGTTCGCTTGGCGACAGGTAATCCAGTAACCGCACACAAAGGTCCTGTGAATTTGGGTGTTAAGCTCTTCGATTTTTTTAAGAGTCCAAACGCTGTCCAGGCCGTGATTTAGGCTAGATATGTGATATCATCCTTGGTATGGGTTGCCCTAATAATCACGAGACAGAGATGTAATGGAGGCTTAAAAACAACAGGCGCCACGTGTACTCGCTTTAGAAGATCTGTGGGGAGTCATGAACCCGCCTTTGCAAGGAATCAAAAGCGCTTTTGGCGCAAGCCACTGGTGAACAATTTAGTGTGATGAACATCGGAGTGTTAGATCGAATTGATCCCGACGATACCAAAGACATGAGCATTGAGCAAAGCTCGGTATGCGATAGTGGAGTGGCACGTGCTCCGCTAAGTGGTAGTCGTTGAGAGACAACTTACTGAATGCTGAAAGCATTGTATGTACGAGCGTCAAGTCATCGAGGGTTGAACCTATCACATATGCGTGGAGTGGAGCGTTAGTAACCACTGAGTAATGTCGGCTGTGATAAAAACGTGCTGAATGCCCATATTGACAATGCTGGTGAAATATTAAGGCATCCGTAGCCCGGATCAGCAGATACACGTGAAGGAGTAAGTAGCCGGATGACGATTTCATGTCAAATGACTTGTCATCAGATGTAGATAGCGACATCAGCTCGAGAATAGAGCAAATCACATATGACGATGATATGTATCAGAATGGTACGAGTCACAAAGCGCGTGCTGTGACACATAAAGATGAAGAATGTCTGCTGTATACACTTTTAATGGAGTGACTGGTGTCTGTGATGGTTAGTCTAGCCTTTAGAATATACACTCTGTGTATGCTCTTATAGATGCCATAGAGTTGTCAGTCGATTGGCTCGATCACCAACCAAAGAATGGAGAGCTTATATAATTGGTGGTCGTTTGACTTGACATCATAGAGCTGAATTTTTCGTGTTTAGATGAAGCCGTTCTGGAAGACACAAAACGGCACTCAGTGCGTGAAGTGGGTCACCATTTAAAAAAAATCCTCGTGATTCTTTGAATGATATGTTAACGGAATTCTTAGATATTGGGCATCACGACGCACCCTCTATTTACCTCCAGTAAGAGGTGTTCGTCATGAAATTGACTTATTTCCTAAGACTGAATATTGCGTCACACGACATTGGTCCTTGCCTGAAGAACAATGAGTGTAATTGATAAATTATATCGTGCCAAACAAGAGGCAGGAATGGTACGTTATAGTAAATCTCGACATTTGACAATGAAATTTTGTGCTAAAAAGCCAAACAACAAGTGGCGTATTTTTACGCTTACGAAAAGCTTAATGCGGCCACTATTGCGGTACAGACTCCCATTCCAAAAACGTTGATGATCTCCAAAACAACATAGTTATTTGTACTATGTTTGACGCAATCGACTTAGTAGGTTAGTTTTACCAATTGATCTTACAAGCGAGTGATATCGCGCTAAAAGCAGTAAGCAATATGAGTGGTATGCTATGGGAATGGCTGGTGATCCTGTAAGGGCTTTCAAATCTCCGGCTTTATTTGATCATCTCATGACGCAATTTTTTTGCCAATCACGCACAGAAGTACTTTGTTGGTATCCTTATCCATAGTCATACCAAACAAGTTCGGTCAGATCTTGACAATCGAATTAGTCATACGCGAGTCATGCTCGAGTGTATGCGCACAAATGTATCGTACGCTAACGCGCTTAAATGGATCTTCGGTGTAAAAGATAACTCTTTTTTAGTGTTTTGCATTAATTAGCGCGGTCCTTAAAGCGGATCCCGCTATATTTAAGGCTACATTAGAGTGGCCAAATCCTAAGACCTGAACAGACTCCCGTAAGTGGCTTGGCCTTGTTAAATTACTAAAATGACTGCAGTACATATTACGCTTAAAAGCTCGATTAATTACTGAACTTTTAAAGAAGGCCACAAATTGGCGCTAGGACAACATTCATGCAGCTGCATTTCGGGCGACAAAAGAGAATCTCCTCCATGCCCTCATTTTGGCAGTTCCAAATCCTGAGTCCCTTTAATTAATGTCTACAGTGAATCCGACTTCGACATAGGCAGCTCCCTGGTTCAAACAGATACTTAAGGCCGCGATCGCGTTATCGCATTTGAAACTAGTCGGTTGAATGCTGTTAAAAATGAAATCCATGATTCATTATGACAAAGAGTTACTTGCTGCGAAGTATGCACTCGTCATATTAAGATTAACATGCTACGCTCTTAGCCATTAGTCGTCTCTACGGGTATCACGGTCTTTGTTTGCCGTATCAGCAAAATGGCTCACATAGCAGTTGTTCTAGATTGAAATAATGGTCAATATACAGCTATGATGTTTTACCGAACGTGTGTGGCGTCAGCACGAGTTGTCAATGACAATTTTCCCTAATCACGATCCTCAATTTGCGGGAAACCTTTTGCCTTTTTTCTTTAAAGGACTTGGTAACCGATTGGACATGTGTACAGCGGATCATCCGCATACTTTTGGCCAACTGAGAGATTTGATTGCACCAATAGAGATGTTTTGTAGTGTTTGTGCAGAGTCGCCTAAGGCACAGATCTCATTGTTACATGTCGTATAGTTTGCTTCAATTATCGATGTCCATACCTCGACCATCCTTACTCCCCTCTACTTGAATGTTCTCACGACCGCCCGCGCTACGGTTACATTACCACTACGTGGTTTTGAGCTTGGTAGAGGAGATTCTTTTGACAAGCTTGCTGAACATAGCCCTATCACGATGCAGAAACACGTGAGCGAGTTTCTTGCGACACGATTAATGTAATACGACATGTAAGTGATTCAATGGCTGATATTCACAGGTACAAATAGATACAGCTGATGCCCAAGGCAGAGATTCATTTGTGGTGGATTTATAAAATTGCATGTTAAGCCTCTAACACACTCACTGCGACGGACTGCCAACATGCGAGAGTGGATATAACCCCGATTCTGCTTATTGATCTTGACCCACTGAGTAATTCAAACGGCTGGCAGATTGTATTTTTCAGTCAGACGGAGACAACAAGTCTCGCTCTTGAAGGAGGTAAACTTGGGACCCCAAGTGGATATGCTCGACTGGGTAGGCAGGTAGGTGGTTACTCTCGACTTCGTCGAAAGTGGATTTTTGACCATGTACTTCACGTAGCTTGATGTTCCTCGACTTTAATTGTTGTCTCAGGGATGTTAGACTCCTAGCCTTTACTTTGATCCCCAACCGCGTGGAGGGTATACCGCTTTTTGATGGCAAGGCTTAGGGTAGTGTTGCTTATCGATGAACCCACAAACCAAATGCATACTAAGGTTTAATCTGCTTTTGAGCCCTACTCGCTATATTCTACACCGGTAAGAGGATAAAGTTTATCCCTTCGATGGAACAGACGGGAAGAGTTACCAATATACTGTACGCAGGAAGAAGTCGAGAAGAACCCACAGGCCAAATGCTTTCTGGGTTTATACGCTCTCTTGATTCTTGCCGAGCTCTTGTATACAACACGGGGTCAAATTGAATTCCTTTTATGGAATTGGAGGGCGGCAGGACCAAGTTCCCTTCAAGCACGACGAAGGTTTGCCACTTGTATCGCAAATTGATAAGCATTTGAAAAATTTATACTATTCCTTCTTTAATCTGTCCTTGCCTATGCTTGGCTCTTTATTTTGACTGTCCGGAAGTGTATCTACCTTAAGAGATCGACGTCTACCTTGAGGTTCGAAGATCTACCAATAAGGGACCGAAGTCTATTATTGAGAGACCAGGGTTAATGATGAGAGACCGATGTCTACCAAAAAAGAGATCAGGTCCACCGATGTGGGGCCGCGGTCGACCCCAATTGACTAAGGTCTACACATATAAACTGGACCCTAAGTGAGGGATCGTGGTCGGTTTCATTCTTCACTGTTTGAACATTTTCTTGGCAACGGCCTCTCCATGATTGGTCATGCGAATCTTGTTCTTCCCAGAATCGTGTCCTCTTCGTCTTAACCTTATCTCCGGTACCTTTACTTCACTAAATTCTAGGTCATCGATTCGTTGAGCACTCCACCACATTTTGCTTCTAATAAACAAAATGTCACAGACCGAGTCTTACCAAACGCTGAAAACCGATTCAAATTATAGTGTCTGCCGCACTCAAGACAGAATTGTGTCCACGCTTCATTGGGCCACTCAAGGTCATCACAAATGGATACCTTGCCTATATTTTCAATCTTTCGCGCAAGCTGCGCACACATCCACTTTTTACGTTGACTTACTTAAGCCATATCTTGATCCTTCTCTCGTGGAACAGTAGGCGCTTGCGCCTGAAGCACGGAAGTTTTCCTGATAAAGTATCTCTTTTAAGAACTCCACCTAACCAACCAGTCAAGACAGATTGAACTTCACCTTCCGCAGTCGTTTGTCGACCGATTCTGTCGAGCCAGAAGATTCTATCTGCTCAAGCAATTGAGTCAAATCAGTCGATGACTGTTCACAAGCGAGCTGCACTTTGCAAGGGATAGACCGTATTTTTTCCTCTCAGCCACTATATAATTTAGTGCAGTCTGCATTAAAGCGAAAAACTCGCGGAGATGCATCACCTCTGACACCAAGTCTTCATGAACCTGTACCGACTTCACGATTCCTCTTGCGTTGATCAACCAGCAAGATATGTTGGTTTTTCACGTAGGAAGGCTGTTGAAGCGGCGACGTCACAAGGGATAAATTAGGATCTAGTAAAGTGGCGTGAATACACTAAGTCTGAAATCTATGGGAGTTTGAATTGCCCCTTCGGAAAGATCGCTGTACGCTGTTGATGTTTCTGAGCTTCGTGCTAAGGTTCATCTTTCATCTCACCGCACTTCTTGCCAATAGGTATGGGGGTGAATGGCTCGCTCACCAACACCAAGTAACCTGCGACTGCCTGCACAGTCGAAGGAGTAGTGGCTTTATCGGTTACTGGATTTGCGTACCGAGTGCAATCCGAAGAACTTAGCTGGACTTTTGCCTTCGACTTAGCAAACTGGTAACGCAGTTTGTGCGCTGACCGAACTTCGGCCTTGGAGTCACTTGCTCGAAATGAATTTATGCTGGGCAAACGAAGTGCCGTGTAAGCCGAGCGAATGAACATGTTGTCATTCACGGCCTCGCTCTCGCCTCTATACAGAACAATTGGAACCTTTCGTTGCGTGGGCACAGGCCCAAGTGCTTGTTTTTTCAACTTGTCCTGATACTTGTAGAGCGCCGTCGTTTCGGCGTTTAGTATCTTTCTCTGAGAAATTCTTGCTCGGCAGTGTAGCAAGATGCCATGGTATCGCGTCCTGTAAGCCAAGACATTCAAAGCTTCACAGCGGGGTTCGCAACAAATTATTAATTTCAATTTAGGAATAGTTCAATTTCGCCTCGGTAATAGCTAATGCCTGAGATAGGCGTCTAGCTCTCTTGTTCTCTTTGAAATAGTGTTGTTGTTGCTTATCGAGCTTGTTGGTGATTATGCATGTCATTAGATTGCTTAAGTTAGCAAAGCTGTTAGCGCTGAAGGTATGCTTCGTTTGTAAAATTTGCTTGGCGCTATGCGCTAGTTTTACGTGCGAAGTTATTGCGTCGGGCTAGGGTCGTCACCCTCTTCTACGACAATGTCACTGTCATAATAGACGATGCTCTCTCTCGTATGATGTCTTTCAAAGATTAGGAGGAACGCGAACACTTAAACGTTGATGCGCGAAGGTGTCGAGAACACAGCTGTAAGGTGATTTATTATCTGTGACTAATCTTATTACAGAAGGTGAAGAAGGGCGATTCAAGTTATCGGCTGTTTGGTGAAGGATTGTGAAACGGTGTTACAGAAACGGTTATGATAACTAGGGACGCTGGTGTGATGTACACATTAAAAAACCAGTTTTATCGATTCTCGTTCTTTTGTATCACATAAACTAAGCGGTAATACCGTAACTTATCTAATGCATACAAATAGTATGTATCGCTACAGTGTCTTCAATGCACGGCGTAGTTCTGGTGTGGTACACCAGAAGAACCTCCATGAGGACTATTTGAAAGGTCCCTAGATTCAAGATTAAACACGTAAGTGAGGTTGGTTATCGCTATAATCAGTGAATAGATTCAGTATCCTCTTAGATCAGTTTCGGACATGATCGTAAGATCCAAGAGCCTGTATTAAGGCTAGTACTCTTGGGCATTAGTGCCGCGCGATTCCTTGGAGTCTTGAGTCCTCTGAACCAGGACTAGAAGGTTGCGGACTTGTCAAGATACTTATGTTAGAACTTACTAGCTTTGTAAATTTTGAAACCGTTCAAATTTTAAAACCGTTAAGTTTATTACTCCATGAGACTCTACGAGTATGTGAGTCTTCCTCTGACAAAGGAGCAAGATTACCTTTTCTACAGTTTCTTTCACGACATTGTCTCATATGAACTCTAATTTTACGTTTACGTACTGATGTCTGATTGCTGTCGCTTCACTTACAATCTTTATAATAGCTGCTTATTTTCCAACCATCAGCCTCATCGGCGTCTTCACACCTGCCTTAATTTCTCTTTTTGTGATATTTCATTCGAGATGCTCCTTCATATTCATGTCCTCTAACACAATTAATTTCAATTCACTTGTCACACTATCGGTATTACTTCCACCAGCATTATTGCCCCGCATTATAGAAGTTTTGTTCTCTTGTCAACAGCATAGTCAACGTCCGTGTTGCACATTAATTTACACATTTCCATCCAGTGGATACTTTTACGCAAAAAAATCAGCCCCACAGTTCCCGCATGATACCGCGAAATACACCTGGATATTCTCATGTATTTTTCGGGCGGCGCGTAACTGTTTTTCATGGCTCGATGTAATACGCGAGCTATATCTGGACTGCTGCATCGAGCCATAAACAATTAACTGCTAAAAAATAACCGGAGGCAAAATCTTTCTTGATTGCCGACTCCGAAGATGACTCTTTCGCTATCGGTGATTGTGCAGTGTATATTATGTCTTGTCGATTTTGCTGCAGTAGTTCAGTAATCGCCTGCTCTTGGTCCACTGTGTACCCATATTTACAATCGTACGCATTAAGTATTCCAAGAATTTATCATCGGGTCCTAGAACCTTGCGTTCCAGACTCGTCATGTCTTATTCAAATCGGTTTGAAACTTTCTTAGCGTTTGCATTGGCTAACTAAACGTTTACTTAAGCAAACACCACTCTACTTTCTAAACAAATTATCTTGTGTTACACATACGCATCGGTGAAAGGTATATAAAGCCGTCTGCACTTATGTTGGGTGAAGCAGATAGTTACAGAGCCTCATAGCTTGCTGAAGCCCTTAGAGGCTTTTAGCACACCTAGACACACATCGGTGTCATATTTTGTCTACACCCATCCCACATTTCGCCAGTGATTTTCATGACCTCGAGCGGGTATAAATATTTTAACATCCACATTTTGTTTAAGCCATTAAATCGGCTCTGGAAACTTTGTAGTGTCGCTTAAGTATAAACCCTATTTGATACACTGCTAAGATCACCATATTGTTCGTCATGCCAAGCACTGCGAAGCACTCGTAGTCTCTTCCCAAATTTAACATTGCACACGCGACTACATGGGCCTTATAGCGCTCAGCAATGCTGTTTTCGTTGTTTCGTTATTCAATATACCTTGCTTCGCATGAGACATATGTTGGTGTGGCGAAGTCGAATTAAAAAAAATTCCGGTGTGAATCCCAATCGTTCACTTGCCTAGACATGCTGACTTGTGGAGGGGAAAATTTAATTGTTCTTTATGTATAGCATGGTGCTCACCATTTGTAACTGTCGGCATGGGCTGGTTTAGGCTCTTTGTAGAGGCATTGGTAGATGTCGATTTCGCTCGGGGTTCGGGATCGAGGTTGATCACCGTGCGAAAAACTTGACATAGCAATCGGGGTTGTCGTCAATATCACATTATAAAGCTTCGGCATGACTTAAATATCTTGGTTCTTGTCGCAGATGCTTGATCACCTTTGGTATCATATCTATAAAGCTTGTACAATTGATCTCACCTATGTATTGCTCAAGATCTTCATACAGACTTACACTAACTTTTTTTGTGCCGGATCGCACTGCTGAGATTACACACCTAGCTCTTTCCTTAACTACTGTGTCCGAACACAAGAGTCTTGTTTTGAGAACACACGAACCGGGTCAACAATTGATACCAATTTTTGCGATCTTGACCAAATGCATCAAAATTTGAAATCCATATATTTGAGACACGCACTCTTTCAGTCTTCGGGACATTAAAGATATCTTGCCCGAAGAAGGAGGGTGCATTTTGTTTGCAGAAAGAGGTAGAGTTAAAGTCTGTAAATGCCCAACCAATTAGTATTGACAATACTATGGCACGCTATCCTGCAGAATACTCTTTATGCTGATATCAGTGTGTGTGCTTTTTTTCCGTTATGATGGTAGGATTACCATTTACGTCGTACTAAGTATGATTTTACCCCCACCTCATTTGTATGTGCTAACTACATGTGTACCTTACACGTCGCACCGAGTACGATGTCGTGTGTCCATGGGAAAGGCTTTGTGTACCTTACAAGTTGTAACGATTGCGATTTATCCTGTCACCTTATTGCATGCGTCTGTAATTAAACGACGGGCGAACCTTACACGTCATACTAAATACTATTTAGTCTGTCCCTTTAGATGCGAATTATGACAATTGTACTTTACACGTCGCACTAATTGCGATCTTGTATTGCACTTCTGCGTTTTGAGTAGCTACATATGTACCCAACACATCGTGAAAAGCGCGATCCAGCACAGATTCTTCTTCACTAGTGTATGGAAATTACTAGATAATCGAAAGCTCAAGGGATTTTGTGACTTAGCCCAATGTACTTGAATACACAGAGAACTTAATTTAGTTAATCGGACTTAATTACTTATTGCAAGCCCGAAGGGTGAAGCTATTGGTAAGCGCACGCAAGGTTAAATGTAGAGCTTATAAATCGTGCTTACCTGTGTGTGTCTGTAAATAACGCTATTAGGTGTAGCTTACAGATTTAAAGTGCGATCTATCCTGTTCCCCTCATAGATTTGTAGGCATATCTAAAGTCACTCTTTGGCTGGGTCGCAATTGTGATGCACGTACGTAATGGACTTATATTCGATTAAAGGATAGTATGATCAAACAAGGAAATACTGAACGCTCGTAAGCACAGGCTGTTCGAGTTGCTCGAGTATACTGTGATTATTCAATATGTACATAAGCGGCATCAAAATTGTTCTTCCGTGACCTCTATTGTAAAGTTATTGCACTTATTTTAGCTCGCCAAACTGAATTAATTATGTCAAAGGTCGAGCTCCACATATTGTTCCTTTTATATAAAATAAAAAAAGAACCAGATATCGGTCCCCAATCTTACAGCTGTAAGCTTGGAGCTCTTAACGTCATACCATCTCAGTGTCGATTGCCAATGGCTCACTAAGGTCTTTAAATGAAACAGGGCACCCTTTGCTTAGGTGCCACAAAACTTCACGAACACTCGTACGTGCAAAGGAAGGTAATCTACTCAAATCGCTAGTTTTAGTATAGGTAAAGGAGAACCCTATTTCAATATAGTTAAGCTATCAACTTAAGTTCAGTCTTTATCCAAATATCCTAATCTACATTGTCGTATAACGGCAACCTGCTCACCAGCTATTGCACGCGTTTAGCAGCGATTAGTTGCAATCTTGGTTGATGTGTCCTTTATCATCCAATCTTCAAGCAGCACGTGAATTTTATCCTAAGGAATAAATAATTTATTACATTGCCAAATCCGTTAAATATTGTCAGGAGATTGTCACGCTAGACAGTCTCCTTATTGACACCGTTTGGTGTCAATATCATGTAACGAGCTACCTCATTACATCACCCCCCCCTTAATCATCAATCGCCCCGAGAATTGTAATAAATTCTTCGTAGACGGAGAGATCACCGTTTGATCACTCTAGGAAGGGGAGTACTTGTTGGTCAAATTTCAACTTATTTGCCGAATCATTGCATGGTGTCAAAGTTTATGCGGTGCGCTGCTGAAATAGCCAGAAAGGTGGTTGCACGCATGCGTGCAGCTAAAGAGAGTACTTATTAAGCCTCAGCAGCAGGTGATCGTTCGCCTGCTGTGACTAGCAATGTGGATGAGCCTAAAACAGCACTCATCTATTCTGGCTAGTCGGATGATGCATCGGACTGGAAGGCGGCGCCTCCTGCTTCCGGATCACCCGGGGCGGACACTACAAGAGCCAGGTTGACTGGATCTGGGAAACATGACAGCATCATGTCCAACATTTTCGGACCGAGCTATTCGTCTGACGAAATCTCGTCTCACGCAAGTCCATCTGACAAAAGCACGCGTGGTGGTGGTGCTGACGCACCTAAACGTCATTACGAGAGAGCCAACTCGAGGGATCGAGCTGCTACTGGTGTCAGTTCTCATACTGACACCACTCTATAGACCAGGGGGCGCAATGTCCTGCATTAAACTCCTCAAGTGAAGTCTCCTTGGGAGCCATCATCCAAGGAGTTAGACCGAGTGGCCGGTATGACCACCGAACGGGATCAAATTCCGTTGTTAGACCGTGGAAGGATCTGTTCTCCTGATTTTAGCACGGAAACTATCTGTGCTGAGGTAGAATCCTACACCGATGTGCTCTTTATACAACGGTGGTACAATGGCAACCGTGGCCGCGACGGTAAGACCTTTATGCATATATTAAATGCCTTCATCCATAACATCGAGTGCATTGGACTTTGGCCTGGCTATATGGACTCGATGCAGCTTGCATCAGGTATTCATAGCATAACTCAGCCAGTTTACGATACAAGTTGGATCGACTGGCAAGAGAGGCAGGATTTCCCTGTCTTTTGTGGGGAGATACATGTCCAGGATGCCTGGAAAGTTTTAATTGTTCCCCTGAGGAGGACTCCTCCCTAAAGTTCCCTACTAGAGGGCGCGCATCTCTCCTGCGATGGTCGAAGGGATTCATACTTTGCAATCCCTGTACTCGATTTCGGGGTGGGGTTATTTTGCGGCAGCCCTTCCTTAAACGCAACGAGTATGTCTCGTCATAGTGCTCGACGAGATCTAAAACATCAACAATCAGCCGGGCGGGAGGCTTCCAGCTGCCCCAGGCCGGTGTATAGCCACGCCAGATGAAGGGGTAATTCGTCCGGGCGCCATTTACGTCGCGGTGGTTCAAATAACGCTCCACCAGAAAGCGTTGACCACCGCCAGAATCCACCAAAGGATGTGGTGATGGTGGGAACACCTGATCCGGCTCGAGGGTCAAATATCTTGATGTTTAGGAGCTGAAGCGCGTAACGGAACAGTTACACGATGACTTGGCTTATTAACGGACTTGGCGTTACGAGCTCCATGACCTATTAAAGGATAATTGCTTCCTAAGCGCACGATCGTTCGAACGATCTTGCCGCTTTTGCGTTTGCGTATATGGAACGAACGTCGGTTTGTTATCTTCGTGACGAGCTGACTGTAGCTCTTCAGGACATCGCTTATCTGCGTGAGTAGGTCGCTTCTCTAGTCGACCAGACTGGCTCGTTGAAACGGGACCACTCGAAGGTGGTCTCGGCCCTTGACCGCGGAGGTGTTCTTCGTCTCGAAACGGGCTCGCACTCATAGTACGGGCGGAGACGTCCAACGTAAAATGTAGGATGCGTACGCATCGCCCATTTCGTGTGTTGCGCCCCATGAGCCACGCATACACGATTGAACGAGGCAGTTCAATCGTGTATGCGTGGCTCATGCGGGCGCAACACACGAAATGGGCCAATATACTTGGGCAGTAAGTTGCCACTGCCCACGTTTGTCACTGCGTGTTTCGGTAGATTTTACTGCAGACAGTAAAACTTGGTTTTCTTTATCAAAAAAAAGAGCATTTGCTCTTTCATATCTGTCTGCACTTCTTTTCTTTCTGTCTAGTGCATCTGCAATGGAGTCTTAAACGAAGCGGACAACCGCTTCGCAAGTCAGCAGAAATTTTTCTGCTGACTCATCCTTGTTAATAGCAGTGTGCTTCGTGTGCACTGCTGAAAGAAAGTTTTCTTCACCAGTGAGGGCGTCATCGTCCTCACTGTGGCAGCCATTGGAGATACCGATTTTTCCAGCATCGTCGTCATCATCGTCATCGGTGTCGATGTGGTCGACATCGGCACCATTCACGTCGACACCGTTGTCGACGTGTGATGAGCAAGAAACAAAATGCTTTTTGTTCGAGCGAGCCCCCCCCTTAAAATAGATTCACACTCTAAGAAGGCGGGTAAACGTGGATGGCGTAGGCCGTTCACGAAGAACGGTGTATGCGTTGTCGACGCATGCAACGAGTTGTCGATGGCAAATTTCGCCATCGGCAAGAATTCACTCCAACGCGTAAACGAGTGAACGTGCCCTCGAAGTATCTCTTCGAGGACGCTGTTGACGCGTTTCGTTCGACCATCTATTTCAGGATGTTCAGAAGTTGACATCTTCAACGGTGTCTCATGGGAACAAATACTTATTGCCAGAACTGGCTGTGAAGCGGGGGTCCCTGTCATACACTAGGTCACGGGGTTACCCGTGAAGTCGGAAGATAGTATCGATGAAGACACGCGCACAGCCCTGCGATGTGATTGACTCCGGTACAGCAACAAGATGTACCATCTTGCTGAACAGATCAACAAACACAAGAATACCAGTATTTATGTGAACGTCTTTGGGAAACCCGAAGATGAAGTTCATCGATACGGACTGCCAACACTCTGCCGGAATCGGAAGAGGCTGCAAGGGTGCGCGAGATAAAGGACTAGGCTTCACATGTTGACAAACTTCGCAAGCGCGAATGTATTAGCGCACAAACTCATACTAGCGAGGCCACTAGATATCACAACTTACCGTGAGGTAAGTCTTTTCTCTACCGCGATGACCTTTGGTTGGGGCATCGTGACACTCATACATGATGCGCAAACGCAAAATATTATAAGTGGGAACGACGACACGAAGTGTGTCGCCGTTGAATGCTGTATGGTACAGCAGTCCATCACGAACCGAGTACCGTTCGGTCCAAAGAGCGGTGTTGAGACGACAAGGTTTTTTAGAGCGTAATTACAAGGATTGGATACGTAATTCATCAACCCCAGAAGAGACTCATCTTCTGCGTATGCTCTCCACCAGTCGTCGAGCAGACTCGTTGATGAAACAATCACTCACTAATAGTGTTGCAATAGTGGGATCACCCCTACTGTTGGGTCGAGCAGTCGGCTCGACATCAGGCCGACGCGAGAGAGCGTCAACGACGACATCAAGTCGTCCTGGTTTATACTCGTTGGAGAAGTTGTACTAAGCGAAAAACGACAGCCACCTCGCCATTCGTTGCGATAGGTGTGGACTGTTTACGGCCGTGCGTGACGACGCCTGGTCGGTATAAACGATGAAGGGACTGTACCCTAAAGAAATACCCGAAACATAGCCAGTGCATGTTTCATGCCATGCACCGGGTAGTTACGCTCAGCTGCTTGCAGCTGACGCGCTTTGTAACAGACGACGCGCTCAACTCTGTCTGGGTCGTACTGCATTAACGCTCAGCCGATTGCAAGATCACTGGCGTAATAGACCACGTGGGATGGTCTCACCTGATTTGCAGTCCTCGACACACGCAATTTTATCAAGCTTTTCTAGATACCTTCGAAGGAGTGCTGACACTCAGCACTTCATGACCACCTCTTGTTACTCTTTTACAAACGAGAGAGGTATAGCGTCATCTCGGCGTAGTTGCGCGAGTACTTGTTAATTACGCCGCTAAAATAAGGAACTTTATAAGTCCCTTGACGTCGACTGGAATAGGCCAGTCGGTAATCGCCTTAGTTTGTTAGTAGAACTAGGGCGTAAGCCGTGTTTACCCAGGGTGCAGGCAAGAAGTGGTATTTCTCTCGATGCACATATACACTTCTTGAGATTCGCGAACAGCTTATGCTTAAGCATTAGAGTAAGAACCTTTCGGACGAGGATTCAATAAGCCTCCACGTTCGTCTTTCCATCCATAGCTCGGCTATTGACGAAGACATCGTCAAAAGTAACTCGGTGTGAGACTTCGCACCAATCGCAACAGATACTTTACACATCTGTTGAGCTTTGCATGGGCGTTACTTAGTCTTTGCAAAATCACTAGCCACTCCCAGAGCATACCAATGGGGTTGCTCACTGCTAATTACAGGATGTCCCATTTACGCGTGAGAATCGGATAAATCCATCCATCAGATCCATGAACGAAAGCATGGTACTTTTTGCCAAACCATCTATGATGACGTCCTTCCTCGGTATCGGCCTCTCAGACGACTACAGCGCTCAGTTTGTTGAACGCGTGTAATATCCGCCACCTTGCTGTGGCTTTTTGCACACAGAATGTCGGAGAGCTGTGCGGGATGTTGACTCCTATACATGACCAGCCGCTAAGCGATCGGCAAAGAATTTGTCGATCGCTGGGATCTTTTCACGAGGCAGTGGCCACTGCTTCATGACACAGTACTTCTAACCGAATTTCAGTTAGATATTATGCCGATTGCCTTTGTCCCAAAGCAACTCGCATGTCACAGATTCAAGGAAAACATCCCTGATTGGATCAAATCCTTACACAAAGGATTTGTCTCCAAATGCTCACAAAATTTAAATGTGCATCGCTCGAATCGGGTCTTCTCTTTGGGGACAGTTTCGTCCATCGATGGAATACTGAGAAACCGTTCGTTCTCAGTAAAAAAAAATTCGATTGAATATCGGCGACGTACTCGTCCACTGTGAGGAGTACGCAGATTTGCTTGATCTTGTCACTACGCAGATCTCGTAAGAAACTTTTAGATTCTAGTGTTGACAACTTGACTACCTCTGAAGCCGACTTCGAACGTGTAACCAGATCAAGAGTAGAAGCGCCTACACCTGATCAGTTTTTCACCAAGACCCTCACTGTCTCGGTGCTTTCCTGAAAAATTCCGCACGTGGTTGGGGATCCACACCCTCAACAAAACTCTCTCGGTAGTCATCACTCTCAGAAACGCTGGAATTTTTCTTCCAATACGTGTTCTGACTGTGGGTGCACTCCCACAGTTAGGTCCTCTTCAATCGACTCACTTTTTGTCGATCGTGTTTGCTTTGAGATCGACTCCCTGTTAGTCGATCTCTCTTTAACATGTTGGTAATTCCAAACAACACGCATCTATCTGCTTGGATGCGCTCTGCTTAGTGCGCATCCATGTACCATACCATCAATCTTTTCGAGTGGTGAACCTTCGGCGCAGCCTGTGTCTCTACGCAGGTGCTGGAAGCTGTTTCCACAAAGTAGAAGCCTTCGACACTGTGATCTTGTGCAGTCATACTAACGACCGTACCACATGTGAGGCCATCGCACTCACTCGTAGTACATCCACACGCTTGTGGACGCTCCAAGACCCTCATCAGATGGCCATCTGGTGGACAAATGGCAGGCATCTCCACGGATCGATGCTGCCAGCTGATCCATGGCTGAATTTTCTAAGCCATGGCAAACCGAGGATGGCATCAAGTTTGTCATCAAAATTCAGTTAGGATGAATTCATCATCGTATTTCTTTCCTTCTAGCTTGTATTGGTTTTCTACTGCACGTTTGTTCACCGTTACGGGTGCGCCTGCTGGAAGGCACACCGTCATCCTCGTTGGACGGACATCTCGCTCAACACAGTTGAGTCTACTATCTTCTATCGACTAACGTCGAACAAAACTGTTCGACGCCCCACAGTCAACTAGGGCACGAAGTGACATTCCAATTGTCACTTCGATCTTCAAAGTGATGAGGGACACCTCATTACTAGGGACAGTAACGCACAGCGACTGTGTGTTAAGATCAATCTTTGTCAAGAGTCCTGCAAATTCTCTTGACATTGCTGGATCAGCAGGGTGCTCCTCCTCTACTGACCCTGACCGTTTTTTGGCGGCCCGACTAGCTGTCGCGGTTTAGCGACATGTTCGAACCCGCGCCTTGGACCTTTCCAAGGCGCGGGTTCGAACCAATGGACACTGTGTTCCATTGATTCGGGACCTCCTATTTTCTGTGTTCTAGTTGGAATATAGTTAAATTAGCTAGTTAGTCTAAGACTTTTTTTAGGCTAAGTCCTCTTGTTCCGCATACGCTATCGCCTTTTTAGCATATGGAAGTCTTTTTGGAACATGTAGGTCTTCACCGTCCCATCTACAACACCGTATATGAACACGTTGATGATCGTGTGCTCATCAACATGGTATTTTGCGACGCTACTCGCAAGGTAGCGTATGTGCTGTGCATAAGCGTTCACACCACGCTTACCTTGCTTGAGCCTTAGGAGTGCAGAGCGTGCTCTGAACTCGGTCTTTGGAGGCTCATACATTTCTTAAAGTCAATACCCTAAGGTCTCTAGAGACTTAAACACGTTAGGGTCGTGAAGCTTGAGCCTTATGGACCAAGCCTTTGCTCGTTCTGTCAAATTTGACAGGGCGAAGGTGACATGCATCTCGTCACCCTCGATGTGACGGGCCCCTTTAGCGTCGTATAACTCGACAAACTGTTTTAAAAGTGAGTCTTTATCGTTTCCCTTGTACCTTAAGATGTATAGCCTTAAGGTTTTGGGTCGACGCGTGTGCGTCGGTCTGCCCATCGACTGATAAGAGCCTTGTTGATGTAGCAAGACTATCTTCTGTCTTTCGATATCAAGTCGATCTTGTAGAGACTTGATGATAGCAGCATGTTGCTGGTCTCTGCTTAGAGACTCCAACGTGCCACTGATGGCGGGTTCGCCCATGAGTACACTCATGCGGCCGACTATCTCCCATTACAAGTCAATTAGATGGGAGTAGCCTTCACGTGTGACGTGGAAGCTGTCGTCTTGTACGTGCAAAGGAAGTTAATCAACTCAAACAGATAGTTTAGTAAAAGTTAAAGGAGAACTCTATTTCAATATAGTTAAGCTATCATTATAACTTCAGTCTTTATCTAATTACATAAATTTACATTGTTGTATGACGACAATCTGCTCACCAGCCATTACATGCGTATTGGTTGATGTGTCTTGTATCAACCAATTTTCAAGCAACACGTTAATTTTATCCTAATTGATGATATATCTACAATACTACCTATCATGGTTAAAATTGGCAGGAGATTGTCACGCTAGACAATCTCCTTATTGACACTGTTTAGTGTCAATATCATGTAACGGGCTACCCCGTCGCACAAACTGTCGATTCTCTACGTTTCGACTCCTTCCTTATCAATGTCTGACAAAACATATTAGATAATAGAGGTGGTAAAGATAATAAGTCTAAGGATAACAGTATCTCTATTCCATTTGCACATGAAGCCTACAATCCTGCATAAGGTTGTTGCGTTCTAACAAAGATATAGTTCGTTGATAAGTTTTGCAATCAGCGGACCAATAAAAAAAATGATGCAAATGCACTTGAGACTTTTTGTACTTCCAGCAAGTGCTCAAGTAGAACGTTTTTTTGTCACGACGGGGGGTCGATAAATATATTCGATTTCTTACTAAGTTTGTGCTAAGGGGCCAAATTTATACCACAATTTTTTTTTGAGGTGCTGTATTAAGAGGGAGATTATTTATGTAGTTGTGGTGAAAGACCAAGCAGACGACGACAAGGGTGTAGACATAGGTGTATTATTCATTTGTTGGACAAGAATTCCGAATTACAACATTATGATCGACAACTCTGCCGAAGCACTTCATTAAATACGATAAGTGCCTAATTTCCGCCGGTCGTGATGAATATAATTTGGTGTCTCACCAGCCAGACTATATATTTATAACTTCTTGCCCTAAGTTGCAAACTAAAATTCTGTATTATTTCGTCGTAAGAACATTCAGACGATTAATCGTTACAAATTGTCCCGAATGGAGTCGGTTAAAGATTAGACGCCGCACCTTAGAGACTGTATACTGGAAAATAAACTGTTGCATGATTGTAAAACTCTTGACCTTGACAATTTTGCACAATTCAAGCAGTAGCAGGTGCAGTTGTACACGACGATACAATATAGTATTCGAACATGGTAAGGGTCTGAGCAAAATTTCTGTCATTAAACTCCTGAGTACATTATCTCCTCGCAAAACATTTCCATTAGATAAACACTTAATCTTTGCGAAGCAAAACGGAAGATGTTATGCTATCCCTAAAGACTAATTCACCGAGTCGAGAACCTGGCGATTTATAGTTTGACACTTAAGACGATACGCCCTTGGCGGTAACGATGACGATCCTACCTTAAGTAATTCGAGCAGATAATTGATGCATTTGATGAAGTGATAAGTACGCAAGACAAGGGAATACGCCACACAGTTGTCATGAAAGCCACGCGGAACGAGCTATAATGCGGTGAGTCGAATAATTTGTACGGCTAAAATTAGCTGAATATTCTGCCAGTCATGAATCTATGACGGTGACATGAACAGATTAATCATTGTTTCATCATCGGATGAACGTCTAACGTCTTTAATATCAGAGACAGGCGAATCAAATGAGATTAAATTAAATGATGCATTTGTGACGGGATGTTAGACAGGTTATGACGCTTTTGAGGAGTTTGTTGAACTTGTTGGGATCATCATTTTGGCATTGTCGAATCGATAGAGCAATGACCATAACTAAACTAAGCCTTGTAAAAACTGGGCGTACAAAAACAGAAGCCTATAATTTGTACACCTAAGGATTTAGTGAGCGCCGTAAATAGGATAAATGATTATATTTAGCTCCTAAAGAACTCTGAATATGCCGGAAGTGTCCACATCATTGTGATTTGGGTCCCAAAGTAGCTTTACAATCTTGCGGACGGTCACAACGCGTCTTGCTCACAATAATTAAAGTAGATAATCGACTCATCTATCGCAATGGTTAATCCCGTGAAGTCGAGAAGTAAAATTAGCACACCCTTCTATGCGACTCTGGTCATATTTGAACTGGAGATAACGCAGACCGAGAAGGACAGCCGAGTACGTAGACATCACAGTCTGTCGACACAGCCTTACGATGTCTATTCTGCATGAATATAGTTCGCTACGCCGTTAAGCTTGATAACGGACACAGATGCAAACGAAATCAAATCACGAAGTACTTTACGGCGCGTTGTCGCTAGGACGAATGCACCCTCCACGCAAAGTTTCAGCACCCAGCATAGTCTGGGAAAAAGTTTGCGGCTGTGCTTAAGGTAAAATAAATCTTCTTTTATGCCAAAGGCGCACACAGGACCCGATTTTTTAATAGGTGCTTAAACGCACCACTGACGGCGCTGAACATTCCGGTGTCCAAAGCCGTCGTCGAGACTATCCTGGCGAAATTCAACTCAAACCTAAGCCAAATGAGGATGATGAGATGGAGTTAATCACATATAAGAATGACCAATCTTTGCCTAAGCAGATTATGGACGGATCATACGTTACAAAGATTAGCAAAACTATTCTGTTTAATTTAGTGCTAACTTATGTGCTTGTCGGCCTGTCCTTCTGACAAATGTCGGCAGTGATTGTAAAGCGAAGCTACTTAGCGCTCCTTGACAGAGGAAGTCTTAGACTCGAAGTGTCTCTTAGTCATGAAAAGCTAATAAGACGTACAGTCGTCCAAGCGTACAAGCTTAACAATCCCGGTTTTAAAGGGATTACGATTCAAAGAATCACACACTAACTATTCACTACCAGTTCAACAAGAGTAAGCGCCTTTACAAGGATAATGCTCTTAACAGCACAGTACACCTTTACTGAGCAATTTTGTCCAGCGACTCAAAAGGGAAACTGAACCTTATTTATTCTTCACTACGGTAATAAAATTACAAAACCTTGTCTGACCAAATTCTTCATTACGATCTTATGACAGAAGTCTTATCCCTAATCCTTACTCGACAAGGTGCGGTATTACCGTAATTACGTGGTACCGAGACTGTACCACTCACATCCGCCTTAATTAATTTGGTGTAGACATATAACATAACCGGTTCAGATAACGACGTGAAATTCCGTTACACTCTCCCCCCAAAGTGTCGACACCCTTTTGTCGACAATTGCTCTACTGCTCTTTAAGGTCTCAAAGCTCTGGTCCTTGACCACCGTGTTTACAACACATATCAAAATGACTGAGTCAAAGCCTTCGTCCAACACCCTGGAGAAGAGTCTTCGAGTTCCTCGAAGAGGGTATAGTGGACTATGAGAGTGAAACCGCCGCGTCGAGTATTTACGACCATCCTCCAGCTACGCCACCAGCGCGCGACACCACGCGCATGGCGCCTAATCCATTCGTGGAACGCGAGGAGGTACCTTTACTCTTTGCACAGCGTGCAGTCGTCGACCCTGGTCGGATGTGTTGCACAACAATCTCGATGAAGATCAAGCACGATATCTTCAGTCGGTTGATGACCGCAGGCGCCAAGCACAAAGTTTAGTCACAGTCAATGTTCACAAAGGCTACCGCTTCACTGACTGTGGATGAACGCATTCGTCGGACTGACGGGTAGTCACTCGCAACATGGATCACGGGACCCAGGGCTGTCACAGCCACAGCAATAGCGGAGAGGATGGCTCTCAAAAAGAAATAAATGGGGGGTGAACGTATGATCGCTCAAGAGTACGTTACAGGCCTGAAAATGCATGAACAAGGTTCATCAGTGTCCACCATGCGGACAGTACCCGTCGTTCACTTCCCCGGTGAGACAGAGGCGGACCATGATGTTGTCTTCACGCGTTGATCTCACAAAGCACGCCGTCTGCCAAGCCTGTAGAATCTTCAATAAAGCGCTTCACTTGACGACGCTCGGCTGGATCGAAAGATGAATTTCTATCTCGTTAAACAAAAGGAAAAGACTAACTGCGGTCTTTTTAACGCACACGCTATGATGCGGCAGCCACGGACCTGCGCCTCAGTGCACCTGCACCTGCTGCAGCTGCAACCTACTCCACTCCCACACTGGCTAGTGGGAAGCGATATGGATCGACTGACCGTGAAGACGACGTTTAAAAACGTCAACGGCGTACGGACAATCCTGCCGCAGTGGCACTTTGTCCTCCCATAAGTTCTCCGACTCTGGGTACCCCCGCCACTGTACCAAGTACTGGTACTGCCCGACGCAACGACGTCGCTGCAGGATTCATTCAACAAGGTACTGTTGATCCCATGCTCTTCAACGAGAGCAGGCGGTGGTCGGTGAATTTCGACGCGTCGTCGACGAGTTAGTGCACGAGGTGCACAGTCTGCTTGACCGGGTGGCGCGTCTTAAGGGACAGCTGGATCTTCTCTTGAGGTTTTCTTGACTGTGATATCGCCAACTCCTTCGGTGCAAGCGCGTCGTGATCCACCAGCAGCGGATCAAGATAAGGTTTAAGCGAGCCGACGTAAATCACTGGGTGTGTTCGCATCTTGCACAGGAGGTTGAGCGTGTACGCTAGGCCTTTTTGGCTACAACCGTAAACCGTCCCAATGAAGCGAGTACGCAACTTGGTCCAACAGACCGCTGACACCACCTTAGTAAGTAGATTCTTAGTGTTAAATAAGACCAGGTCTTTAACTTTATACAACTCAATGTATTATTCTTGCCTTTGGCATCAGCTTGTTCCTTTTGTTTTTCTTGGCTAGCAGCCATTGCATCACGTACATGTCTTGAGACATTTAAATTACACAGCGAGAAACTCGCTCGCCTGTTTCTGAACAGTATTTGGTCTGAAATTAGCAAGCCAATCGGCTGTTCCTCCCCACCAAGCCCTGAACCACGCAGTGGTAGCATTAAATGAACGCGTAGGTGAGTGAAACCATTAACATAAAACGGACTATAGCCTGTAGAGGCATGAACATCATCATCTTAGCGCAAGCTAGACCACAAGGAGCAAAAAACTCCAACGCTTAGGCGTATCAGCACAAATACTGCGCAAAATGTCACCAATGATACGATTAAAACGCTTAGTTTGACCATCGGTCAGCGGATGACCTGCTGTAGGCATGCCCAACCGGGTGCCGAGCACCTTTAAATGGACTTTTAAACCTTTTTAGTGATAAGTGGATCACAATCAGAGACGATTGCCACAGGCAAACCGTGTTGACGTAACACACGGTCGGTAAACGTCTTGGCTGTACCTTAGGCATCAATAGACTCCGGAACTGTCGCTAAGCGAGCCATCTTGATCAATCGATGACAAAGACTACGAAACCAGCGTTTCTTTCCGCACATTCCAGTTTACCAAACACAATTCCATACTCATAGACTCTTAACACTCAGTGGGTACACGCAAATTAGCGAGCGGTGCAACCGCATTTGCTGAGCGTTTGACCTGTTGACACGTTTCACACGTACGCACACATTTAATCACCCAATTGTATAGTTTGGGCCACTAATACGTCTGTCTAACTGAGCTGTAGGTCTACTTACGACCAAGATGACCACTTAGAGCGATATCATGCGCCTTATAGAGGATACGATACTTCTATCCTTATCGTGAGGAACAGCGATACGAGAGGTACCTCAATATCAGTGCGATAGCACAACTACCCACCATCGATGACATATTGATGTAGCCTCGCACATAACGTGCCGAAAATCTGATGTCCGAGCCTTTAAACTACTAGCTTCCAAAGGAATGTAGCAATGCTACGCATTGCTCATCGCGTGCATATGCCACACAAATTAAATCCACAATGGTTGACGACAGAGTCGTAACATGAGCAAGCGCATAATCAGGTTTGCGTGAAAACGCGTCAGCCAAAGCATTTTGCTTGCTCGGTTTTTATTTACCTCAAAGTTATATTCGACAAAGAAAGAAAGCCAACGAGCCATACGCTGTGAAAGGTGAGGCGTCTGTGTCGCAGTGCGTAATGGCGCATGATCTGTAAAGATCACAAAAGACTTAAAGCCAAATAGATGTAATCTGATTTTAACAAGAGCGTACTTTATAGCAAGTTACTGTTTGTCATGAAATAGTTAATTCTTTTCTGCAGCTATCAGATGGCGCGAATCGTACGCATTGACGCGCTCATGTCCATCGGCATCTGTCTACACTAATGCAAAACCAATAACAAAATCAGACGCGTCACAGACGACACTGAAAGGCCTCTCAGGGTGCGGTAAACCCAAAATTGGAGCATGAAGGATACTGTTTTATAGCCTCAAAAGATTGAGCAGGGACTGCATCCCAACACCAAACTGCGTCCTTCTTGATGAGGTTGGTTAATGGCCTTGCCATGTTAGCGTAGTTTGCACTGTACTTTTGCAAGTAAATAACAAGGCAGAGCCAAATCCGTTTGGTTTGACGGAACCGGCCAGTCAAGAATTGACTTATCCTTAACGGGATCCACTCATAATCCATGATTTACAATGAAGCACCCGAAAAAAGCAATTTCTTCCGCACAAAAAATAATGCACTCCGATGCATTTGCATACAGCTTTTTCGTGCGCACGCACTCGAGCCCTGCTCGTAAATGGTCACTGTGATTGTACACATCTGATGTATTATGGTCTACACGGCTATGGACAAAGATGCCATCGAAATCGCTTTGTGCGTTTTATCGGTGAGGTTGGAACAATTGTGTCACAAGACAATTTATAGTAACCAGGGCATTAGACATCCCCTTAGGCATAACAATCCACTCCAAAAGCATCCCGCTTGAAGTACTAGTCGGTGTGAGCGGAACATCACTCTCTCGCTTAAGCAATTGATAATATCTATTGACCAAATCGAGTGCACTGAACATGGTACAACCTATTATAGCGTTCTGAACAACATCCTTTTAGGTGTCTAAGCCGGTATAGTGGCTGCAAAGAGCTTATTGTTTGCGTGCACAATGCACCACTTGCCATATGGTTTCCTGACACAAATTGTCGGTGTCGAGTGCGAAGACCTGCTCTCCCGCACCAAGCCAGGCGTTTGCTTTGCATAAAAGAACTCGTCAATGACGTCACACTGCTTTTTTGGTAGGGGCCATTGCCGTGTCACGCAGTATTTGGTTTCAGGAACTAGGTTTAAAACTATGACATACCTCTCGATTCGGAGGCATAGTGGAAGATGGATCGTGACACACCACATCCTGAAACTCCTTCACCACAGATAAGACGGGCCTTTAATAAATTTCAAGATCGATGACCTACTTCTAGCACTCAGTGCCGTCTTTGTATCTTCCAAGACAGTTTCGTCAAGAAGTGAAGACGAGTTCAACTCACTAGCAGGTCAATATCAGACATCGAACCCGATTGCGATCGCACTCATGAGATGGGTCCGGATATTCTTCTGGCTCAAATACTGGGGGCGATCTGGACTCAAAAACAAAGGGTGATCTGGACAAAAATGCTGGGGCGACCCGGCCTTTGGAAGCAGAAGTCGATGGAAGAAAGCAGTAATAGCTTTAAATGTGCTAAAAAAGATTGCTTAAACCCCAATCTTAAGACATATGACCCAGATCGAGCACCTGTGATTGTGGTGTACGCTACTAAGTGGGCGGTATCAGCTGCAATTCTCCAGGAATATGAAGGCACTTATTGGCCAGCAACCTTTTCTAGCCGCACGCTGAAGCCAAATGAAGTCGATTACGGAATGGTCGAGAAAGAGGTGTTATTTCTCCTCAATATTAGACAGTTGCTGCACGATGATGGTCTCATAAGAAATTATATGCTTTCGAGACATTCGACGATAGACTGGCTATTGCAGTCGTATGTCCTCAACGAAAGAATAGAGATATAGGCAGCGTTACTTTTAAACTGGATGTTAAAGATTTGAAGATGCGAAAAAGTCGAAGACGAAGTGGTGGGTACGCTAGCTGCAAGTGTTACACCCCGCAAAGACATAGACAAAATGCTGATCGTGATCGCTCCAAGAAAACATTACGGCATACAATAAGTATGCCGCCATCCACAGTTGAAACAGACGAAAATCTCCTGGTGGGTAGCTGCGATGAATCGGCTAGGACTAAGAAAGTCGGGGCTTACAGTGCGATAATATGGAAGTAACCTGAATGGACAATGGTGGCGGCTAATTCTACGTTTGCAGAGGTTTGACAGTGAATGAGGCGGAATATCGCGGACTGATCCTTGGATTGGACTCACTCTCCGATTAGACTAGGGGACGGGTGATCTTTAGTGGTGACTAGAACTTGGTAATAAGGCAGATGCGAGGGAATTTAATCATAAAGTACCCAGTGTACAATTGCTAAAACATAAGGCAGTGCAGAAACTCCGATCGTGGCCAAAGCATGAATTCCTACATATTAAACGTAATTGGAACCATAGTGCTGATCGGCTAGCGAGAGAAGCTTTACAGCAAAAGAAAGGAGGTGTCGTGGTATCAGACCATGAGCGATACAATCTAAAAAAAACCTGAATCGACTAGATAAGTTGCTGATACCGAGACAAACCAAACGTCCAGTCAAAGTGGTAGCGATTACTCGAACGGCGACGCGAAGACGATGCCCTCCGACAGTTTTACAAGAGGAAGTTGCACAACAGATCAGGATAGAGCGCATAAAACGGGTGCAGGATGAGGAGAGTTGGATGTCGGATGAAAACATATCTGATCGGGGATATAGCCGCACTGAATGCTAGAGACGCAATGGCTTGCGCTTTAATCGCACCGGACGGCGAGGTCGATCAAAGCGGACTGTTGTTCTTCTGTCCAAGGGCAGCAACAAACAGCGAATATCGAAGCAAGCCGATTCGTCCGGCAATTCCCGAATTGTTGCAACAAGATGTCTTACATCATCACCATACTAGTTTAAAGGGAGGACATCAAGGAGTGGGCCGTACATACCAGCGGATCAGGGTGAATTTGGATCGGCGAAAATTGTACCGGAGAGTGCAACGCTATGAGGGCGAGTGTGTGCAATGTAAAACCGGCAAGGGTCGCCCGCAAGATCAAGGTAGGTCGCCAGGAAATTTACAAGCGACTTACTCATTTCAGATTCTGGCAACGGATCATATTCTGTCTCTTCTGCGATCGTTTAAATGAAATACAGAGTTACTGCTGTGGGTCAATATGTTTTCGGCTACGTGATCGCAAAGACGAGCTCATCTTGGACTGCACAGAGGATCGTATAAAGCTATGAAGAAAGTGTTTTTTAAGATTCAGTACGAGTAAAATGATCCGTCATGACCGAGAGCCAGGATATATGTCTGATTTATTTCGGGCATTCGACAAGATCGCGGGACAGATGCATTGATCCACAATGGCTTATCGACCTCAAGCCAACGTAATTGCGGAACGCATACTTCAACGAATACACGATGAATTAAAATGTGTGTCACTGATATGACCAGAAAGATTGGGACTAATACGAAGAACGATTGACCTACGCGATGAATACCGCGCAAGATCGAGTCCGCGGGGAATTGTCATTTTATTTAATCCATGGTTTGGACCCTCGATCGACGTTTGAAGCGACTTTGCCTTTAGGGAGTGTTAAACTCGCGATCGCGACCCCAGAAGATGGAGGCATAATAAATAGAGCCAATATCAACAAGCGAGAGCGGTCGTGAACGATCGCCTGAAGATTGCGATTCAAGACCGAGTCGATCGTCATAACGAAGACCGCAATCTGTTGGAGATAGACTAAAGATCACAAGCCATTTTGTATCTGGATCGCGTTAAAGATGGATATTTAATAATTTTAGATCATACGTGGCACGGAACGTTCCGAGTGGATGGGAAATGTGGCTCCCCATTCCAGTGAAATTGGTGATCGCAGGCACACCCTATCAATTGCTCCCGGTCGAGATTTCATCTGAACGGAAGCCAATGAAATGTTTTTAGAACAACCTTATAGTCGGGTGAATTTTGACGAGTCTGATCAATTTGATTTTGATGAAGCCCTACTCCCGGAATGTATTTGGGAAGGTGATATGGATGACGACGATTCGAGGTGAAGAAAATTGTGGATGTGCGATCAGGTCGAAAAACATGCTATGGGCGAGTACATCGTCAATGTTTAGTACAACGGAGAGATTATAGTGATCCGTCATGGGTGGATGAAGCAGATTTGAATTGTGGAGCTTTTCTGAAAAAATCGGTCGCGATCGAATAAGTCGATATCGATTTGAAGTTATGCAAACGCACGAAGAAGAGCCTCGACCAAATCGGGGTGGTCGGAGTGTGCAAGTATGTAAGGAGGTTGCATACGGTTGTAAGACGGTGAGGAGTATACTGGGAGGCGGTATACGAGAATGGAGGTATGGTGGAATTGCATCAGGAGGTGATGCATAAAAGAAAAGGATGTTTGTAAGTACGTGTGGCGATAAAAACGAGATCGCAGTCCACGATACTGATAAAATAAAAAAGAAGAAGACATTTCTAAGGGATATCAGGATAAGAAACAGCAGGAAGAAATGGATATGGAACCTGAAATTGCTTCAATCCAGGCAGGCTATAGAACGACGAACTTGCAGGCAAAGCGAGGGATCGACATGCCTGGATAAACCACGATTACAGCACGGTACTGATTGCGCCACGGCTCAGCAGAGTTCGTTAGCAATAAAGCGAAGGCCAGATTGGGGATATTGGTTTTCCGAGTCCCTTACCCAGATTACCAGAACTACTTCTCAGTCGAACGAGGCTGATGCATGAAAACCGTGCCCAGCAGAATATTTAAGTCACAATGTCCTTCAACCATACCCTGGAGTATAAATCGTAGAACGGTTTATAGCGGGGTCCAGCTCGCGAGCGCCTTTGCTTGCGCTGACCACATTACAACGCCAATCCAGGATCACTAATTTATCAGCGGAGAAAATCGGTAAAGTGTGGATCGACTCCCACAAGGTCTGGATATGAAGATCGTCGAATGAGTCGTACAGATCCAGCAAACGTCCGAACCACCCAGTAGGCGGAAAGGCTACGGAAGCGATCTTCACCTTCAGAGGCTTCCAAGCTCCTGGCGGTGATGCGTGGCGATCTGCGCCGAAGACCCTCAAGTAACCAGCGATCAAATGAGATTTTACACGCGATCACCCCATCCCCTACCACGGTCAAGCTAGGTATCGACTCGAGTCCACCGAGAAGAGTGCAACCCGCCCTACTGACGGGAACAAGGCGAGGATGGAATCAAGCACGACAAAGGAGTATCCCCTCCGCTAGTCGGTCGTCTGGGCACCAGTGGGGAGGAAGGATCACATCAGCAATTTTTTTTTTTTTGTGAACCCCGCTCCACCACAATGATTGCATCAACCACGCCAAATTTTAGTACCGCGTGAGCACCTTAATGTCCCGCGAGACCAGTAGCTTATAGCAGACATCCAATACCCGGAGCAGGTCCAAGACTTCTTTCTCCACCACACCATAGTCAAATTCATTCGTTTAAATCTTGGCTTGTGAACATAACCGTTCAATTGACCTCATCGTGTTCTTGCAACAGAGCAGCGGATACCGCCCATTTGCTAGCATAAACCACTTTCACTGGTCGACGATCTAAGTCAAAATTTCTGAGCACTGGGGTTTGAGCTACTTTTTCTTTTTATATGATGAACTTGACTATCAAGGCTTCTTCCTGATAATTATAACCTAAATATTCGCCATTGGTACCTTTAATTTTCGGGTGACCATGACTATTCATCGTTACCAGCTGGTGATCTTGGCCACCCGTAGGCATCTATCTGTCCGCTGTCACTATCGATCTAGGTAGTATGATCATGGTCATGGATGGCTTCACCATCACCTTCATGTTGTGCAATAGCCTAGTTTCGTGGAAAGTCGCCACCCTCAGTTCGTAAAGAACTGAGGCGTATATAAAGAAATTGTCTATGAACTGGATGTAGTAGTTTATGCTTCTTAAAAAGAATTGCATTAACCGCAATGTTTGGGGAAAAGGAATGTTATTAAAGTTCCTAAATCCTTCGGGTTGGCTTCTATTCCCGATATTGACACTTAGTGCCAGTGATGCGCGACCTTGCTTCGTCATCAAACACTCTTAGGCAAGCTGATTGACACATTCCACTAATCGCATCTTCCAAAAAAATATGTGCACCTATTAATTAAAAGACACCTATAATGACACCAGGACCAGAATATCAACAATTTAAGACCTCCGTCTTAAAACAGAAGGCCCTTGATGCGGGTTTGGCTCACCGTATGTAAGCGCATCGACCTGTCAAGACACCTCGTGATCTTTAACCATTGTCGATCACCGATTGTGAGGTACCCATACAGTGCGTTATCCACCATACGCTAATTTATCTGTAGAGCGTTCTTCTACCAGAACGGCATGCGTGACCATTCAGATATACCCGAAGGCGTAAAATATATAATCAAAGATCATTCGTGCTTTTTCCGTCATCCCAACAACCCGGCAAAGCTGGCCTTATCCAATATACAATACCATAGCGCTTTGTCTAGGTCCTGCAACAAGTCGTTGATCAGGGGCATGGGATATACCATTATCCTCCTCAATTGTTTGACTCTTCAATATTATATACACAATCGTATACCCCCCATTCTTTTTTGGAGTCACTACGATCGGCAACGCCCATGGCAAAGTTAGAGGACAGGCTAATTTTTGTCGAAATTAACCCTTTGATCAGGTCCGCCAACTTTTTACGGAACTTTGGGGTGACTGACCTTACTGGTTTTTTTGTGGGGCTGCTTCTCAAACGTCTATATCGCAGATGACACCTCGTGCAGCAAGTGGGAGGGCATTTCTTTGGCCATCAGAGGGTGTCGTTTCTTTCATATCAGCTGACGTAATTCCTCTTGCTCAATGTTTAACGGGACGCCTAGGTTACTCACCTTTTTGTCGTCAATTGTTACCTCGCACCACTTCACGTCTACTTCTGCTAAGACTGCCAGGTGTTGGTCAACATCTTCGGCGAACAACACTTTAATTTCGTGATGGTATGACGAGCACTCGCCTGCTTTATTGTTCGTGGTCGCTGCTTTCTGGTTCGTCGGATGGTCGGACGGTCGATGCACCTACAATCCTTTACAGCAGTCAGGTCTGGGCGATTGGAGGACTAATTTGCATACTATCAGGCACCCTATCCTTGATCAGTTTGAGAGTGAGTTTCTCCGAAAACTTGTATGGCTGACTGGTCTCTTACCGCCTTCCATCACATTAATAGGGGTGTTCTATTCGGCAGTCGCCGTTATTCGCTTTAAGGTTTCTATATGGAGCTCACTCGTTTGCTCCAGCTGATCAGGCGCCGAATCATAAACCACGTCACCGTTATATCTGTCACTAGTCCTACCAGGCATTATGATCACACTAACAAATAATGGCGATTGTCCTGGCTGTTATCTTATAAAAGGTCACCTTGCTCATCCATGTAATCACACGTCAGCATATCCTCTTCCAACTCTGCTTCCTCTTCTTCCACAACGGTCTCAGCGATATCCCTTGGTGGTCGATTCATAATGTTTGTTGGAGTCGAGTACGACGGGTGCTCAATCAGTGACCCATCTGCTTCCAAAACTTCTTCTTCGTCCGCAATAGCTTCTTACACGAATGTATGCCACTCCTGATATCGCCGTGACCCCACGGATACACACCCGGGTGACCGTAAGGTCCTATCCGCCGGCATCCTTTGCCCGAATGACGTCCCATGTTGGATGATCACCCCTTAATCGGTCAGGTCAGGCAATTAAGGAATGTCTCTACTCGTTTTAATTTTGATGTCTCTGTTTTACAGGGAACCATTAGGTGTATCAGCGATCTACTGTTGAAGTGTGATACTTACATACCTTAATCACTTCAAGCATTCCGTGCCACATATGTGCCAACTCACGAGCATATCCACATTTGACACAATTCAAGTTTATCCGTACCTGCAACCTTTCAATCAACATTTTGTGGACATCTCATAAAATATTATTTGAAGAGGTAGGTATGGCTGCACTTTATACGTGTGTGGTAAAGTCACTAATAAAATAATGGGATGATGGGACGTGGATCGATGTCCACCCAGTTTAGACGTCATTCACCGGCGGAAAATGATGCCAAGGGACCTGGCGATCCAATAAGGAGATGGAAAGTGATCCCAACGGAGAAAAACGATCCTCTCCAACTGTCGTCAGGTTTAAGGCGATGTGACGTGATTTGAGACGGGGCGTAGAAAGGGGTGATTTCCACGGTGCGATCTGGGACGAGGGACTGGATTGAACCGAACGACCACTCTGAAGGATGAACAAAGGCAAGGATGTGGATGTTGAAGCAGAATCATTCTGAGAAAGGCATCGTAGTACGCATAATGAACGGAAGAACAGATATGGCCGGATTGTACTGTGTCGATCCTCAACAATCTCGAATTGGACATCAGATCGGTCATGTTCCCTGCTGATTATGGATGTATCGATGATGGAGCTACTGGATGATGATCAACATGCTTGTTAAAGATCCATGAGTGATGTCCGAAAAGTTCAGATCGAAAGAGCCAGTGGAAGTCTGTTGAATTGACGTCGCAAAAAATACACATTCGGCATTTGGATACTATTTGGACTTTTCGGTACCAAAATTGGGTATTTGGTACCGCGTGAGGAATTTGGTCCCTTTTTGGTGTCCAGGTACGATATCGGGAATATTGGCGCTATCTTTGGAGTACAGGTCACGAAATTTCGACACGTGTTCAAGGGGGCGGTCAAAAAAGGTGATATCGGTTTGGAGAGTGACCTACGGTTAGGAACAGGCCTAAAGATAGATTGGCTAGTAATTTGGTTGGTAAATAAACAGACTTGACCTCTACTTCTTCTGCTCACGACGCGCGTTCCCCCCTTCTCTTCCCAGAAAGATTTCTTTGGCTTCCCCGAAGGTTTGAAGCACGCGTGCTACAAGGACACAGAAGACCGATCTTGGATTGTTGGCCAAGATCGAGAAGAGCGATCTCGGGAAGTTTGGCCCGGATCGATCAAGTACTCACACGCAACTCAACTGCTAGGATAGCAGCAACACGGTAAAGTATTTTGGTCACAAGATCGCGAGACGGCTCAAATGGTTGGAAGATCTGAACAAGGCGTTCAAGACAAGACTGAGCAAGATCGACGCGATCCACACGGCATATTGGCACGTTTCATTTTGGCGAAAAAAGACACCGATCTACCCAAGTTGCGCACTTCCAGCAAGACCGCCCGATCCCAAGACCAGATAGGACCGATCCCAAGGCAAAAACGACGCAAGACAACTATTTTCTGAGTGAAGAATTCCGCACAGCAAAGACCTCGATACCGAACACAAATCGAGATCGGTATGATCCAAGATCAAGACCGCAACATCTCCCAATAGAGATCGCCGCTACTCAAGATCAGGATCGCAGAACCCCTGTTCGTGGTGTGAAGATTTCCACACCGGAAGCGAACTCTTAACACCAAACCCTCAGTGATATCGACATCTTCCAAGGCCTTTACAAAGAGCTCAAGCCAGCCCAACCGACGGGTACACAAGGTGAGCACAAGGTTATACAACAAGCACGGATCAGAGTACCCCCTCCGTGAGTCGGCAAGTCTGGGCAAGTTGAAGATCGACACTCACTCCAGCAATTTTGTGAGATGGACTTCACCACAATGTTGCACGTGCCCGGATCTTCTGAGGCCTCTGGATTTTACCGTGAGTTCACTGGTGAAGATGTCGGAATCGAGCAAGAACCTGGGATTGAAGTGTCAGCGATAGAGGGATCGACACAGACACGGAATAGCGCGAGATCCCCAGATCATCAGAGCTTTAAGAGGGACTCTGATGAGCTGAAAAAGAAAGAGGAAGATCGAAAGATCGATATGGAAGATAGACCTCGACCCCCACCAAGCGTCCCTTCGGGGGCCACCACAGATCGCTCTGCAAAGAGCGATGTGATAGATGAAAACCCAATGGTGAAAACCAAACCGGTGAAAGCCAAACCCTATCTTCTCGTCGACAGGTACCCTGACCTCAAGTCGAGAAAGACGATCACGAGGTCTACCACACCGGGTCGAGCTAAGATGAAAACGCCGAGATCGGAAGGCAAGGATCGCCAGATCGACCAGACCGTAGAAACGAAGATCGGAGTCAAAGAGGAACACGATAAAAAAAATTGACGAGATCGCGATGCCAAAGACCGAATGTGACTCAGTGAAGATCGCGCCCATGGAGAATGAAACGGTGGATAAGGGGTGGGAGCGCGCGAAGTGGCAGTTTTTTAAAGCCATTTGAAGACACTGCTCAAGACAGACCTAGTGTTCAAGATATTACGGCCCAAGCTGATCGGTCATCTGGATAGGCCAATCTCAGTCCCGCCGCCTGGACTTAGCAAACTCGACACGATCAATTTGATTTTGCGGATGTTAAAAGACATGGTTTTTTTGCCTAATGCTTCCGATGGAGATGACTAGCTGAGTTGCATCTTGGAACAGTTGGAGAACGCAATGAGTGAATTCGTGGAGATCATGACACTTATGGTGGGCAAGACCACTACTCCTAAAGACAAGATCGCTATACACTCGGACTCACTCCGGGAGCGCCTCGCAGGATCGCCCCACTATGCCTCAGCTGACTCCGAGATCGAATCAGATGGGTCCATCAGCATTCGCCTGATGTCTCTAGGACCATCGGGAGGATCGTTTCTACAGAACAGGATCGGCAAGGCCAAGATCGACGCCTTTATAAGAGCAAGCCAAGATCGACACACAACTAAGGTCGGCCGGTGCCACCTACTAGACTGGAAGATCAAGAGGGGGCGACCTGAGTCGTTTCTTTAATACAGCAATGGAGAAGTACAAGGCGGATCAACGAGCAGCCCAAAGAATGAACCGACAGCCAAGCCGTTACTTAGATCGCTGTACTATTCTCCAACCTTTGCAAGAAAGCTACGACATGCCGGATGTGGATATGGAATCGGTGGAGTCCAACACTTACAATTAGATCAATCAGAGGGCGGAATACGATCCGGATGACCTGTGGATGGCTGAACCGAGACGACCTTAAGTTGCTGCGACCGGTGTGTCTACTATAACCAGTTATGTCACTCAGAAGATCAGAATCTCAGTGATCTCCGAGCTAAAGGAGTTCTCGGGAAAGGATCGGGAAGAAGATCGGGCGCGAATCTGGATGTGCAAAGTGAAATCTGCGTTCCTCCAAGACGAAGCGCCGGACGAAGAGAAATGTCTAGTCTCTCGGCGAGTTAATGGTGGGCCCAGCTTGCTACTGGTATCGCCAGCTGAGCAGATCGACGATATTCAAGTGGAAGGGTCTGATAAACAGCATTCTTGTGGAATATGCGGGGCACGGGATTTCAGCGAGCTGGCAATATTACCACGCAAAGAAGCGATCGGAGGAGGGTCCCTTGGAATGCTTGTATCGGATCAACGTGATGGGAATGCAGGCGAATATAGGTGATGACGGGATTGCCAGATGCACGCAAGGAACATGTCAACCATTTCATTTACACCTTAAATGATCCCGATCTTTCCAATCAACTACTGTTGTGGAATGTGGAAGACGCGGAGGCCATGCACACGATACTGCATGGATACCAACGAGGGAGATCGCATCAAGGGAAAGTGATGATGGGATCGTCCAAATTTAGACAGAAGGGAGCGCATGCTCCAGTGTCGTCTTAGCCCGCACGGGCGGTGAGGATGATCCGTACCGAGGACGTCAGCAGCAATCAGGATCAGACATCTATGTATCGGAATCAGAAGATCGTTTGAGATCAATTCATGTGGCCTCTACTACAGATCGACGCAAATCGACCTGCGATACTTTAGCGAACACGAGATCAGAAGACCCGAATACTCGTCAAGACTACCAAGGTCGCAGTGTGACACAGGACCGTGTACTCATTGTGGATCGACCAAGCATGTAGATCTCGGTTGCTGGAAGCGGCTCACTTGCCAGAAGTGTGGGCGCAAAGGACATTCATCCGACAATTGCTTCTTCGTGTGTCGCGCCTTCGGTGAGATGCATGACCTAGTAAAGTGTCCGATGGAGGACTTTCACAACATGATCCGCCAGTGGTATGTCTCCATCAAGCATGTGGGGATGTTACCGGAGAAGGCCGAGAAAATGTTAAACTAGGACGCTCGCCAGGTTGGAATCTGGTACGAGCCAAGCGTTCTAGGCTCTGCATATTTGCATACGTGGAGAAAAAGGAGACATGTCGCGAGAGTAAGCAGGATACAGATATGGAAATAAACATATCTCGTTTGAAGTCAAGACGTGTCACTACTGTTTCCTATCTGAAGAGGATCGACGAGTACTCACGATCTGAACCAACTGTGAAGATCGAGCTCGCTTTTGGTGAATCTCGCGGATACTGGAAGCATTACTCGCCCGGGAAGTAATTTAAGCAGGTGAAGGGTGTTGGCAAGATCAACAACATAAAAGCCACTCTGTTATTTGATGCTGGTGCTGAAGTGTCGATTATTGACACCACCTTTGCTCGTAAGGTCGGTTGCATTATTGACGAAAGTGAACGAAAAGAATGTATCGGGATCGGAGAAATTCCGTACATGACGATAGGACGTACCAAGATCAAGGTAACTTTTGCGGGATCGCTGGTATGTTATTTCAATGTATGGGTAGGCGATCGAGCGGGACAAGACGCGATCTTGGGAATGGATTTTATGGTACCTGCCGGAGTGCGGCTCGATCTAGCCGACGGCGCGCTATTTCTACCAGAAGGAGTCCGTATTCACCTCGCAGGAAGTCGCCCCGCGTACGGATCGAAGGTAAAGAATGTGACGGCAAGTGATTAACACGTAATAACCCCAGTCGGGGAGTCAAGAGAAGTGAAGATTGGGATCGGTGGGGCCAAGATGAAGTTGTGTGTCGCCAGAGGACCCGACTGGGTACCTACGGTGATCTCGGGGTTTGGCTGAAGGAAGTATCTGCAGACAACCAATATTGGCGATCGCGAGATTTTACTGTCTACTCTTGCCATACTGGGCGTGTGGATGGAAGGCGACATGATACCGAGGACTCAAGGCTTCGTGTCGGTTGGACCGGGGAAATGCAAAGAGTGGTAAACTCTGGCGTATGAAGATACGACAGATCGAGTAAATGAACTTTTAAAGAACAGATCGGGCCATTGATAGATCGCCCTACGTATGCCAACCCCCTCTAAATTGCATCATGAAACGACCGTCTGATGCGCTAAAGGACACACCTCCAGCGGTCTCCATGGTAATGCGGCAAGCTGGCGACGAGGAATTGCAAAGGGCAGATGCCGTTGTTACGGGAAAAGGAACAATCAACGGAGTCGGCTCGACTCCACTCGATGAGAAATATCTACCTTCGATGGATAACGATCATGGGATCAAAACCGAGATCGCAATGAGAAAAGATCACGCGATCGAACAAGTAGTACAAGGCAATAGACTGTCTTCATTGGACGTCGATCTTGCAGACAACAGATCAGAATTGAATTAGTCCGAGGAGGTACAAGGGTGTGGGGAGGAGAAGTCGTCCAAGATCGACGAAACTGAGATTGCGGAAGCACCAGTCTACTATCATGAGAGTGTAGAATTGTTTGTCGAAGACATCGAGCAACACCTGGCGGTGTTGCCCGAGATTTTGGAATATACGGAATAAGTTACAATTGATGACATTCAGATCGGCGACCTTAACGTCCTTCTCACCACAGATCAACAGACTCAGATCGTTGATATGAAAGAGCCGTCATCTCCTTATGGTAAAAGGCAATGCCCTATCGCCAGCAGCACGAGGGGCGATCTGTGACATCAATGTCGGTGGGGCCGCACCAATAGCATAAAGAGTCCGCCCGGTCGCGCTTAGATTTAGGTAGAAGTTATCGGAGCTCATCAAAGGGTTCCTAGTGGCCAATACCATTTAGTCATCCACATCGCCTTGGGCGTCTTCGATAGTGGTGATCATCAAGAAGAATGGAGTAGATATTCGCCTTTCTATTGATTATCGAATGGTGAATTAGCTGACGCGGCTATTGGTTTACCCCATGCCGCTGATCAGCGATCTGCTCGAAGGTTTGGATAAGGCTCTATGGTAATTCTCGTTAGATATGGCCAGTGAGTTTTGGGTCGTAGAAATGACTGATCGCGCGAAACTGATCTCAGCATTTGTCACGCCGTTAGGCCTTTTCGAGTGGCTACGACTGCCCTTTGGACGTAAGAATGCGCCCCAGATCTATCAACGTCTTGTTAATAACGCGTTGTATGGATATCTCAAGATCGGCCAGAGTTCATCTTCGGACTTGCAGATCGATGTATTCAAAGATGGAGAATCTGAGATAGATCGACGACCATCTATAATAGGGCGGCGATCGTACATCGACATCATCTTCATACCGGCCACGTCATGAGATTTTTTATTTTCAAAATGGAACGACTGCTGGAGGCATGAAACAAGTGGAATCTGTATATCGGACTTACAAAGAGTTGTTAGGGGTGTTGCAAGGTCGATTATATGGGACACCGAGTGTAGATGGACGGTCTGGAGGCTCTACCAAAACACTTGGAATCGTTGGTCAACATCCCGTTTCCTAGCACGCTGCAAGCTATGCAATCTTTTCTCGGAAGCCTGAATTACTACCGCCGCTCCATTGAGGATTTTGCGGTGTATGCCGCTGTATTATATGAGCTAAGGGGATCGAATTTCTTCGAGATCGGTCGATCTTAACTCGCATCAGGGGACGTTTGGTCGCACGAAGATCGATGGAAGGAAGCCAAGGTTGTTTTCACTATGCTGAAGTCTAAGATAGCTACAGTACCTGTGCTTAAACAGTTCGACCCAGATCGCCCTCCCGTGATCGTGGTCTACGCTAGTAAGTGGGCTGTCTCAGCGGCCCTGATACAGGAGTATGATAGCGTGTATCATCCGGTGGCGTTCACGAGCAGCACTCTGAAGCTGAATGAGCTTAAATACGGGGCGGTGGAGAAGGAAGTGCTGGCGTTACTACGTGTTTTGAACGTACGCTACACTACACTAGCTTCACAAGAGATCACTGTGCTGACCCGACATTCCACGTTAGCGTGGTTGATGCAGTCCCGAGGGCTTAACGGGAGATTAGGACGGTGGGCTGCTCTGCTGTCAAACTGGACTATGGAGGTAAAGAAATGCGAAAAAGGAGAGGAAGCGATACTGGGTGTGTTGGCAGCGAGTATTGCTCCGAGAGAAGAGGTGAAAGAGATACTGATTGCAATCTCCCCGCGAAAGGACTGCCGACTCAAGATTTCAACGCCTCCTCCAACGGTGGAAGCTGATGAGGAATTGCTAGTAGCCAGTTTCGATGGATCGGCGAGGATAAAGAAGAAAGGAGGGTCTTACAGTGCCGTGATGCGGAGGCTTCCTGAGTGGACAATCTTGGCGGCAGAATCTAGATATGCTCTCGACCTGACCGTGAACGAAGCTTAGTTTATTAACTTGCTATTATGCTTTGAGTTACTTGCCGATCTGGACAGGGGGCGAGTAATTTTTGTGAAGACTCGAATTTGTTGATTCGACGGATGCGCGGTGAGATCGACTGCAAGGCACCGGGCGTTCACCTTATCAGGCATAAACAGTTGCAGAAATTGCGATCGTGGACGAGTCACGAATTCTTGCATATGAAGCGAGAATGGGATTAAAGTGCAGATCGACTAGCCAGCACAGCATTGCAGAATGAAAAAGGAAGAATTGTTGTAGCTGAAAAAGATCAGCGAGATCTAATTACTTTGAACCGCCTAGATGAACTGTTAAAACCCAAGCATATGGGTCAGCTTGCTCGATTAACGGCAATCACGATATCGAGCGGGAGGGGACGTCATCAGCCCGAAGTGTTACAGGAAGAGATGGTGCAGAGGATTAGGATTCGAAAAATTGGCCAAGCTTAAAATGAGGAGAGTTGGATTGTAAAATTTTTTAATCTAAATGGCGATGTATCTGGCCTGGACGCAGGAGAAGTGAAGATGTGCGCGAAACTGGCGCCGGAGTACGAGATTGATGAGAATGATCTGCTTTTCTTCTGCCCCACGGCAAAGAGAGAATTAGAAGATCGCGACGGTTTGATGCATGTGGTGATCCTAGAGACGTTGCAACAGGATTTTCTGCACCACTCTAACGCTAGTCTGGAAGGAGGACATCAGGGTATTGGCAGGACTTATCAGAGGATCAGATCGCGATTCCACTATAGAGGGCTGTATCAGAGTGTGCAACGATATGTGGGCGAATGTACCGAGTGTGAGACCGGAAAGAAATGTGTTCACGATATATGAGAGATGGCCTGGCAATTTACATGCGACCTATCCAATTCAGATTATCGCAACGGACCACATACTGTCGTTGCCCAAGTCGCTCAAGGGGCATACAGAGCTACTCATTTGGGTCGATCTTCTGTCAGGGTACGTGATCGCAAAAGCTAGCTCGTCACGGAGCGCACAAACGATCGCAGAATATTGCGAAGAATGTGTGTTCCGACGCCTCGGAGCTAGCGAAGATATCAGGCATGATCGGGAGCCGGTATTTGCGTCCGACTTCTTCCGAGCTTTCATCCAGATCGTAGGACAAAAACTACGTGCCACCATGGCGCACCGACCACAAGCAAATGAAACGGCCGAACGAATGGTGCAAACTTTGACGCGGTCGCTTGAGATGTATGTTGCCGATGTCGACTAACGAGACTGGATGAGTATGCTAAACGGCTCACCTTTGCGATTAACACCGCACAAGATCAAATCATAGGGGATACCTCATTCCACTTGATTCATGGGTGGGATCCGCAAATCGACGTTGGAAGCTACGCTATCAGTGGGGAACACGTGAACACGAGATCGCAATCCTAAAAGATGAAGATACCGCATCCAAAGACAATATCAGCGGGCCCGATCTGCAGTGAACGGTCATTTACAAGCTGCAATCCAGGAGAGAGCGGATCGACACAATGAAGACCTGGAGCCACACGAAATAAAAGTGGGTACACAATTTTGGCTGTGCCTGGATAGAGTCAAAGAGGGATATGCGAAGAATCTAGCGCATATGTGGCATGGTCTATTCCGAGTTGCGGATATATGTGGATATCATGCTGTGAAATCGGAGATCGCTGGAACCCCATATTGGCTATTTCCGATTGTACATCTATCGAAGCTGAAGAAGGTAAAGACGTTCCCTGAACGGCCGAAGGATCAGCTTACGATAGACGAAGCAGATCGTTTGGACTTTGATGAAGCTATGTTGCCAGAAGCGAGGTGGGAGAGCGATCTTGAAGAGGGAGAATACGAAGTAGAAGAAACACTGGACGTGCGATCTGGTAGGAAAACCCGTTATGGGCGAGTACACCGACAGATTCTGGTGAAGTGGAAGGGACATCCCGATTTAAGTTGGGTAGATGAGGCCGATCTGAGTTGTGGGGCAATCTTGCAGGAGTTTGAGCGGAGCCGAGTGAGTCGAAACCGTTTCGAAAGGATGCAGTCACACGAAGGCAAGTAGGACGAATCTTAACGGTCGGGGCAGATATGATGGAAGGCAGCATATGCAGATGGATGGGTTGCAAGGTGTGCTAGGCGGTAGCATACGCTGATGAATGGGGTGGTAAGGTGTGCTAGGAGTTGGTTCATGCGGATGGATGGAGCTATGTGTGTAAGTATGGAGACAGTCCAGTGAATTACCTTACAAAATGACGTGGAGCGAGAGCAAATCGAAGTTGTGAAATTTGCGAAGAGTGAATTACCAAAGATGACGATTGAAAGACGTACACAAATTTGAAAGACGATCGGGCTCGAGTATCGATCTCGGACTAAAATGATGGAGCAGGCTTGAACTTGTTCTGGAGACAAGGAATTTGCAATTCCGAATGGTCTAAATAAGCGTTGCGGAACTAGTTGCGCCAAGGACTTTCACGGTCGGCTATTTCTAAAGTCTCTAGCAGGTCGGGTGGGTCGGCAAAATGCCCCAATCCGGGATAGCAAACTTGCTCTTCATGCATGCGCGGGTAATGCAAAAAGAAGGATCGAGCAGGACACCAGATCGCAGTGGCCGTCGATCATGCCGCGGAGTATCTTCTACAGGAAATTTTTCCAACGTGCTCCGAAACGAGATCGAAGCTGTTTCCGCTGAATCTAAAACGTTAGCAGGAATCGATCAGTCGTCGTTGAGCCGGAGAGATCGGGAAAGCGTTCGTGAATTCCCACAGCGCTTGGCGATGACTGGACTCCAGCTCCAGATAATAAGTGCCCATGTCCCCATACCATCCGGTTAAAGAAAATGAGATCGGGTTCACGGGGATCACGATGTTACACCAGGGAGATCGGGCGTTTAGAGCCTCGTTGTGTCGCCGCAAGATTACGCCCAAGTCCCCGTAGGTGGAGCTTGTCCATGAGAGTGGGAGGGGAATAAAAAATGCCTAGGATTGGAGTAGTGGTGGAACAACAACTCAATCGACATCGTCCTCACGCAAACCATCGCGATCCGCGAGGCTGACCAAGAAGCAATTCCAAAAGCTACCCGACGGGAAGGTGCCAAATAGTTGGGGATCAACCGATCCCGTGGTTGCTGAAGTGGCGGGAGATTGTTAGAGTCGGCAGTCGCGAGGACTCTGTTAGCCACCTGGCGCACCGGAATGGTGATGTTGTTGTCGCTATCGGACAAAAGGCTGGCCGGGAGTGTAGTAAATTCCATGGGCAAACTAACAGAGCCGATCTCGCTGGGTGCTTCTTCCGGCAACGACATATCCACATCCCCTGTGTCATCATCATCCGAAATGTAAATTACAGGAGCAGTCGCAACCGAAAAAGTCGAATAAGTGAGATAATGAGGCTCCGGCTCGTTCGGTGAAGGCGAACGCGACAGTTTTTGGCCGATCACAGTTGTCACGGACGAAGTGGAATCTGTTGGAGTAGCCGCTGAGGGGTCTGGAGTTGCAGATCGGTCGTCTGATCTCGGTTGACGGCAAGCGGCCGACCTAGATTGGGACATTACAGACCGAGTCACGTCATCCGAGCTAGAGTCAGACTTGGTCAGCTCTCCACTTCCCGATCCAGTCCCAGAAGCCGCAGACAGAGGTGGAGGAGAAGAAGAAATTGGATGAAGGCGCTGGTGTGGCCGATCGGGAAAGTTTCTTGGAGGGTGTTGAGATGTTAAACGATGATAGTTGAATGCCCGCTCGGGTTACGGAAAAACACTTGGACCGTAATCTCGGTTGATCACTCTGACGCTTGGCTGGCGGAGCAGAAGATCTCGGTCGGGTCTTACGGATATGTGATCCCACCCCCTAGACGGCAGAAGCAGAGATCGATCCCACCGGAGTAGCGTCTCTGGGGGTCGAATTGGGGGTCACCGCAGACGACTGGGACCCGAGTATGGCACTGTTCAGTGTGTCAAGAAGCGCACGATGTTCTGCCACGGCCCGATCACGATCTTGCTCCGCCACCACCAAGCGGTCGTATACTGCAAGATGTTCTGCAAGCTGAAGACGGAGGTTGACATTCTCGACCTGCGACTGTGTCAGCTGACCTTCCAAAATACCCAAGTAATCCACTTGCTGTATGAGATCGCCGACTGCAGTTAAACCCTCTTCGATCTCCGCTCGAGGTCGACACAGCTCCGTGTTCAATTTGGAAACTTACGTGCTGAGGAGGGACTTGTCGGAGGCCAACTGGTCACGCTGCTGTCGGAGGATATTACGATCCGCTTGGAGTGAGCGGACCTGCACCTCTAAGGTGCCCATCTTCTGTTCTAAGCGGGTCAGTTCTTGATGGCTGGCACGTAACAACTCATTCAACCGAAGAATCGTCGCCTACTGATCGCGACGGGTCCGCAGAGCCATCCGGCAATCTTTCAGGGAATGAACGGCGTCGATATATCGGACTTGCATCAAGTCGAACAGACGCTGGAAGAAATAGACAAAGGGGGCGGCCGATCTATTTGAAGAGTCGATCTCTTCCTGCAAGCGATCTCCTCGCGCAACAGACTCTCGGTGTGACTGCTGAAGCGCGAGGATGGTATCCGCTTGGCTGCGGAAAGTGGCCTCTCGATACCATAAATACGTGATCGTCGCCAACGTAGATCGGACGTCCTTCGCGAAAAATCTCGGGACATGTTCGATGATGTCCACAATTGGAGCGGACTCACGAAGAGACCCACTAGTGGCCAGTATGTCGGATTTAAATGCGCCAAGATGAGCTGACGATGTGAGAGGAGCGATCGACTCCGGCGGGCGGTCTGGGGAGCCCATAAGAATCAATAACGATCCGACTGGTCCAGAATGGATTAAAAACTCGGGTTGATCAAAGGCCGTGGCAAAATGCTCCTCCCGATCTAACGATCTGGCCAGCAGATCTTGGTCTGGAGACATAGACCCTGTCGGGCGTCGATCCGGCGATCTCACAGGGTTGGGTGGCGATCCGGCCGTACCAAAAAGTCTTGGGGACCTAGGCCGATCCGGAACTATGGGAGCATGCTCCCCGCGATCCGGCGATCCGGACGGCCGATCTCGACCCGGAGATAGAGCCACAGTGGAACCATCCGAGGCGATCGGCGAAGTGGGGAGACGCGTCGGGGAGGTCATGGAATGGACTTGAGTAATTGGATCGGCTTGATGAGTGGCTGGACTGAGGCTGATTGCTGCACAAACGGACTTCAGTACAAAGAGGCGGTTGTGGTAAAGTCACTGATCAAATGATGGGATGATGGGACGTGGATCGATGTCCACCCAGTTTTGACGTCATTCACCGGCGGAAAATGATGCCAAGGGACCTGGCGATCCAATAAGGAGATGGAAAGTGATCCCAACGGAGAAAAACGATCCGCTTCAAATGTCGTCAGGTTTCAATGCGATGTGACGTGATTCGAGACGGGGCGTAGAAAGGGGTGATTTCCACGGTGCGATCTGGGACGAGGGACTGGATTGAACCGAACGACCACTCTGAAGGATGAACAAAGGCAAGGATGTGGATGTTGAAGCAGAATCATCCTGAGAAAGGCATCGTAGTACGCATAATGAACGGAAGAACAGATATGGCCGGATTGTACTGTGTCGATCCTCAACAATCTCGAATTGGACATCAGATCGGTCATGTTCCCTGCTGATTATGGATGTATCGATGATGGAGCTACTGGATGATGATCAACATGCTTGTTAAAGATCCATGAGTGATGTCCGAAAAGTTCAGATCGAAAGAGCCAGTGGAAGTCTGTTGAATTGACGTCGCAAAAAATACACATTCGGCATTTGGATACTATTTGGACTTTTCGGTACCAAAATTGGGTATTTGGTACCGCATGAGGAATTTGGTCCCTTTTTGGTGTCCAGGTACGATATCGGGAATATTGGCGCTATCTTTGGAGTACAGGTCACGAAATTTCGACACGTGTTCAAGGGGGCGGTCAAAAAAGGTGATATCGGTTTGGAGAGTGACCTACGGTTAGGAACAGGCCTAAAGATAGATTGGCTGGTAATTTGGTTGGTAAATAAACAGACTTGACCTCTACTTCTTCTGCTCACGACGCGCGTTCCCCCCTTCTCTTCCCAGAAAGATTTCTTGGCTTCCCCGACGGTTTGAAGCACGTGTGCTACAAGGACACAGAAGACCGATCTTGGATTGTTGGCCAAGATCGAGAAGAGCGATCTCGGGAAGTTTGGCCCGGATCGATCAAGTACTCACACGCAACTCAACTGCTAGGATAGCAGCAACACGGTAAAGTCTTTTGGTCACAAGATCGCGAGACGGCTCAAGTGGTTAGAAGATCTGAACAAGGCGTTCAAGACAAGACTGAGCAAGATCGACGCGATCCACACGGCATATTGGCACGTTTCATTTTGGCGAAAAAAGACACCGATCTGCCCAAGTTGCGCACTTCCAGCAAGACCGCCCGATCACAAGACCAGATCGGACCGATCCCAAGGCAAAAACGACGCAAGACAACTATTTTCTGAGTGAAGAATTCCGCACAGCAAAGACCCCGATCCCGAACACAAATCGAGATCGGTATGATCCAAGATCAAGACCGCAACATCTCCCAATAGAGATCGCCGCTACTCAAGATCAGGATCGCAGAACCCCTGTTCGTGGTGTGAAGATTTCCACACCGGAAGCGAACTCTCAACCCCAAACCCTCAGCGGGATCGACATCTTCCAAGGCCTTTACAAAGAGGTCAAGCCAGCCCAACCGACGGGTACACAAGGTAAGCACAAGGCTATACAACAAGGCACGGATCAGAGTACCCCCTCCGTGAGTCGGCAAGTCTGGGCAAGTGGAAGATCGACCCTCACACAAGCGATTTTGTGAGATCGACTTCACCACACGTGTCATACATGGATTTTATTGTTTTAGTTTGATCGATCTTGAATACATGTTTCCAAATTATCAGTACCAACTGCCCACTTTTAATGGTTTCCCTGCAGTATGTTGTAGCACAACTTATGGATCTCGATCCTAACGCTCGTTTCTAACCAATGGTATGGTGGCTTTCATCGCAGATCGTGTACATCGTACAAATATTAAATTAAAATATACATCCACACGGAATCGGTCCTGCGCTATTTTGATTGCGAAATGTAGCCTCTTTGCTTTCATTTATGATTCTTCTGATATAATTCTCGTTTATGCTGCAATCATGAGGTCGTTACTTGTATCGACATGAGATTATGTGCCGTCGTAATTTGCAGTTTGAACTTTTAATCAGTTAAAGCAAATTATGTAATCTGAATGAATCCTGCCTCTACATTGATACGGATCGTCTCACTGTAAACCAATCCTTTAAATTCTCATTTTTATGTATCTCTCTGCTACGGCTTGCCCAATTCACATGGGATCTAAATTTTCGATTGTGTGCCCAAAAATATCTCATGTACACTAATTATTTTTACTTAAAGGATCGCGGTCGCTACAAAATATAAATCATAGTATTATCGATTTTTTTTACTGCTGCCTGTACCCTGTCCGCGGAATTGACTGAACCAAAATGGCACCGTCCCGTAATACAATCAACATTTATCGACATAACGTTGCACACTTCGATTTATATTTCTCTTCAATAAAGTTTAGTCCAATAAGATGGCATATTCTGCCGAGTACAGAAAACGCCTATTAAACTCGTACGATAATTTAGTAAGGATTAAAGCTATGTTATCTCTAACACCACCAAGCGAATCATACCTAAACGATCGTCCGTTCTTTGGTAGAACGAGGACACACAATAACAGCTCAATGTCATTTATGTTATAGTCCAGTGCGATCAAATCTTTAGTCCTTGCTTCCTCCAGCAGCCCGTATTTTTTCTCCATAGACGTATCAGTAAACCCATTGTACTTGCTGAACTGCCTTCTCGTGTGCCTTAAGGTAATAAAATTCTTTTCACGGCCTACATCTTGATCTCATCGATACACACTATCCTACTTCTACTCGCATATGTATCAATAATTTATGTATCCGAATGAGCTCTATCAAGTTCACAATTTTTTTTAGGTACGATAAACAATCTGGAAACCTCTCTATTCTAGGCTTACTCGCCAACCGTTATGTGGTCTGATTGTACTTCCGCTTTATACGATAAAAAACCGTGGTTCAGCCTATCTTAGAGTTCCTCGATCACTTGACATCTCATGAATTTTATAGCCGACCCATTACAATCAATTATAATTTGCATTTATATATTTATCAATTTAAAGTCTCTACATATGATGACGCGTCTCCTAGCTTGGTCTCCCCGTATTTCGAAATTCTGTAATATCCTCGATATCCTGCATCGTCTCCAGTCAGGACTGAAGCGATATAAAAACCAGTGACTACAATTATCGAGCTCGGAGGTGTCTACATAATAGCGATATAAGATCCTCTGTATCCGTGTTGACCCTTTTTTTCAAATGGCTTTTAAAGGCTTTTCATACCTTTCTACTATTGTTGGCACCATGCTCGGAATCTGCATGAGTTGTTTTGAGGAGTGATCACGACCTGGACTACATCAAAATCTATGCTTGGATTAGTGTTCACCCAGGTCGTGTTATGCATGTAATCGTTAATTTTGCACACTTGTAAATTTCCAACGTCCAATTTAATATTTAATGTGACCCTTCCATTTTATCTTCATTTGAGACCCGAATAATGCATTGACCGAGTAAAAACTTTGCTTACTTTTTAATTTAACAGGACACAGCAGACATCAAGAATGCGAAGGAGCGCGAAAATCTTAAAAAAATCGTTGAACGATCTTATTTATTTTTATGGTTTATTTTAGTTAAATACACGGAACAGTATACGCTATTATGATATTATAGCAAAGGTGCCCACATTCCCACTTACCGGTATACATCACGTTTGCTGGGGATGACTGAAATGGAAATGTATGAGATTTGGGACATTGCGATCTATGTCGATATCAAAGTGAATGCAAATAATTTATTAATTAAAGTAAACCTGCATCAATTTATAAAGACTATAAATTGGATTCGGAGATTGTTTCTTTTTCTCGGCAAATTATACCTTCCGTATTGCGACGTATTCAGATTCGAAGTCACGTGCATAATCGTCCTCAAGACTAAAATTATGAGCTATGTTGTTCTTAAAAACATAACGTTGATTGCGATCGTACCCACTTCGACGGCTGCAATCTTGTTTATACTTGGCATTTTGAAAGCGTATAACCAATTACTAACGTGACTGATGGTTTGATATTTGCTTTACTCATTTCATGTAGTATAAATGGATATTTTGCAAATCCTCTATAAACCAACTACATTCATATAATTTTTCAAAAAAATGTTGCGATTGCAACGTAATTTTATCCAGTGACTTGAGAATGTTTCTATATGTATCCAGCCTCGTAAATGAACTTCTATGATCCAGACAATCTCCCTTACTACACCCCTAATACTACTCCATACGTATCTATTGTGTTTTTTAAATCAAGCAATTTTTGGTATCATAGTATTTGCCCATTTGGCTTTGTACATTTGTTAAGACACCAAAGAAGCAGATACATGCAAGCCGTCTTTTGGAATTTATAAAACTGACACAGGAAAATATTAATTAAATTTAAAGAGACAAAGTTAATTTATAGAGGCAAAATAGTGTGATTTAAGCCTAGAGATGCGTCCAATTTAAGATATAAGAACGACCTAATACAGGCAATTAAGAAATCTGGGTACAAATAACGGTGTTTGCGCTTCTAAGCTCTTGGTTAAGTCCTCACACTTGACAACTGGTGGCTTAAACACTTCGCAATCGACCTAGGCGTCAAAACTTTTATACCTGATGGAATTTCGTGGGTAAAGTTCTCGGCTTGTGGCTACTGGAAACGTATACGACTAACAGGAGCTAAATGAGCGCAGATTAAGCTTTAAATTTAGGTGCATTATTCAATTAGGCTTCAAAAAGTGAGTTTTAGCTTACTATTCAGAAATAGGACGCCTACGTCGAAATGGAGGGAGCATTAGCCAGCGTATTCCACAAACTACATATGTTACACACGTTTAGCCGTTTTACATAACTATGTGAAGAGGTACAAGATAGAGTTGGATCTAATATAAAAATATAAGATAAAGTCTATGTTCCGGTACGGTTCTAATGATCATTGAATTAATCCGCGGCCTACAAATCAATAAGTGGTGACGATCCCTGAGCGTCCCACATTTTTCAGTAGTCATCTTTATACAGCCTTACAGGTTATTCATAATTAGCCACTGGTAACCATACAGGGTGTTTTGGCCTAAAACGTAAACGCAACCTCATAAACAAACCTGAGTGCTTGATGATCTTAATGAATCATTCCGTTAAGCTACGCCATTTCTTCAACTTAAGTTCTACTTGCCATTATTTTTAACACAACCTCAATGCCTTTTCGTATCTTGTAACTGATCACTAAATCGCGGCTTGGATCAATCATCAGTTGTGTCATCTGGCTCACCCAAAAGTTAGCAATGGGCATTTGGATCTATCTAATATTCTTCTTCACTACAAAAGACGAGTCTGATTTTGATGTTGCTAGGAAAACAATTACTGGCTGATAGTGATCCTTCGACCAATTATGCTAGCGTTGCTCAAATTTAGGCTCAGATGACCGCGTTATTTAAACAATCGAGGTTTATCCTCCAACATCAGTATTACCGAATGAACCGCATGCTGCGAGATGTAATGCTTATCGTTTCTAATGAGGAGATTGTTGACTGTCGTCGAATTTCTACTAGTATTAATAGTTATAATCGGTTCAATCTGAACCGCCTGATCAGCTCAGTATTTACGACGTAGTTCTTACGGTAATTACCATAGTTTTTTAGACGCGTAGGATGATGAGACAGTTCACATGATTTATATGTACACCACATATAAACCATGTAGTAAGTAGTAAGCCCCGATAATCAATCACTTTCTAGTCTTCCAACTAGTGAGCAAGTGTCGTCTAATCTTGACCCCATTCGGTCTATCCGCTCCCTTTGCTTCGCTCCGCCCTCTACCATGCAACAGGTTATGAGCCCGAGCGCCATGTCGTCCACCACCAACGCATCCTCCTTTATCGATAAATTTAGGGAAGACAACTGTTCGACTTGGAGTCGGTACAGGCGCGGCGTGTATTTGACGAAGTCCGTCTGGTTTGTCGTAAATTGCGAAACGACTCCGACCTTTACCGACACGCGAGCGTCCGATGACTACGTCAATGCGAGCAACATCGCGTTTAATATGATGTTGCTACACATGGATGCGGATCACCACCATGTGTTTGACAATCGCGGGGAAGCGTGGGTCGCGTAGTCACGCCTGAAGATACTCTATTATGAGTCACAGAAGGCAGGAGGCATCGAACTCGAGCGACGACTTTTCAGCATCAAGATGGCTGAAGGCGCGAACGTCATGAACCACTGCAACGAGGTCCTCAACATCTCCGCCAAGCTTAGAGGTATCGGTGCGAAGATGGAAGACAAAGATGTTGCAATCTGTCTGCTGCTCACTCTTCCAAAGAGCGATGAAAATGTGGTGCTCAACATGGAAATGAGCAGCGCCGAGCTTCGTACCCATGATGTGGTGAGAGTGCTGACGAATGAGCACGCCAAGCGTCAAGAAGACAAAACGATAACATACAGTGAAAGCTAAAGATGCAAGCAAGTCATTCAGCACCGAGCGTTAGCCTTACCAATGCAAGTATTGCGGTAAGGTGGGCACACGGTGGGTCGTTTCTGGACAAAGCAGAAGAACGAAGGTCGAGAAGCACGACGCGGCGGCAATGGTTGTGGACGCGGGGTTAATAACGTCCAGTGGGGACAATATGATGAAGGCAACGGCTACGATCAAGTGGCGTTTGCTGTCTCGTTCGAATGTGGAGTTTCGACGAGCAAGGACGTGTCTGGAATGTGGGCCGTCGACAGTGGTGCAACGCACCACATTTGCCACGACAAAATTAAGTTGCAGGTTTGGCAGAGCGCAATGAGGGCGAACTATTGGTGGCCATCAAGGGTGTGGGACCATCGTGGAAAAGTTGGTTCTGCCCAACGGTGAAGAGCGCTAGATCGAGATCAAGAACACGTTATATGATCCAAATATGAGCAAGAACCTGCTTTCGGTGCCACAGATCAACAGGCATGGCAAGTTCCAAGTCATGTTTAACGGGTTCACGATGTATGTGACTCTCAAGAACTCACAGCAAGTGATGGCGACAGCGGATCTCGTGGATGGACTTTGCTGGATTCACACGGCTCAGAGATCAGCAAATGTGGCAACAAGTGGAAACAGTTGTTCTGATCCACATGCGCGAATGGGTCACGCTCCATTTGACGTACTTCGCAAGATGATCACGACCAACATTATCAAGGGTGTGCGAGTCCCTCTCAAGTCGGATGGAGCAACTACATTTCGAGGGTGATAACAGAGGGAAATGGTCCGAAAACCATTCGCAAGCAACCGCGACAAGCGTAACTACGATACGTTCGAGCTTCTTCATCTGGACATCTGTGGGCCAATGGAAATCAATTCGCTCGGTGGCAGCAGATATCTGCTACTGATCGTAGAAGAAGCCAGTGGATGTATGAAGGGCTTAGTTTACGAGTGAATTCCGAGAGTGAAGACTACATCCGTAAGTACATCACTATGGTACGGACGCAGTTCAGTAAGAAGGTCAAGTTTGTGCGACACGACGGAGCCTGCGAGCTTGCAACCAATTTGCTTCAAATGTTCTACGAAGACGAAGGCATTGAAGAGCAGACTACGGTGCCATATGCACATCAAAACAACGGAAAAGCAGAGCGTGACATTAGGACTATCGTCAGGATCGGCCACAGCATGTTTCATCATGCCAAACTGGACAAGTGTTTCCGGGCTGAAGCAGCGATGACGGCCATCTACGTCGAAAATCAACTGCCTTCAGATACAGGTCGTACACAAGACTCCGATTTAGCTCTTCTACAACTTGAAAGCAAGCGTCAAGCACATGCGAGAATTTGGGTGCCAGGCTTACATATTGACGCCAGAGGAGAATCGAATGTAGTGAGATAAAAAGGCTTGCGCTGGCATATTCGTGGGCTACACAGAAGTATCCAAGATTTTTCGAGTTTATGACATCAAGGCGGGGCAGGGGGTTATCAGTCGCGATGTCAACTTCCACATGTCCACCTTAGGCTTCCGCCACCGATCACCGACGAAGATGCCGATGACCTGGACTTCACATTACTTGACCTTAATAATGAAGAGCCGCGACAGATGGAATAAAAGCCAACAGGAAAGCGCAAGAGCCGCATCAATAATGAAAATGCGGCTGATCCACGACCGCGTGCAGTGCGTCAACGGCCTGGACTAGAAGAGTCAAGCGCACCGGACAGCAACTCGTCATGCCAAAAAGAAGAAAAAGAAACGAAGGATTCGATGGATCGACTCCGCCTGCGTTTTGGCGTGCGAGTGCGAATGACATTAAAACAGCAGCAATTTTATCGGAGCTGTCAACATTTGAGGCAGTCGTGAGCGGCCCTGACCAAGTGCTCTAGCGAAAAGCCATTCATGCGGAAATCAAGTCAATGCGACTTCGCAACGGGTTTCGTGCAGCCAAGCTGCCCAACGGACAATGCGCCATTGGCACAAAGTGGGTGTTCAAGATGTGGCTATAAGAGGATTTATAAATCGAGTTGTACAAGTCGCGCCTTCTGGCCAAAGGGCTCAAACAGAAGTACGACATTGACTACACGAAAACGGTCTCGCCAGTAGTTAAGTATGTGACGCTACGCGTGATCTTTGCAATTACCATGCAATTTGAATGGACCCTCGACCAGCCTGATATGGTGACGGCTTTCGTGTATGGTGTCATGAAGGAACAAGTGTTCTGTGTGATTTCTGAAAGTGTTGAAATTGATAGTGCGTTTGACTGCCTGGGATTGGTGAAGGCAATTTACGGCCTTGTGCAAGCGTCGCGCGTGTGGAACGAGACGTTCAACGAGTTTTTGTGCTCCACCAGATTTAATTGCCGGGCTTCGTCCCATGTCTTTACATCAAGATCGTGGAAGACCAATGTTTACTGGTGCTGGTCTATGTTGATGATGTGCTGGTTTCCGGAAGCTCACTAAAGCTAATTACATAAACCAAGGACGACCAGAAGACACGCTTCGAGATGACAGACAGTGGCAAGTGTGCATTCGTTAATGAAGCTAAACTTTGGATGGCGCAGACGGAAGCGTGAAGATGTGTCAGCGCAAATTTGTGGATGTTATCCTCAAACGTTTAGGCATGAGGAATTGCGAGTCCGTGGCAAGTCCAGTATGTAACGGGGCACCCTGAAGCTTGTACTGGTGACAGTACAAGCTACTTATTCTGATGACAGAATAAGGCGGTGCCTCGTAACTTCACGTACACTCGTACGTGCAGAGGAAGACGGTAAGAAGAAGCGAGTACTTGGTTAAAGTAAAAAGTAGAACAGTATTTATAATAGTTAATGTCTGTTAATAAACCACTATCCTCATCTAACTATGTCTAAATACAAATGTGTAAATCAGTTATCTGCTCACCACTCATTGCGTGCGTCTGTCGTGGCGTGTCTTCGTTGGTTGATACAATGGCCTATATCAACCAATTAGGAACTACTCGTAAGTGTTGCAGAATATCTGTCCTTATGACAATATTCTGAGAATATAACTCTTATAGTTATATTCTATTAACAATTTCTTATAAATTGTTGTGTAACGATTCACCCCGTTACATCACCCCTCCTTAACCATCAGTCGCTTTAGTGACTGATTGACTAAATGGATACTCGTCCCAAATCATTTGGGACAGGGTTTGCACTTGTTGGTCCGCGTCCACTTTCCAACAATTCATCGCATGGTAAACAAGCCCATGCGATGCGCGAGCAAGGCCGCCGAGAGCGCGTCTGCACGTCTCTGTGCGGACGCCGAAGCAGAAACCACAGCAACAGATGTCTCATCGGTTGCTGAAGCGACCCAACCTGTGTCACTTGGTGATGCAGGCGCTGGTCATGAAGACACTCATTTCTTCACAGAGTATGAGCTCGGTGTCTCATACTCTCCTGATACGGAAGACGGATCCGTATCTACGGCGATTGAATCCAAGCCGCCTGCCAAGCGTGGCATGGACGATGCTTTGCGTCGCAGCATCTTTGGTTCATCTGATGAATTAGATGAACCATCGCCAAAGCGAAGGCGCTCGAGGTCGCGAGACTCGGGCGCTAACAGTGGTGTCGGTTCTTCTATGGACACCACTTCGCAACGAGGTGCCAGTACTTCTGTCGGCACATCGCAGGAAGAGCGGGACCGCAATGTCTTGCGTCTCGCTCCCGAGAAGAAGGCATGGATGCCTCCCAAATCCGTCATGGATCACTTGTCGGCGACGACGATTGATCGTTATCGAACACGATTGTTCGATTCGTCAAGGATCCATCACCTTGAACCCCAGCGCGAAAAACTATCGCGCTGAAAACGTATTCTTCATCGATGCTTTCTTTAGACATCGATGGTACAGTGGGAATCAAAAGTGTGATGGTCCCCCACTACTTCAAGCGTGGAACGCCTACATCCATAACCTTGAGGATGTAGGTCGTGACGCTTGGAACGACAAACTTATCAAAGCTCGTGATAAGTTTGAAAAGCGAACCCCGACAGGTGCACGCTACAAGCTGCATCGTCTGTCAAGGGAGAAGGGATTACCCTGCCTCTCATGGGGAGACTCGTGCCCATGTTGTGTGAACAACTCTGCACGAGCACTTAAGGAGGCTTACCTCCTTACCAGCCCGTGGTGGCGCGTACGTATCTCTACTGAGATGTACGAAGGGATTGACAACCTGAAATCCCTCTACGACCGTGCCGGGAAGACTTTTTCCGGCGGTCCTTCTGCGGCACAGGATGTGCCGCGTCTTACTGCTCAACCAGACCCAGTACGTCAATCATCAGTTGGGAGCGGGGCTCCCAAGTATCCCAGGACGGGGGATAGCCGCGCCACCGGACGAGATAACTCGTCCGACGTCCGTTCACGTCGCGGTGGTTCAACAGCTGCTCAACTAGATAGCGCTGGCCACCGCGAGAGTCCTCTAAAGGAGGTGGAGGAAGAGGAAAGACGCTCTCCACACGATCATGGGGATCCGTGTGTTCCCGAGAGCTTCTTTGATCGCGTAAAGCAAGGGTTACGCAACGATCTCGAACATGAGCGGGACAGGCGTCTCCAAATGGCGGACACTGTCTTGAAGCATCGAGCTGAGTTTGCCTTTGCTCAGCTTGAGAACGAGAGATCTCTGACATCTCTTCGTGACGAGCTAAGGGTAGCTCGTGGGATTGTTGATCGGTCTCGGGATGAGATAACTGCTCTTCAGACCCTTGTCGATGCCCACCATCGGAATCACAAGGCTCTCTGCGAGATGCTTGAGCGCAAGGGCGTTCTTCATCGGAAGAAGCAGCGTACTGATGGTACGGCTTAAGCCGACCAACGTAAAACGTGGGATGCGTTCGCATCTTACGTGGCAACTCGATCGTGTATGCATTGCCTAGGCGGTGCAATACACGAAAAGGGCCAATGTACTTGGGTAGTAGTTTACTGCTACCCAAGTTAGTCACTACATGCTTTGGTAGATTAACCGTAGACAGTAGGACTAAGTCACCTTTATTAAATAAAAGAGTGTTTGCCCTTCCATTCTTTTCAGCGTTTTGATTTTGCTTATCCACCGCTTCGGCGATGGAATTTTGCACAAAACGGACTATCGTTTCACGAGCCAGTATGAACTCATCTGAAGACTCGTTAGCTTCAGTGCGCTGTGAGTGCACTGCAGCAACATCAACCTTTTCTTCAGTGAGGGCTTCCGCACTCTCACTGGCATCATCTTCTTCGATATCGATGTTATCGATATCGGCATCAAACGCAATAACCTCTTCGTCAGAGCGTGATGCGCGTGAACCAAATCGGTTTTTGCTCGCGCGAGTCCCTCCCCCCCTTAAACCAGAGTTACACTATAGTAAGGTGGGTACACGCGGATGGCGTAAGCCATTCACGTAAAACGGTGTATGTGTCGTGGACGCATGCACCGAGTTGTTAATGGCAAACTCTACCACTGGCAAAAACTCACTCCAACTCTTAAAGGAGTGTACGTATCCTCGAAGTATCTCTTCAAGGACACGATTGGCACGTTCCGTCTGACCATCTGACTCTGGATGATCAGATGTAGACATCTTCAAGCGTGTTCCGATTGATTTGAACACGGAACGCCAGAAATCAGCTGTGAAGCGTGGATCTCTGTCTGATACGAGTACACGGGGCAACCCATGAAGTCGGAAGATGGTGTCAATAAAGACACAAGCACAGCCACTTGCCGTGATTGTCTCTGGTACAGCCACTAGGTGTACCATTTTGCTGAATCTGTCAACAAATACGAGAATACCCGTATTCCCGCGTGCGTCTTTGGGTAACCCGAAGGCAAAAATCCATTGAGATGGATTCCCAGCACTCAGCCGGAACAGGTAGAGGCTGTAAAGGTGCACGCAGTGAAGGACTTGACTTCACTCGTTGGCAGACTTCGCATGCGCGAACATACTTTCGCACAAACTGATACTGGCGGGGCCAGTAAAAGTCTCGACTCACCGTGAGATACGTTTTCTCCCGGCCACGATGTCCTCCTACAGGAGCATCGTGATACTCGAACATGACCCGCAAACGCAGATCAGTATCATCTGGAATGACAACACGTGGTGGGTCACCAGAAACGGCTGTATAATACAGTAATCCGTTGCGAGTAGTGTATCGATCTGATGCAGATCGATACGCAGGCGACAATCGTTTCAACGATTCTCGAGATGGTTGGGAGAGATGTGTCAACAACTTCACAATCTCACCATCTTGGGCGTATGCCCGCCTCACATCATCATACAACGTTGTAGATGGTACTGAGGACGTCATAACCGCAACAGTGACTGTCTCACTGTTGGGTTTCGCGACTGTTTCAAAGTCGGGACGACGTGAGAGTGCATCAGCGACGACATTAAGTCGTCCTGGTTTGTACTCGACCGTAAAGTTGTATTCCGCAAAGAATGACAACCACCGCGCCATTCGTTGTGAAAGGTGCGGGCTGTTCACTGCCGTGCGTAATGACGCATGGTCAGTGTAAACAATGAAGGGTCTATCTCCTATTAGATAGACTCTGAACTTCGCGAGTGCATACTTCATGGCAAGGAGTTCCTTGTCATGCACTGGATAGTTCCGCTCATCTGGTTGCAGCTGACGCGACTGATAGCAGACGACGCGTTCAACGCCTTCAAGATCGTACTGCATTAATGCACAGCCGATTGCGAAATCGCTGGCATCACAGACCACATGAAATGGCCTGTCCTGATCGGCTATTGCTAGGACTGGGGATTGTATCAAGCTCTGCTTGATACCCTCAAAGGAGCGCTGACATTCAGCGTTCCATAACCACCTCTCGTTCTTTTTCAACAAACGAGAGAGGTGCACAGTCATCTCGGCGTAATTGCGTGAATACTTATGCAAATACGCCGCTAGCCCAAGGAATTTTCGAAGACCCTTGACATCAACCGGCACAGGCCAGTCGGTGATGGCCTTGATCTTTTCGGGATCAGGACGTACACCGTTCTTACCAACGATGCACCCAAGAAGTGGTATTTCGCTTGCTGCAAATATACACTTCTTGAGGTTTGCATACAATTGATGCTTTCGCATGATTGTAAGAACCTGTCGGACGTGGTATCTGTGAACCTCAACGTCCGACTTTCCATCCGTAGCCCGACTATGGATGAATACGTCATCGAAATAACTCGGCGCAAATTCTCATACTGGTCTCAACAGATGTGATACACATCTGTTGAACGTGGCAGGGGCATTACTAAGCCCTTGTGGCATCACTAGCCATTTCCAAAGCATGCCGCTAGGCTTGCTAACTGCGGTATAGGGTATATCGCGTTCTCGCACAAGGATTTGATAGAAGCCATCCATCAAATCCATGGACGAAAAGATGGTACTCTTTGACATACCATCAATGATTACGTCCTTCCTCGGTATCGGCGTCTGAGCCGGTACCGTTGCAGCATTCAACTTGTTAAATGCATGCACTATCCGCCACCCTCCTGTTGCTTTTCGCACACAGAAGGTCGGAGAGCTATGTGGGGAAGTTGATTCCCTCATATGGCCCGCAGCTAAACGATCGGCAAAGAACTTGTCGATCGCAAGTACTTGTTCACGAGGCAGTGGCCACTGCTTCATGACACAGTACTTCGAGCCTGGTTTAAGCTCGACCTCGTGTCGAATACCTTTATCCTTCGGTAATTCGCACGGAACAGTTTCAGGGAATACATCCTTGAATTCAACCAAATCTTCATAGAGAGGATTTGTCTTGAGCGATTCCCACGATTGGGAGTCATATCGCTCAACTCGTGTCTTTTCATCTAGGACACTCTCGTCCATCGATGAACTACTGAGAACTCTCTCGTTCTCAGTGAACACTTTTGCTGACCTTATGTCGAATACACACTCGTCATCAGTGACGAGTACGCAGATCTGCTTGACTTTGCCACTACGCAGATCACGCAAGAACCTTTTATGTTCGAGCGTTGGCAACTGAGTGATCTCCGAAGTCAACTTCGAGGCGCAATCAGATCAAGTGTATAAGCGCCTACACTTGATCCGTTATTGACTATGACATTCAATGTCTCTGTCATTTCCTGGGGACTTATTCCCTCAGGCCTCGAAGGACTTATTCCTTCGGCTTCCCGGGGACTTACTCCCGCGGGTTTCGGGGAACTTATTTCCGCCGTATTTGTAATCTTGGGACTTATTCCCTTTACTTCCTCTAGCTGGGGTTGCGCAACCACAGCGAGATCCTCTACGAAAGACTCTCCAGTCGATCTAGGATTATCGTTTCGCTTAACCTGAGCGATCGATTGTTTCTCTTCTAGATGTTCCCCTCTAGGGATACATCTTTGTCCCGGTACACTCGAACTATCCGAGTGGTGGACCTTCGGCGCAGCCTGTGTTTCCTCACAGCCGCCGGAACTTTGCTCCGAAGTGTAACCGTTTGGTACACTAAGGTTTTGTGCAGTCGTACTAACGACCGTACCACAAGTGAGGCCATCGCACTCACTCGTAGTACATCCACACGCTTGTGGACGCTCCAAAACGTTCATCAGATGGCCATCTGATGAACAAGCGGCAGGTATCGTTACTGTTCGATGTTGCCAGTTTACTCGTGGCTCGTACCTTCTGAGCCACGGTATTCCAAGGATGACATCAAATTTGTCATCCAAATCCAAAACGATAAAGTCATCATCATATTGGGTATCTTCTAGCGTATAGTGGATCTTCACTATACGCTTCATGACGGTTACGGATGCGCCTGTCGCAAGACGTACCGTCATCCTCGTAGGAGGTGTGTCACATTCACTGAACGTAAAGTGACCATCTTCTAGCGATTGGCGTCGCACAAAATTGTTGGACGCCCCACAATCGACTAGAGCTCGAAGGGACAACTTATTCGTCACTTCGAGTTTCAAGTTAACGAGTGAGATCTCATTACCTAGAGCAGCAACGCACAACGTTTGTGTGTTGGGAGCAACCTTCATCAAGAGGCCTACAAATTCTCTTGACGTTGCTGGATCAGTAGGGTGCTCCGCACCTACTGATCCTGTCCGTTTTTTGACTGTCCATCCCGTTGTTGCGTCTTTGCACCAACAGCGGACCCTCGTCCCTGCCCCTTTCTCATGGGTGGACGGTCACTACGCCCAGTGTTGCGAGACACTGGACGAGGAGCACTACACTCGTAAGCGTAGTGTCCTGTCTTTTGACATCTGTTGCATCTCTGCAACTTCTTGTAGTCTGTAGAGCGAGCCTTCTCGCTCTCTACATAACAGAGTTCCATCGGCTCTGGACCTCCGCTGTCATATCGTCTCGGTTGACGATATGATGTCGAGCTGGCGCGAGCCTGTCTCAGACTGAAGTCTTCCTGCTCCGCAATGGAAATGGCTTGTTCTAGTGAATCTAGTTCAAGCCGGAACAGGTGAGTCTTGACGGGACCATCCGCAAGACCCTGCATGAACACCGAAACCAACGTGTGTTCATCCACCGGATTGGAACTTATACAACTCGTGAGATGTCGTATATGTTGAGCGTAAGCGTGCACATCACGCTTACCCTGCTTGAGCTTCAAGAGTTCGGTTCGAGCTCTGAACTCAGCTCTAGGCGGTTCAAACGTTTGTCTGAGCCGCGACTTGAAGACTTATAACGACCCAAACGCATATGGGTCGTGCAACTTGAGCCCCAGTGCCCAAGTCTTGGCACGTCCTGCCAGATTTGACTGGGCAAATGCAACTTGCATTTCCACGTCGTCGATGCGACGCGCCCTTATGGCGTCATCCAATTCGACGAACCATCTCAAGAGGGAGTCCTCTTCGACTCCCCTATACTTGGAGATGTAAATCTTCAAGGTTTCGGGTCGACGCGAGTGCATCGACCCACCAGCAGCAGCCTGCTGCTGTCTCAACAGTTCAAACTGTTGAGCACCCTGTTCTCTCAACAACTCTGCTTGTTGAGAACTTTGTTGGTGAAGCAAGGCTACTTTCTCGCGTTCTGCGTCAAGTTCATTTTGAATGAACTTGGCGATAGTAGCATGTTGGGCATCTCTATTTTTGAGAGCCTCTAGCATGACGCTAACAGCATGGATACCCATGGTTGAACCAATTCGTTCAACCGCATCCCATTCGACATCGCTCAAATGGGAGTAGCCGTCACGCGTAGCGTGAAAGCTTTGGTCATCTTCATCATCTAACATATTCATGTTAGATGTGAACGTGGTCCTTGGACGGACTACGAAGTGCTACCAGGTGTAACGGGGCACCCTGAAGCTTGTACTGGTGACAGTACAAGCTACTTATTCTGATGACAGAATAAGGCGGTGCCTCGTAACTTCACGTACACTCGTACGTGCAGAGGAAGACGGTAAGAAGAAGCGAGTACTTGGTTAAAGTAAAAAGTAGAACTGTATTTATAATAGTTAATGTCTGCAATAAATCACTATTTATCTTCATCTAACTATGTCTGAATACAAATGTGCACATCAACTATCTGCTCACCACTCATTGCGTGCGTCTGTCGTGGCGCGTCTTCGTTGGTTGATATAATGGCCTATATCAACCAATTAGGAACTACTCGTAAGTGCTACAGAATATTTGTCCTTATGACAATTTTCTGAGAAGATAGCTCTTATAGTTATATTCTATTAACAATTTCTTATAAATTGTTATGTAATGATTCACCCCGTTACACAGTAAACATTAGCTCTTGACTTGTTTCGAGTACCGCAGCTACCAAGGTAGATGCCTCATTTCGTGAAGCAGTTGATGCTTTGATACATTTGACTACTGCAACGCGCCCAGACATCGCGTATGCCATGGGCTGTGTATCGGTATTCATGGAGAGCCCACCAGAAGTTCACTAAATTGCGGTCAAGCGCAATTTGTGCTATTTACAAGTCACCAAAACGCATGAAGTCAACTACAAGCCGAATGGCAAGATTGATTTTCGTGGATATTCGGACGCAGACTGGGTCGGTGATTTCGCCGAACGCAAGTCGACTCCGGGCTACGCATTCACGCTATTGGGTGCTTTAGTGAGTTGTAAAAGCAAGAAATAACTAATCGTATCATTGTCGTCAAGTGAAGCAGAGTACATTGCATTCAGTCTGACGATTTACGAGGGCAAGTGGATCCATCTCTTGCTGCGTGAAATCATGAAGTCTGCCAACGGGACGGACCCGATTTCGCGATTTGCGAATACAATCAGTCGTGCATCAAGGTGACGAAGAACCCTGTCAACCACGGCCGCGCCAATCATATTTGTATCAAGTATCATCGCATCCGTGATGAGGTCAAGCGTGGCGACGTGAAGCTCGAGGACTGCAAGACTACGGTGATGTTAGCGGACATCATGACGAAGTGACTTCACGGGCCACGCCACAAAGGACTGACGGCGGTGCTAGGCTTCCTGCATGTTCGTGTTGAAAAAGCGTGTTGACGGTCATCGGTTTTCAACCAGTATTGATACCGTGACCAAATTAACCGGAACCACCTGCTCAGCCTTATTTTTACAACTTAATTCTTACGGCAATTTCCACAGTTGATCAGACGCGTAGGATGATGAGACGCTTCACATGAATTAAATGTACAAAACACATCAAGGTATTTGGATTAACAAACTAGCTCCAACAATTTTACCTTATTTTTTATAGTTTAATTTTTTTTTATCTTTTTATACTCTACATGTGGAATTAATTTCTAAAAAAACTTTAAATCGAAATTTGATTTTTGACAAAAAAGCAAAAAGTAAAAAAATATCTTCTTATTTAAAAAAGATAAAACTATTTTTACAAAAAGATGTTTCGTAGACGTAAAAAAATTATTTTATTACTTAAATTACTTTATAAAAAAATGTGAATAAAATTCTAATGGATTTCTGTCTATTATTCTTTAAAATTTTAAGTAATTATAAAATAATTTGTTAAATCAGTTGCTAAAAATTAAGTTTCTTAGCAAAAAATTTCTAGAATTTCTTTTTTAGTTAAATTTTTTTCTAAAACATACATTTTTATTAGTTTTGAGAAAAGTTTAACCAATTAGTTAAATAAACTGAAATTTTATTTACTGCAACTTTATTTAAAAAGGCACGAACACCTAAATAAATAATTACAATATGATCTTCAACAGAAAAAGTAATGCAAATATATAAAACCACGAAGTAAGTAGTAATCCTCAAAAATGTATCGCTTTCGATTCTTCTAACTAGTGAGCAAGTGTATTCCGCTCTGCTTTCTTCGCTTCGCTTCGCCCTCTACCATATAACAGAAATAATGGAATTCCCGATCAGATGTCATAAATTGTCTTGATCTTCGGCTAAGATTGATTGTGTAGTAATTAATTTTAAATCTATATCCCCTTCCGCCGTACAAACAACGAATTAAAGTGGAATAGGCATATGTTGACCCACATTTTTACTAAATAATTCACCGCTCTCATAGTGACACACAGACATCTCTGGGTTTTCCTTTTCCGTTCCTTCGGTAAAAAAATCCGTCGCCCCTTGCCTTGAGTTAATTCTCTCTTGTAATTCCTTTAGAGTATCTATAATTTCCTTTACTGTCCTGATTGAACACATTACGAAAGGAATGCCAGTAGACACTAGCTCTCCTTCAACACCTATATTGAAGTCGCAGTTCTATTTTTTGACCTCCTTAAATCATCTTTAGATTCGGTTCCGTCCGTTTGCACTAATCTTACCTTACTCATTGGCCTCATCTTTCTACTTTTGTCTTTTATATAATACATTATCTGTATGGATGGGGCAATATACACCTTCACAAAAAGATGTATTTTATCGTAATTGCTTTTCCGATTCCTAATTGACTCAAAATAAATTCTTAATATTTTTACCTGCACGATGTGCATACATAGGCTATCATGGTATCCTCTCGGCAGTTATCCTCGACCCCAACACAGGTCCACAAATCTGGATATAACTCGCGTCTCCAAGATTCTTTAGGCGTAAATTTTAACTCAACCTCCTATCAAAACGAATGTCAGGACTGAAATTTTATATCGTGTCATCCAAAGGTTAGCAGTAGGTGGGCCACACCGATTCTTTGTCTTGTCATCTTACCCACAAAAAATATGGTGTGTTGGTCATTGAACACAACGGAATGCGTGTTGATCACTTCGGCGGTTTTCGTCCATCTAGGTTTACGACGACTTCGTCAGACAGGCAAAAAATACTCCCAATGAGTCAATACGAATACCTGCTGGACCATTATATCAATGTCCAGGATCGATTCTAAAATCTCTTGGTCCTCAACAACATCAAATCCATCAATTTTTATCTATACGATATGACCTTGATCCTTAATTGGTATGCGTCATGTTCACAATCTCACCGATACCTACAAATTAAAATAATTACGATGTCGGTAAGATACCTCACCTTAAGAGCAAACGTTTTGTCTAGTATTGAGACTATAGCCCCGGAATGAAACAGAAAAACTGGTATTCCTATTGTTTATTTCACCTACCGCTTATGTCTAATGGATAAAATCCTTAGTATTCTCGTGTTTCCCCCGGCGCTAGATCGAGATCCATCAATCCGCAAGTCTACTAACCAATTAGTCCGTCTCTTTTACCAAAACCGTTAGAGATCACTACGTAGGATCTCATCCGGGTGAGCTTGTGTGTGAAGTTTTTTGCAATCCGCACCAAAACCCAGGAACGATTTTCCGTACTGGCGTAGTCGAGCTTCTGACGTCGGGGGCTATACAACTTGAAAGAATTATCAACACGTGTACACTGCAGAGTAAGCTAAACTATGTTTCATGTTAACCCATCAAATTTAAATAATGACTATGCTTACCTCGTATGCCAGTAATACCGCCACGCGTCTTATTCCTGCCGTATGAATTTCTTCCCATATTCGGAAGGCCACGCCAGGTCGCGGTGTCCGATAGCGCCGCTTGCTTGAACATCCGGATCGCGGTGAGAGATCAATATTGCGGATCGCGGTGCGTGATCGCCTTAACTTGACCGTGATGTGCGATTGATATGTGCGATCGCAGTTTAAAACAGATATGTGGTCCTTGCTAAAGTAATCAGCCCATATACCAATCACAATCCAGATTGTACATGATCAACGATCGTGTGTTAATAGCAAACGATTTTTTTGTCTGGTCATTTCTCTGTCGTCGTCTTCGTCAAAACTATTTAGAATAGTTAGGGCAGTACCGGGCCATCCCTATTAGTGACTAACGGCGAAAATTTTACCAGTGGTGACGGAAGTGTATGCGTCCGTGCTATAATCACCATCGACTGTTCGATCACGTTAAGCTAGAAAGTGCGGCCTATTCCTCACCATTCGTAAGTCGCTTCACCACACAACTGCCAAAATCATCTTTCCGTACTGGGCCACATATAAAGGTACGCAGAGTACGCAATTGTGCCAACACTTGAATATATAAGATTTATAAATAAAATTTGAGGGCAAGTAGCAAAAATACACAGCGTTCATTGTTTTCATGGGTAAGAGTAAGAAATGTCCTTAACGTGGACATTGTCGTGACACGATCATGCTTTTACTCAGGTTTGCGTGATAATGCATCAGCCCCAACGTTTTATTCCCCGGCTTATAAGTACCTCCAACTTATTCCAAGCAAAGATATAAAGTCGGCGGAACGTTCTCATTCGGAGATGAGGCTGACTCAGCATCAGTGCCTAAGAAGCATGATCGGCACAGACCACAAAAGCTTCCAAGTCAAGCGAATGAACTCTGTAGTCGACAAAGAACACTTCATTGATAAGTGGTTTTTAGCAATGAACTGGGTAGTTTGTTCTGCTTCAGCAGAAGGTAGTTTAAGTTGATCATACGCTTACGTTTAGATACATTTGTGCAACAGGACGCTGCCAATGGCAATATCACGCATCACAGTCGACACTTAAAGGCCGATAAGGTACAAGCAAACTCAGAAGTCATGCATACTAGAATTCTTCTTTTGACAGCGGTATTATCGTGTTCAGGATACCAACGTATTCACCCAGATACTTTATAAAGGGTGAAGATTGGCGATATGTACAAGCGTGGTTTTAGATGTGAAATTACCAGTGATTGGCAAGGCCAAGTCTGGTGGAGTAAGGTTTCAAAATTATCGGTATGATCCTAACTCTTTACTGATGCCCAGATGATCGACTATCGGAACTTTGTTTCAGTGATCTTTCATATCTCCCTCTCATCGTATAATCACCGATAGAGCGGGGTGCACTCTTCTTTTATTACTCGTATCGACGTAGAACCTGACCACCATGTTAGATTGTGGTTGGGTGATCGCGCAGAAGACTTCACTCGATCACGGTTGTTAGAGTACAACCCTAAATATCATCAAATTTCAAAAACTTTACACCGAACTTCAATGGATCTTTGGCTTGGTAAAACGTCCCCAGCTTCTAACTCCCCGTGATCATTATGTTCTTGGAAGTTTAGCGCCTCGGCATACCAGCATCCCATCACAGAAACATCATCGGTCAATTCCGCCTGATGCGCTCTTGAAAATTACTGTAACTCATATCTCATCAAAGCCTCAAATGTTCGCCATCACAAGCAAGCTTATCTTATACTCACGCTTCATGATAAAAACCATGAAGTGATAAATATTTTTACGCCTCTCTCCTATAGACAATACAAAACCTGATTTTACCCAATAAATACATCTCGTGCAAACTACAATGTGACTTTTTTTGCGCAGTACATGTTTTTTAATTTGAAATGGGATCCAGATCAACCAATTTTCACGCTAAAAATGCAGCGGGCATATTAATAGGAGGTGTTTTGTGCTCGTAAAGTGTGTTCGTATACCACGTTGAAGTTCCACATCTCTAATCTCAGCTTCTTCACATTTAGTATATCTGAATTCCACAGGCGTAAAACTATTGTATAATATGGGGTCCTGCACATGAAAACCATAGCGATTAGTTTTGAGATCAAACTTGGTATTAAACGATTTGACGAATTCCTCCTTGATGTACAATCTTTAGTCACGAAAACATATTATTTGATGACCCCGGTGAGAAGATCATCCATGTCGTGGTCATTATGGCTTCCTCTACAAGAAATCTTAAATCGCGTAGCAGCAAGTAGAGTCATTAAGTATTGGTCATAGCTTTAAATCTCTTCTATTCTGATCGAGAATAAAAGAAGCTTGAATGCAAAAAATTGTCAAATTGGGCGGCGCGAGCACACAATGCATTTTTACTTTATTGTACGCACGAAATGCGGCATATACAGAAGCATTGCACGTCCCGGCTGCTTATCCTCCAATCACTCATTTAGCCTGGAAACATCGATGACCCTCGTTGTTTTTTCGACTTGAGAATAGCAGGCTCATAGTCATTTCGACTTCTCTGATCCAGAAAAGAAAGCCCCTCTTTTTCCTGTAGAATCCACATTGCATTATTTAGCAAAAACAGTACGCATCACGAGTCTTATTGCAGCTTTAAAAGGTGGTGTCTAAGCTGTTGACAGAAACGTGGTTGTGTTGCGGATGTTACTGAGAGATATCACGTATCGGCCACCATAAACAAAGAAAAGATGCTGCTAGGTGCTGCCAATTTGGCTTGACTAAATTTTTATAGGTCATAAAGTATAAATTCTACAAATACAGTATTTTCTTAATTTATTGTAATGTAAAAGCCATTAAAAATCTGCTCGAGCTAAAGTATGTACTATGTGATATTTTCATCTTATTGGCATTAATTTAGTTACAAAATCGTGTATTTTAAACGCTTAAAAGAGATAACTTTACATGAAAAACGCTTTCTAGTTACCTAGGAAGCGTACAGGTACTCGTCAAGTAAATATTTGCTCTTGTAAAAGCTTTATAGTATTTGCAAAAAAATTCTTGATTATATATGTAAAGTTCACTAATGAGAAAGTGTGCTCACATTGGGTGTGATACAATCTGTTTTGAAAACAAGTATTTGTAGCGATCCCTTACCAGAAAAAAAGGGCACTAACAATTGTTAGCTCTAAAATTTCACGTATCCGCACATGTTTTCGTGTGCGGCTTTCTTTGTATTCACTTAGAGAATGTTTCCTTGTCGTGCTGTTCTTTTAGTAATTTTCGGGTGCTCATCGAACTTTTTACGGGGTCATATAAATGTATAATATCGAATTAAGATGCACATTGGTGTTATGGCCGTGTCGTACGTATGTGATGCTTAGGGGACATAATGGCGGGCGAGTAGGATTTTGTCATTCTAATACGCTCCTTTCTTTATAATGGATTAAACGAGCTGATCTGAAGCGCTCAATTTTAGGGCTCTGAGCCTACACATGTGGCACACTTTACTCCCTGGAGACACTGAACCCTCTTACTTGCTTTATTCAATAGTATGTATCATTCTGAATGACACTGCAGTCTCTGCTTGAGGAGCAGTTCTGTTGCTGGCCCTAACTTGCGAGATCTTCGCTGTTATAGCGTGTCAAAATTGTATCAATTGGGATGCTCGATTTCCACCGAAAAGTGCGTATGTATGCTTCCATGCTCGACTTTTTACTTTATTAATAACTCACCCAACAAATGAAATAGGTTTTATACATCTTGATCTACCGTAAAGAGGGAGGATGACTGCACTTACCTGGAAGTCTATAGTACAGACCACTTGACATCAGTCAAAAAGGCGTTCAAAGAAGAATACAGATCGACTAGAACCTTGTGCACCCGTCCCCTCGGACAACTGTACCCTTCAAAAACAAGTAAGTTTATACTTACTTAACACAATGACTTCTACATTTAAATTTATGGATTAGCTAAATTTTGACCACAATTATACTTGCTGATGAAATTAAAAAATTCAAGGTTACCACTCCAATTGTGTTATCGAATTTTTAAGCACAGAAATTAATTTATGTCAAAAATGAGGAAAAATAGTATTTTTGGAACAGCAACATCTATTTTAGACCAAATGGTCTTGTAATGTAAGAAGTGTTTAAAATAACAAATTCTCAAATACATATATTTCAAGGGAGCTGAAAATGAGCCGTTAGTTTTTGATTATGAAACTACATGTATAAGACAGGAAGCAAACAATGGGACTTTACCATAGAGAACTAAATTAAGATTTGCATAGTAACGTACCATTTGGGTGGTAGACGGATAGGAATTGGGTTGTGATTCTTGTGTAAGAACTTAAAAATACTGTCCAGTGCTAATGGTACCCGTTATTATCGTTCAGGTGGGAGGAGTCCGATACAAAAAAAAGGATACGGAGGATGATCCTGCATGAAAAGCCGTTACAAACAAACGGCAGCGGAACAATTATGATTAGTGTGTAAAGATCGATATTCAATTGAGAAAATGTTTTTAAAAAGAGTGAAGGAGGTGGTCGATACATTTTTTAGTTTTAGTTAATGATGCACCAAGAGTGCAAACTGCTTCATATTTACTTAGTTTTGGAGGCGCTGGATTTCCTTTATTCTTAAGTTTCGAGCCGTCATTTTAAGCTCTCTGTATGCTTTTGGTCGCAATGCAATCAAGTGCCAGTATAGGTGCTTATATGCGACTAGCACTGTCTTTTAGATCTCAATCAGTGACCTAGTCATACATCTGCACCTATGACGCATATCTACCTATGAGAAGTAGACCGGCTAAACCGCACTTAGTGATATGTGCAAGGTATATCTATCATTGCATACAAACTTATAGACATTAAACTGACAGACAACATCGAAATGTGACTTGTAAAATTTACCTAGCATTTTTCACACATGCGTTCACAAGACGTGTCAAGACCACACCATTTAGTGCGCGTGAAAGGTGCACCTAGCGTAATTCTTCAGCACGTACGTAGAAGGAGCCTAGCTATATCGTACGCTGTGCGCCGTGGAAGGTAAACTAGCTTCTTTTTGCAACAATACAGGAAAAATACAGGAAACACCTCACATTGTACAGTGTATGAGGTACACTTGGCGTTATTTACAGACATACATACACGGACGCGCAAAAAAAGGAGACTTTAAGGTTCGGGATTATCTTTACGCATACTCACAAATAGCTTCATTCATTTGTCCTAAGATGAGATGAGCGATAGGGTTTGTATGCCCTTAGGTGTTAGGTTTATATGTATTATGTTGGTCAGATACCATTTCTAATTTCTTTAACAACGAAACAACAAAAAACCGCTTTTAATCACTAAATTTTGCAAAATGTCCCAGATAATAAGATACAAAATGCTCCTCATGCCCTAGTGTGCTAATGTGAACGTGGCACACAAATACCGTCATTGTATCTCGAAGGAGGACTAAGAAGGTTATCTGATTACCATTCATCTGCAAAATGCTGATCAGATGGACTTACTCACATAGGTGATTCTGATTACAGTCACGCGGATATCTATCATAACAAAGTGGATGTATACTATATGTGAGTTTATGCTAAAATGCGTCGATTCGTACTTGGCTCAGGAAAACTCTGCAAGCGAGGTGCAGTAGAAAACTTGTGTGAAATATAGCGGTGGTGTTATCCCCTGACATTTAAAAACGCCAGAATTACTACCTATTTGCATTAAAAGAATACATCTTAAGTTATGTAGCACATAGTGATAAGTTAAAAAGTGGTGTGAACCACATGTAGCTGTTTCTGAATTTATGTCAAGTGCTGACGGAGAGCGTTGTTATTACAGTTTTTGTAGCTGAAATTGTAAGGATCGGTGCAAAGTATATTCCTTTATTTTTAGTTTGAAAAATACACTGGAGCGAGTGTCACTTACCAAATCGAACATCTTTTGTGTGTTGTCATAACCTCTTAGACTATCACTTCAAGCATGATTTTATTGGACGTTATAGTCATTGGGATCATCAGTTACCTTTCAAAGCACTAGAATATCTCCATCAGCACTGGTAGATCTGTACAATTTTTCTCCTTTTTTCAAGAATCGTATCTTCATATTGTACACAACTTTGCACACGCGGCATTTTAAGACGGCAATGTCGTATTCATTCTCGAATATATATAATATTAGAGTAAAAGATAAAACTTTTACTATGTAAACCCATATCATCAGGACGTATAATTCAAAAGTAGGGTTTTGTACAACTAATAAACGAACAAAGTTTTATACAATACGCTTGAGGAATCATCGCACCTTTTCCTTCTTTAAAGTACGATCAGGCGAAAAGATTTTACGTTTTTTCAAGTCATATAAAAATAAAAGACAAACAAAAACTGATTCATAATATTTAATTATTAAATATGTTTAAGTGAATATAGCCAATATGCAGGAAGTGAATTCTGGTCACAAAACTTAACTACGACAGCAGCAGAAGTTCAGTACCAGCAACAGCAGTAATTAGGGCGCAAAACCCACGAATACAGAAGTAGTAACAACAGCAGCAGCAAAACCCCCACAACAGCAACGACAACAACGATAAAGCGTACAGCATAAGTATTTAATTTAGTTTAGACAAAGCTTAAATAACTTAATAAGAACACCAACAACCGCTACAGCAACGGAAAAAGCAGCAAAACTGACAGCACCAACTGCAAACCATCAAAAATAACAATACCACTTGTATCGTCAGCAGCTATAATAACATTTAAAACCAATAAGTTCATTAGCATTAAGATCGACTGTCTATGTTTACCCCGTGGTGAAAGATAGGATGAAGTGTGTTACGTCTTTCATCTTGTCTTCAGCCCGCGACTACTGACTGCGAGCGCATCACGCCCGCGGCAGCACCCGCTCCGAATAATTTCCTATAAGAATGGTACGTGTTGTTGGCAGTAAAACTATGGCAAAGGAAAAAATGTAACAACTATGTGATTGGTTATGCGTGCCACCGGGACGCAATTATGCAAGGATCCGGGGCCATTTTTTATTCTTAAGGGCAATTTCTATATTTTTTAATTGAATGTTTTCATTTATAATTTTGAAACTCATCAACTACACGCTACAATTCCTTCCCACGCGTCAACTTACCTTACTTTATAAGGCAAAAGCTTGATCGGCTGGATTCATTTTTATTTCTCTGGGTCAATTTAAATTTATAGGTTAGAATAGAAGTATACCCGATTCAGTCAGGATCAATCCTAAATTTTTAGCAATTTAGCGATAAACAATTACCGACTTGTCAGTGTAAATCTCAAATCGAAGGATTGGTGCAATTTTAGATTAAGATCCTATTTTAGTCCTTACCCCTTCTTGTTGGCGCTTTCTCCTGAGGAACATATCGGATTTGAAGCCGCATAGGGTGCATTAGCTAACCTTATCACCAAGCATCATATTATTTACATCCACGTAAGTATGATGCATTGGCGCAATCGAGATTGCTCACCACGGGCGGTCTCTCACGTCTAAAACGCTTGGAGGCGCCCCTTGTAGAAATGTCAACCACAATAGCGACTGCTAAGATCTCATTACGTTGGAATCACCGCGGGCGGCTATATAATCGATGTTTGCGATACAAATTAGACGTGAACGTTTTTTATCGCAGTTGAGCCGCGAATATATAACCTTTAGTGTGGAGAGCATGCGATGATATCAAAGAGTTAGAGCATGGGCTAGATTACCACAACTAACTTAACAGGAGATAAACGTACATCTTAGGTGGAACGTGGAGCTAGCTTGAAAACACTCATTAGGCCACTAAATTACTTAATGTCACTTTGGGGGGGGTGCAAGTCAGTTAACAATACATAAACATGAGATTAAAACGAAGGTCTATTTTACCCCATACCTAAAATTGACCCAGCCGAATAAAAAATTAACCCAGCCTTTAAAGGCTTCGGCTACTATAAGGAAGAGAAATTTGGAGCTCGCTCACTCATGTAGAACATACAGTCCGTATGACTTAATCAAGCTTCGTATGTTCACGTTAAGTGGTTTGTGGCGAATAAAGAATTGTGTTTTACATGTAATTGCTAACGGTTTTTGCGTGTAATTCGTATTTGCTAATGATGAAGATACGATGATGAAACGCATTGAGAAAAAGAGTAAGGATAATAAACCTTTTCAGTAATATTGTTAAAACAAAGAGCGGCCAAAACTTCTAGAAATTTAGAAAAATAAAGAAGAATTTTCCTCTGACCTCGAGAGACCTTACTTTCTTACCAGTTTTTTAAGTCAGCATTATGGATAAAATAGTCGCAGTTACTTTTGGCTGAATTCGCAAGATTTTGTTGCCTCTACGTGTCGACTTTATTCTTGCTATCCCTCAATTCTCCATAAGTCACTTTGAGCCACCACGAGGCGACAAATGTGTGTGTGTGAGTGACTTCCACACTAAATGCGGAAAGTGTTAATGACCTACCCAAAGAGTGACACATTCAATGCCTACACACCTATATAAATAGGACAGCCTACATATTACTAGTATGAAGTGTAAGGTCCATGTAGCGCTATTGACATATAGACATACATAGACGGAAAGCAGGTCTTAAAATTTGGCTTTTACCTTGCACACAGTAGCTCGTAACTTCACTCTTCGGGCTTGAAAATAGCATAACGCCTTTATCCAACTGTCAAACACTTGTTAACTCTGTAGACGACGTGAAACAACCTGATTCTGATAGTTAGATATGTCAAAACCACCACACATCTATAATGTGGGTGATTGCATATAAAGTGAGACACATGTGATCTTTTTGCACATTGATAGGTCTTTTCGTCGTCCTAGTGCCGCTGCCGATTGTGCAGATAATTTCTATGCGAAAATCGACTGAACTGCTTACTGATCGTCTTACGGAGCTTACGGGATAGATTGTATGGAATTTTAAAATAAAATAATGCTGAAATGGCAAGTCCATTAAATTTGTCAACGATAGCAAGCCATTTTGGTCGTGTGCTTAATTTGCAAGCTCGCTGCGCTCGATATATAACTTCTGGTGTAACGTAGCACTATCACGGCCACCACTGACTATTTTTTATGCTTCAGATGAACATTTTGTATGATCTCTGGCTCCTATAAAAAAAATTCAGATACCCGTTCTCCTTTTCAGTTGTCTATCTTGGAACATTACAAGCTCCTTATGACACGCCCTACTTCATTGCGTAAAAAGTAGTGAGAGGAACGAATTAAAAAAGCTTGGCTTGATTTTTTTCAATAAGATGGCAACTTTAAGCTTGTGCTTGCAATCTGAAAACAAAGCCGTGTACCTGTACTAACATTTTTCGGCGCATCGATTTGACCAGATCTTTAAAAAATTGAATTTAGTCCGTAATAAAGGCTCGCGTCTAAAATAGAATGGGTGTAAGTCACGTGTACGTACAAATTGCTCATATTTTATGCAACCCTTCAATTATAACTCACTAGGATGCCGAGAGCCGCTGTTGATAGAAAGCAGGATCCTTGATCATTACATAGCAAATTCGATCAAAGAAGGGGAGGCGGTCGATTGTAGAATTTGGTTTTGGACCAAAATCAATTTGCTCGGCTGTTCAGCCTGTATGGGGGGATGTTGACGGTGCGGGGATCTTCAGCGCATGTTTGCTGATGTAAATGGTTGCTTGCCATGTTGCCAAAACTTTCCGAATTATATATAAGGCTTTCCAATTCTACGTCGTCTTGCTATCTTCTATTCGCCTTTTGTATCCGTCTGCGAGCTAGGGCTTCTGTCTCGTCATTTTACTGAAGCCAAAATGGTCTAGTTAATTGACAAGCCGGTGGACCTCACTTTATGACAACATTATCCTTTTACTCAGGCGTAACTGCGCCCGATTGCCTGTAGAGGAGCGTAGGGTTTCGGCCTCCACCTATTCGTGTGAGGTCATAGGAGTGTGGGGTTTTGAAGCTGCTGGTCTTGGCATCATTGTACGAATAACGCTTATAAGTGAGGCACAACTAAATCGGTGGGGGGTTTATTCAAATTTACCTGTCCACTTCGCTGATCTAAGTCGGCGAATGTTGCTTCTGTACATTCCGACTGTATGGTTAAAAATTTGACTAGCTACTATATCGCAATGCGGGTATATACTAAGGAGACAGGGTGACTAACGATGGTAGAAATGCAGAAATAAATTTATAAGCTTCAGTGGGAGCTCCAATGTATAATTGACATACGATACTTTAGTAACTATAATGAGTGTGCTGCGCAGTGTCGACAAATGGATGTCACTTGTCGTTAAAACACTACGTTATAGCAACATTGAAAGATCTAGGTTGACCACATACGCAAATAAAGATGGATCTGTACACAACAGGACGGGTCATATATCTACTGCTTGAGGATCTGAAATGGTGATCGCGATAATTCAGAGAGAGTGGGCTGGTACAGAGGTGTCCAAATAGACGGCGCGAAAATGTGATGCCCTGCATTGGAATTATATAGTATAAGACATTTTTTACGAGAATCTATTTTTACATTTGGTAGTCAAAGCTAAGTATAGTATTCGGTGACATATCTGGTGTTGAGTCTCATACTTGAATGTATGCGTAATACCTGAGCATAGCGCATTATAAAATAACGACAGTTTATAAGAGTCAAAGTCACGTGTTTTTGACAATTATAACACGAACGCTATCTGTTTATGCGTCAACTTATAGGACAGTATAATTAATATGACCTAATTTGCTTGGGGTTACGCTACGGAATAAAAATCATAATTAGGTCGTTTAATTATAAATCGAAACTAAATTTGATCCGTACTAGCAACTACACGGATTCCCCTTCTTTAGGCAAGTTTCCTGTGGCTTTCTTGCAACATAGATATATGCATTAGAATCTACAGAAGACTTCACCTTAATTATTTTATCTGGACCGGTATAGGTAGAACTCTTAAGAGTACACAAGCGATTGGATGCAATTTTAAGCACGAAGCAAATAAAATCAAAAAGACTAATTTCGCTGGCGATTATGATCGTTAAGATTTACCACGACAGCTAAAGACAAAAAAAGGAAGTGGGTAGCGTGATCCAGGGGTATCAAACATGTCCAAGTCAATCAATATAATTTTGTCGAATGAAAAGCTCGATTTAAATAGACGCACAATATCGCGTGACCGATGTCTAACGCTAAAGTCCGCAAGACGACTCGAGTGTTTAAAAAGAACATTTAGAGTGCATACAAGACAAAGTGAAGTTAAATAAAGAATTCAAGGAGCATATTGGCCGATCCCATAAACGACATTGCATTCATACTAGATCACTGTGTGAAGAATCCTATGTGGCAATCATTTAACTCAAGTCAAATCCCAAACGATATCGACATCTCCTAAGGCTGCTCTTAGGAGATCTAGACGTTATAGTAGCTTAAAATAACTGGCTTTATGTCAACAAGAGTCTATCTGTTGCTGGTAGCAAATTGCTGGACCGGGATTTCCTAATTACTTAGTGCTACTAGTCAAAACAATTGCGAGCTGTACATCTCTATGTTTAAAGGCAGGCATATTCCAACCAATTAGAGACTGGCCAGTTAAAGATCGCGTGTACTGGTTTACCAAATTCGGCACTGTATTTATTTATCTCTTTTGCTACTTAAACCGACCCTTTTGAGTGGATCTGTGCCAGTTTCCTATTTTTTCTATCTATAAACTAAATCAAACATCATACGAATGCTTTGTACCCCTTGTCAGATTTTTGCACGCACACATAGAGCTAGACATTCGCTGACCTATAAGACTCTGACCTGAACACAAAGTAGTTTGTCCTGATTAATATTATACGCCTCAAAATTAACAGGTCGGGTATGCTCATCCTTGCAGCCTTTTGAACTAGCATTTATCGATAATCTTAATACCACCGTTAAGGTTGCCACCTCGATATGTGATATCACCACTTCGCATCATACCAGACTATTTTTCTGTGACCCGTAAATTAGATTGACATGTTAGTATATTTCAGGTCAGTCTTCATCGAGCTTCGATAACACTATTTCTGGTTTTACTATACTTCGATTAAGTCGACTACGCATCAATCGTCCACTTTAAGCACGTCGACGGTCATATGTCTTGAACATAGGTTGCACGTGGCGATAATCATCCCAAACTAGCGTGTTTGACCTGAAGAATTAAATCCCAGATCACCCTATTTTTGCCGCTTGTTTGTTGTTCAGTTACCGGTTGTATACCCTATTTGGCAGCCATTATCCAGAATTAAGCCATATTGGGAATTGCTTCTACGCAAATCCAAACAAACACGTCTGTGACAAAACCTTTTTTCGGCTCTATCGTTTCGTCTAATGTTTTGTTATCGCACAAGCCGCGTCTAAAATCATTCATGAATCACTTTCCAGAATACGGCTGGGCCAGCCTGAAAGATACTAGATGTGGACCGTGTACTATGATAAAATCATGTATTTGGAGTAAATGTTTAGCGGATCAAATATCTGAAGAAGGCCATGAGTTTATCATTCGATCACCGGGCTATCAGATCAGTATCTAGCAGCCTTTATATGGTTAAAGTTTCCCTGATTATTATCACAAGGTCAAACACAGTTGTCGACATGACTGAGCCTATATCCAGGATTACGATCGTTGTCAGTGAACATAGCAACCCGCAATCAAGAATAATCATCGTTTTTCAATACTTACGGTAATTGATGTGAGTCATATCACACAAATGGGCAGTCATAATGAATGGTACGTGTGGCACGTGACACCAGACTCTGAAAAACGAATGATCGCATGTTAGGAAATAAGTGTATGGCTGTTACATTACCAAAAGAATGAATTCCCGTCAAGAATCACGCCTGTCTATTTCTACTTGGTATCATTTCTGGACATCTTTCATCTATATACTATAACTTTGCTACATTGAAGATATAACCTGAGACATTTATTCAGGATTTTTTTTTCAAGAGCCATCAATGCGATCGGACGCAGCTAAAATGTATGGCAAGATCGCGAGACGGCTCAGGTGATTGAAAGATTACAAACGCAATCATCTGTTACTATTTTTTGGGTCAAAACTATATCGACCAAATTTCGATGACTTATATAGAGCACCTTATCACACAGTAACATCATGTTACATTTCATTTTAAGATTCCTGACTGTGTATAACTGGTCAAAATCGACATTGCCAAAAGCAACAATCAAAACCTTCTACCGATTATTACACGACATTAGAAAAGTTTTGTACACGTAATTAAATTAATTCCTCCATTGCCTCGATATCTGAGAGCAGCGCTTATTCAATGTTGTAAGAATTTTTGAGATGCTACAAATTTACATCGATGTAAAAATTATCACGAACATCTTGTAGTAAGCATAGTGAGTTTTAAGCGTGAAAAATCGGATTGTAACGGTATATGACAATGGCGAGATTGGCGGTCCGTCACTATCGTGGTAAAATCCTGCAGGCACTGATATTTGGAACGTTCAACGATTTATAATTGTTTATGTGTTGCTGGAGATAGCGCTATAAATTTCCTTCGCGTCATGTAAAACAAATGAATGCTCTGTACTTTAATAGCTTACGAGTGCTCCATTTATTATTTAGGTGCCACCGGAGTCGAATGAAATGGAAATGTTGTAGGGGAAGACAGCGTCAAGTTGCGTGCACATGGTGATGTTTTAGAATTTCTGAAAGATGATTACCTTAGACGACTTGATGCCTCAATATTAGTAGATTATGATGTACGATGCTGTCCACTGCTCCACCACGAAGGCATTCAACACATTTTAAAAGTTAATCCGCGGCCTTCAGACGTTCAGACCGCTTAATGCTCATAAAATACATGTAAGAACTATGTGATACGCGAAACGGGGCAGCGTCCCTTACATATTTAGCTTGGATATTTTAAAATTTACGGGGAAAATGTAAATTTCACTCTCGGTAGCCTGCGTGCCACCAACAAACTACGTTTCTTTTGCTGGTGGAACCAGCATCCCACCTACAGCACACATTCTGAGGTGCGAATTAGAAGGGCAGCCACCCATTGGATGGTTGCTCGTCACTTCTATCAACCTATCTTCGGCGACCTATTATTATATTACCACCTCGGGTATCAATTTATCTATCCCTCAGTCCCAATTTAGTGGTGTATTAAAACACACCTGCGATCGACTTATATATTTATTCAAATAGACAGGAATTGGACTGAATAATATTAGGAACCATGGTGGTTTCGCAATTTTTCATACCAAGATGCTATATAGGATGTTGTAGCTTCGATTCATGATTAATACGGTCCCCTTTGAATGGTATATTACATTTCAGATTTTGCGCAAATTTGCACTTGCCACTGTCGGTACCTCTAATGCATACTTAAAAGCCCGTCCACGCACGTGTTTTTAACTTAAGCTGGGTGCTTGTGCCCAATCGCTTGCTATCCACATAAACCAACCAATAAGAGCACATATAAATTGTTCAACTGTTGATGGATGTACATATAAACGTACTTAATAATGGAGATGTGGTGAATCCGACTGACCCGATTGGAACTTGCAAATCCATACGATACTGTAAACTGCATCTAAAGTTAACTTCATAATCACGGCCTGCCAAAAACCAGTTCTCTTTCATCTATACCTATTCTGCAGTGGACCTAATCTGGTTCGTTGGTTTCCCCTCGAAACGCTGCGAATATAACAATTCCGCTGTATTATTAAATAATCGCTTCACGCAATAAATAGCGCAAATTTAGACTATCTTCTTCTACTTTCAAGTACCGCTTGTTTCATTTTTTTACATTCGCCATTATATACTCGTGCGCTTAGTGACAGTTCCGGGGCGACTAATATAGGAACACGCTCCTGCTTCCTCTATTCCATTCGGTGGGGAGCCGAGCGTGGCGTTTAGTGCTTTATCACCTTCTGCACCTACGAAGTTCATTGTATTTAGTCTAACATAGGTCATTTTACCCCCTAAATTTAAGAAGGTATGGCACAACAACGTATCAACTCGACTTTAACGCTTGTTGTCCATAAGATGTCCAACCTTTGGTGTGCCGACGAAACAGTCATGTTAGATCAGAATTTGCGCCGTCTCGATGTCGCGAAGCAGACATTTTTAATACTTCTCTGAGATTGATGAACATTCCAGCGCGAGAATTCGGATTTACTTCAGTCTTTGCTTTTTTAATAACAGGATGTACTCCCGGTACTCAACACGATCATTTATTTTAAGCTTCGCTTTGACTTGCATACGATATTAAACGGCGTCTGGTGCGTCGTTATTGGCACTGGGTATGGCTTTTACGCCGTCCTCGTCTCCACCACCACATCCACCCAGAAGTGTCGTCGAGCTTAGTGTGATGCAGCAAGCTAATTGTGATTGCGGTGATGATCCTGATGGTGCAATGTTTTATTGGCAGCCTGGTGGGCGTGTATAACCGTGAATTGCTGCTTGATAATTTGGCCATCATAGAAGGTATCGAGGTAACTCCTAGCGAGTTTTGGCGCTCTATCATGGCAGAGAACTTATTATTCTCGTCAAACTGAGTTTTGATCATGGAAGCTCCTAATGGCGTCTTTTCTATTTTACCTTATTAAGATAACAACCCTTCATGCACCCTATCGCTTCGTCTACAATAAGGAGCAATTAACTGCTGATCACAATCCAATCTTCTTTCAATGAACCATACACAAGTAATTTAGAGAAGCTCGAACGTTTCGCATCCGCGCTTGTCACGGTAGCCTGTAGAAAGGTACTAGATTACCTTTCACGGTCGTTTATCGTGATAGATAAATGAATTACTCATTTTAAATGGAGCCTTCCCATCCCTGAACACGTCATTAGTATCCACGTCATAAAGAAAGCTTATTAGAGCATAACCCATACGCGCATGCAGGTTGACAAATTGAGTGTTTGTAGCCGGGTTCCCGACATTTTTCGTATTGAGATTTGTTGTAACTAAGCGAGATGTGAAAAGAAAACGAAGCGAGGACCCGGAAAGAACGCAGTAGAAGACACCTATTCTATTGAGATGGAATTTAAAAGTAATTTTTTGGAGCTTGTTTTACCCGCACATGGATGAAGGAGTTGTCAGATTCACTCCCTTTTGTTTCGTTAAGTAAACGCTAGATACGATCACTTCTGAATGATTAGATTGTGTGTAAAATGTAACCGTTCAGCATACCGTATAATGTGGTACATCCTGCTGAAACGAGCAGTTACGATAGTGCATACACCTCAAGATCGTACTTGGTACGACAGTCAACCGCAAATCTCTCATCTCTCTCAGGATCTTGCACTAGGACACGTTCGGTAACACACCTCATCATTCTGCACTGGCGGTACTTGTGACACAAATATACCCACCGTTTCTAAGATGAATCCCTTTTTTGTTAAAAGTGAGGTAGATATCACAGCGGCTCTAAATTATTGTGAAGGGTTGACGATCTTTTTTTTTCTTAATCCTTAATGTATGACTAAATTACAAGCGGAACTCATTTTCACGTAAACGCGCACAATGTCGTTTTAGACGCTTAAATGTGTCGATAAGAAGAAGACTAGAAAGTACAGTATCGCGCGGTGTTTATGATTACAGTGAATCATAATAATAGCCACACGATACTATACTGTGATACACATTTTACGGCTCATTTATCCGTCGTGTGACACCTATGTCGCTGTTTTCTGCTGTTCTGTAAATGTACATACATGCTTATTATCGTCTTCATTGTCACTAACTCTGTCATTTTCGTCTTCTTCAAATTCCTCTCTTAATTCCGTATTCTTGTTAAGTTGAACTTTTCTACTAAACGTTAAATGTGATTTGAAGCTGCGCGTGACCGTTTTGCCTTTTTTCGATAATTGTAGGAGAGTTTTCTCTTAAGGGTGTGGAATTGTGTCCTTACAGAATACATTCCATAGATCGGATAGTAAATATTGCATACAATCACTAGACGTAGACGTAGATAATTTCGTACCCATATCCGTAAAATTATAGGCAAAAAGTGTGCGCAGATCATTGCCGCCATCTTGTCTCCCCATGGAATTGCCCTGCCTTAAGGTAAAGACGATCGGTGGGGCCCGATTGGCCACTGGACGATTCCACATAGCCTTAACAATTTTTCGACCTGGGTAAGGGGACGCTATAGGAACAAGTGTACTTAGCACTAAATATTGACCAATGGCAACCTTTTTCTTCACATGTATACTTAAAGAAAGACAAAGGGAGTAAATCGAATCAAAAAGGTTGTGAGATAAAAAATTCCTTGATTCAAAGGTATTCAACGTTCTGTGAATCATGTGCTATTGTCCGCATAATAATTTAAAGTGGCCATCTATAGATTAAGTAGTTTTCCTATTGATACACATTTAATTAACTCGAAGTTAATCATCGTCGAAAGAAATATGTAGCAAGAACTTACCCTTGCAGATCGGATTGTACGGGTACTCTATAACTCTTTCCCTAAATCCTAACACGCACGGTCAACGAGAGCTGTCGTCAGGTCCTTGTGGTGTGGTCCGAGAAGTCCTTTGGTCATGATGTCCGCCAAGATCACCGTCGTTTCGCAGCACTCAAGCTTGACATCACCGCGCTTGACTTCATCACGGATGTGATAATATTTTATGTCAATGCGCTTGGCACGGCCGTGGTTGACAGGAATCTTCGTCATCTTGATGCACGATTGATTACCTTCATCGATCATGAGCTCAGGTCCTTCCTCGCTAGCAGCCGTCATGATCTCACACCGCAAGCAATGGATCCACTTGCCTTCCTGGATATCCAACCTTACCAACCTAGCGCGATGTACTCCGCCTCGCGGAGTAGAGAGCGACACGCTTGGCTGATTCCCAATGCCCCAGATCACGGGTGCGTCTAAAAGCATTAGCACGTGGCTCGACGTCGACTTGCAGTCTGCAAGATCACTGGACCAATCGGCATCCTAATAGCCACGGAAGCCGATCTTCGCACTTGGCTTGTAGCAAATTCCAAGCGTATTGGTGCTTTGCATATAGCAAACTTAGCTAAAAAATTGCTTGAGCCAAACTCAGTGTTCTTCTTGGCGAATCTCCATCAACTGCGATACGTAACTCACAGCGTAGGCAACGTCCAGTCGTGTCACAGTCGTCTGGAGCTTTAAAGTGTCCACTGCTTTGATAAATGGTAGGTCAACCTTGGTGTCCACATTGCTGGAAACATTCGAGAGCTCACGTCCAAAGGACTTGTCACATCCTTGCATTAATTCATACTAAAGCGTTTGAGAACGTTTTCGACCAAACGGAGCTGACGCATAGTCATGCTGCCATATCTAACGTCCGAAAGCTCAACTTTAAGCACAAATGCACAATTGCCACTGTAAACCATCTTGAAGCGTCACGTGAGATCGTTCTTGCTATGCGCAATCAGTTCAGGCGAGCTTTTAAACACCAGCACGTCTTCAAAGTAGACCAGTAAAAACACGCAACGTCCTTCCTTGGTCATGATGAGAAGACATGTATCGAATCACGATGCTTTGACAACGATCGAAGCGTATGAAGTCATCAAAAGCTTCGTCCCTTCAAGCAAGGCTTGCTTACGACCGTGATTGCCTTGGCCAACTTATAAAATTCGAAGTCACCGTCCATTCTAAAGCCTTCTGGAACGACACAGAATGTCTTCTCCTTCATCACTCCATAATGGAGAGCTGTCACTACATCATATTGATCGAGGGGACATCCTGAATGCTTGAAATTTTCAATGACCATTCACAACGTCACATATTTGACCAAGGGCGAGAACTTCTCCGTGTAGTCGATACCATATCTCTGGCAAAAACACCTAGCCACAAGTCGTGCCTTGTATCTCTCAATTGACACATTCGCCTTGCGCTTTATCTTGAAGACCGATTTGGTACCAATGGAGCCTTAACACTGGGCAGCTTGGATGCTCGGAACACACCGAGAAGTTTTATTGAGTCGAGTTCCGCATCGATTGACTTGCGACAATGTACTTGGTCCGGACCACTCACTGTTTTTTCGTAGGTGTAGTGGGTACATTTAGTATGTCGAACGACCGAAGTTTGCCCTCTTAGGTGGGGCCTACAAATCCACTACCTCATGGCCATTGGTTACTGTATTATCTGGGTACCAGCCAGTCCAGGGCCCCCGACTCTTTTATGTTGGGGATTAATGCTTACACGAGAGGCCGAGCTCAATGGCACATGAGTTTTGGGTGGTACAACTGAAACTTGTGTGTCACACATTTTTAACGAGCTTGGGTTGGTTGTACAGGAAAACGAGCTAGCATACACGTAATCGGAAGGGCGTTGCTGACCCAAGGCACCGGGGAAACCCCTCGGGCCACTCACCGCTTCTTCAAATGTCGATGGCTCCGAAAAATTACATTCTTGCCTTGGCAACGTTTACACTTGCATGCCAAAACGCGTCGGACTATCATACAGACTGATCTTCAGACGTATCTTCTTCCTTTTATCAGGTCGATCCTGCGAGCAGTCGTCCTGCACACTCAATTCTTCTTTCGAACCAAGTAGTCGACGTACTGCACGAGGCATGCTTGTAGCTTCATCATCGTTACTAAGCTGGGGCTTGCGTTTTACTGTTTGTTGGAACTACTTGTGACAAGGATCTTCGTCATCCAGATCGAGTGATTTAAGGTCCACTTAATTAACGTATTCGTCTAAAATCATCATCGAAAGGCAAAATGCTGACTCACCAAATTTGACATTGCGACTGATCGCCACCTGCCCCGCAGCGATGCCATAAACTCGACACACCATGGAAACTTCTTCGTATCCCTGAAATAATCCAGCACGAGTCTCGAAATTCACTTAAATCGTGTTTCCTTCGAGATCAGTATGTGCTTCTGACAGCCAAATACTCGCATGTGCTTGACACTTGGCTTATAATTGTAGGCAAGCTCGAAAGGAGTCTTGTGCGGGAACTTGGGCGATGGCACACGTTTCTTCACATAGATAGCTGTCATTGCCACTTCAGCCCAGCTATGTAACATCTATTTAACTTGGCAAGATGGAGCATGCAGTGACAGATCGATATGATAGTCCAAGTCGCACGTTCACAAGTTCCGTTTACTTGATGTGCATACGGAACCGTGGTTTGCTTCTCGATACCGTCTGCTGCGTTGAAGCTTTCACGCGTGTTGGTCGCAAACTCGCAGGATTCATCGTGTTGCACAAACTTGACCTTCTTGCCAAATTGTATTCGGATCACGTGATAAGCTTTTTGGCATATATTCACTCTTCGACTTGGCACGCAGACGAAACCCCTTCATGTAGCCGCTGGCTCCAACCACAATCAGCAGCAGATACTTGCCATCACCACCAACTTCTCTTCCATGAGCACACAGATGCTGAAGTGAAGCATCTCAAAAGGTGCCACAGCTGCTCTTGTCGCGGTTGCTTGGGAACGTTTTTTAACCATCTCCTCTTCTTGACATCCTCAACCTAAACTTGGTCCAGTTAGCTTGACAGAGATTTTTGCGTCCTCGATCATGTTGTTGGTCAACATCTTGCGGAGTAATTTGACTAGAGTATGGCCCATTTGCGCATGAATAGTTAAAGCTGTCACTTGATGCCGCATTGGCCAATCTCTGCGCAGTGCAACGCCAGTCGAGTTTATACACGAGGTCAGCAGCTGCCATTACTTAGTTGGAATCCTTGAAAGCAACGTAAATCGTAGCTCTGTCAAATACCACTTGAAACTTGTCATGCTTGTTAATCTGTGGCACTGAAAGCATTTATGCTCATGCTGGGCAGATACAGTGCTTTATTCTCTCGATTTCGCGTTCTTCCCTGTTTGACAGGGTCACCTTTTCAACGAAAGCCTTCACATCTAATGGCTGCCTTGTTGCCATTAGCTACCAGGATCTCGCTATCATTGCCTTCAACCAAGCTTGCAACTTGAACTTGTCGTGGCAGATGTGATTCGTTGCACCGATTTCTACGGCCCACATTCCTGATCCATCCTTGTTCGCCAAAACTCCACATTGGAACGAAACTGCAACCGATAGTATATCGTAGATGCTGCCTTTCGCATAGTGTCGCCACTGAACGTTGTTTTCCTCGCTTCCACGACCATCGCTGCCACGTCTACGCTCTACCTTAATGATACGTCCAGTAACATTCTGTCGTCTGTCACACCTTGCCGCAATACGTGCGTCGGTATGGCTCGCGCTCGGTACTGAATGCATTTGTTACATCTCTAATTTTCACCGTTGTTGTTGCCGTCATCACCTTCTAGCCTTGTCGCTTTTTGTAATCATCCGTCGGCTCCTTGGCCACATCTTACGTACGCAGCTCTGCATTGCTCATCTCCAGGTTCAGAACCACGTTCTCAAAATTCTTCGGGAGACTGAGCAGCAAGCAGATCGCAAGGTCTTCATCTTCCATCTTGGCACCAATTCTGCTTAGCTTAGCGCCGTTGTTCAAGACTTCACTGCAATGGTGCAAGACTGGCGCCTTCCGCCATCTTGATGCGGAATAGATGGCTCTTGAGGTAGGCGTGTCCCGCCTTCTGCGACCCACCATAGAGCATCTTCAATAGTAACTACGCGACCATGCTTCTTCGTAGTCGTCGACCACATGGTGGTAGTCCGCGTCCATGTGAAGCAACATCAACCCGAACCGAATGCAATTTCGTCCACCTTAACGTATTCATCAAATGATCGCATGTCGGTGAATCTTGGTTCGTTTCACGGTTCCGACGTACCAGACTGACTTCTGCGGAAACACGCCGCGCATGAACGACACCAGGTTGCGTAGTTATATCCATCGATCTTACAAACGGAGACACTAGTCGAGGCGTCGCTGGAGAACATGGCCTTTGGACTTATAATCTGTCTCAACTTAAGCGAGATGTGAAGAGTAAACGAAGTGAAGAGCCCGGAGAGAACGGAGCGAAGAACACTCGTTCACTTAAGAGAGGAATCGAAATCGATCGATTTATCGGAGCTTTTTCTACCTACACATGATTTATATGTTCACACATATACATAAATTATGTGTGCGGCTGTTCACTCCCTGATGTATAGTAACCGCCTATAAATCAAGTAGATCTTCCTATCAATCTACACATCTGATCAACTTTAAGGTAATTACCGTCGTAAGAACTGTGCCATAAGAAATTACCCTTGTAGATCTATTGTACCGGTAAACCCTCCATAAAATCATACAAAGACGGTTATTCAAAGACTTGCTGCTGCCCAATGGTTGCGCTGACTCCTTGCGCACGAAATACATACAGAAACACCGAGTAAAACTTGATATCTGCTACCTTTTGTTGTCAGCGATAGAAATAGCAGATTACTGATCGTGCTTGGCACGAAGAGTGTGTCCTTAATTTTTATCTTGCGCTATACTTCGTAAAGTGATGTACCCCCGTACCTTTGATCGTAGCCTTGATTCCGCCAGCCACCGGTTCACCTTCTTCCTGCTCGTTATGTCATTGCACATCGGCCGTGACATTGCATTCTTTGATGCGTTGCGCTGCTGTTGACCAATTTATTTTTTAAATGTTATTCCCGGTGGAGAATCAGCGTATCAGCAACATAGCCAATGCGGCTTGTTCAAAGTGGCTACAGTCTCTTCGTCCACTATTGTACTTTCTTAAGCCACTTCCAAGCGTCTTGGGCATGCTTGGTATAGCGCCATTCCAGAATTTGTGTCCATTTCTTGCACGACATGTACTGAGGAGGACCGCGTCGACAATTGTTGGAAGGTACAAAGTACTTGGTGAGAGAATTGAAGCTTGAAGAAACGGAAGAAGTCTGCACTGCAAAGTGTAGACGACTTACGAAGGAAAAGGAATGTTTTGAAGTGATTTAATTTGTGGGTTTGTTTAATCTACCTGATTTATCTGTGTCCTGATTTATATATTGTGCACATGCAAATTATAAATCATATCGGTCATCCAATCGTCCTATGCGTCTAATTATTGGTGAGAACTCACCGTAATTACGCGAGATCGACTTGGACAGGCTTACGGTTTCCATGGTAGTTGATAATTGTACCTTAACCGTCAACTCACAATACGCCCCCTCAATGAGAACACGCGTGTATGCCAAGCGCTGCCGTCAAGTCCTTGTGGCGCGGTCTTGGCAGTCCCTTCGTCACGATGTCCACCAGCATCATCACAATCTCACAGTATTCCAACGTGACTTCACCACGCTTGACTTCACCACGAATGTGATGGTTATTGATGTCGATGTGCTTGGCCTGACCTGGTTCACAGGATTGTTCGTCATCTTGATGCACGATTGGTTATCTTCCATGATCTTGAGCTCGATTCCAGACTTGTCCTCTGCGGCATTTAGAATATCGCACAGCAATCGATGCACCCACTTGCCTTCTTGAATTGCCAGACTTAGCGCAACATACTCTGCTTCGCTTGTCGATAGCGATACAATTGATTGATTCTTGCTTCCCCAGATTATCGGACCACTCATCAGGATAAACGCATATCCTGATGTCGACTTGCAGCCTATATGATCACCGGCCTAGTCTGCATCCGGGTAGCCACAAGTCCACCTTGTTGTCGAATATAAAGCAGATTCCGTGTGACTTGGTTTCTTGTAGATAACGAAGAATGCGCTTGACCGCCATTTAATGCTCGAGTTGGGGGTTCTCCATGAAGCGCGAATCGTAGCCCACAGCAAGATCAATGTCCGGTCTTGTGGCGATCATAAAGTCCATCAAAGCACCTACTACCTCACGAAACGGAGCGTTGATCTTGTTGGTTGCTGAGTCGCTATGTGTGACTCGAGAACCAATGTCCGCTGGGCTGATGACGGCCTTGCAATCACTCATGCCAAAACGCTTGAGGACTTCGTCCACGTATCGTCGGTGGCACATTGTCACACCGTCGATGTTGTCCACAAGCTCGATTCCCAATGCGAACGTGCACTTGCCGCTGTCAGTCATCTCGAACCGCATCTTTAAGTCACTCTTGGTGCGCGCAAGCATCCAACACATCATCGACGTTTACCGACAACAGCACGCACTGTCCGCTTGCAATCTTGAGATAAAGGCGTGGGTCAAAATCGGATAATTGAAAAACAATCGAGAAAACGAATTTATGATTCTCGTTCCATACCCGAGAAGCTTGCTTGAGACCCTAGATCGCCTTCACTGTTAAAGGTATGACACGGGAGTGACGAGAAGACCGGAAGAGACCGGAGGGAGCGAAGAGGCTCGAGGAGCGGAGCAGAGAAGACTTGCTCAGCAGAAGGAGAATTCGAAAGTGATTGATTATCGGGGCTTGCTACTTACTACATGATTCATATGTGGTGCAGACATAAATCATGTGAAGCGTCTCATCATCCTACGCGTCTAATCAACTATGGTAATTACCGTAAGCACTACGTCGTAAATACTAAGCTGAACAGGTGGTTCGGATTGGACCGGTCACGGTTACCAATACCGGTAGGAAACCGATGGCCGTCAATAGGCCCCCTCAATGCGAACACGCACAAATCCCGAGAGTCGCCGTCATCTCCTTGTGGTGTGGCCCGTGAAGTCCCTTCGTCATGATGTCCGCTAACATCACCGAAGTTTCACAGTACTTGAGCTTCACTTCACCGCGCTTGACCTCATCACGGATGTGATGATACTTTATGTCAATGTGCTTGGCACGGCCGTGGTTGACCGGGTTCTTCGTCATCTTGATACACGACTGATTGTCTTCATGGATCATGAGTTCCGGTCCTTCTTTATCGGTAGCCATCATCATCTCACAAAGCAGACGATGAATCCACTTGCCTTCTTGAATCGATAAGCTGAGTGCGATGTATTCGGCTTCACTCGTGGACAACGAAACACTTGGCTGTTTCTTGCTGCCCCAACTCACTGGCGCACCCAACAGCATGAATACGTAACCAGACGTCGACTTGCGATCAGCGAGGTCACCGGCCCAGTCTGCATCCGAGTAGCAACGAAAACCGATCTTCGCATTTGGCTTGTAGCAGATTCCGTGCATCTTGGTGCCTAGTAGGTAGCGGAAGATGCGCTTGACTGCAACCCAGTATCCTTCTTGGGGGTTCCTCATGAATCGCGACACATAGCCCATGGCGAACGCAATATCCGGGCGCGTTGCAGTGGTCAGGTGCATCAACGCACCAACAGCTTCGCGAAAAGGAGCATCGACCCTGGTGGCTGCATCACTTGAAACAAGTCGAGAGCTCATTGTCGACTGGATTTTTGACGGCTTTGCAATCATCCATGCCAAAGCGCTTGAGTATGTCATCCACATACCTACGCTGACACAATGTAACGCTTCCATCTTCTCCATTCAAAAGCTCAATTCCAAGAAAAAATGCACACTTGCCGCTATCAGTCATCTCGAAGCGTGTCTTCAGGTCGGTCTTGGTGCGTGCAATTAGCTCGCATGAGCTACCGGTGATCAACACGTCATCCACATACACCAGCAGCAGCACGCATTGCCCTTCCACAATTTTTATGTAGAGAAATGGGTCGAGGCTTGACGCTTGGAATCCAATGGCACACATGAACTCGTCAAACGTTTCGTTCCATACGCGCAACGCTTGCTTTAGTCCGTAAATTGCCTTCACCAACTCCAGACAATCGAAGGAGCCCTCCAATTTCACGCCTTCAGGAATGACGCAGAACACGTGTTCCTTCATGACACCATACAGGAATTCTGTCACCACGTCGAGTTGTTCGATGGTCTATCCGAAATACTTGGCGACTGCAATTCCCATGCGCAGCGTCACGTACTTGACGACGACCGAAAATGTTTCCGTGTAGTCAATCCCATGCTTTTGCTTAAAAACCCTTTGCCACAAGACGCGCCTTGTGCTTGTCAATTGATCCGTCCGCTTTGCGCTTTATCTTGAAGACCCACTTCGTGTCAATGGCGCGATGTCCTTTAGGTAGCTTGGCTGCGCGGAATACTTCACGAAGTCGCATCAACTCAATTTCGCACGGATAGCTTCGCGCCAATGCACTTTATTAGGACCGCTCACCGCAGCTTCAAAAGTCGATGGCTCGGATAAGTCCAATGCTGTTTCGATGGCGTTCACACTCGCAAGCCAAAACACAGGCGGAGTCGATGCATCAGCATTCTTTGTTTCTTCATCTTCTTCTTGGTGGGTCGTGTGATTGTCTGGCGCACTTAATTCTTCTAGTCCGGGCCGTTGACGCACTGTGCGCGTGGGTGGAGCTGGTACTTTTTCATCATGGGGACGACTCTTGCGCTTGCCTGTTTGCTTGTACTGCGCTTGACCTGGAGCTTCATCATCCAGATCGAGGGAGTCGAAGTCAATGTCATCGGCGTCTTCAGCGGTGGTTGGCGGCGAAAGTCCAAAGGCGGACTCGTCAAAGTTGACATCGCGACTGATGACCACCTGCTTCGCCTCGATGTCATAAACACGACACGCTTTGGATGCTTCTTCGTAGACCAAGAATATCCCAGTGCGAGGCTTGGGGTCCCACTTGAGCCGCTTCTCCTTCGGTGTCAGTATGTAAACCTGACAACCGAACACCCGCATGTGCTTGACACTTGGCTTGGAGTTGTGGACGATCTCGAACGGAGTCTTGTGCATAACTTTAGGCGATGGCAGACGGTTCTTGACGTAGATTGCCGTCATTGCTGCTTCGGCCCAGAAGCACTTTTCCAACTTAGCATGGTGGAGCATGCTGCGACCAATTGTGACGATAGTCCGAATGGCGCGCTCTGCCGTGCCGTTGGTCTGGTGTGCATATGACACCGTCGTCTGCTGCTCAATGCCTTCATCTTCGTAGAATTCTTGAAGCGAGTTGGTTGCGAACTCGCGGGCTCCGTCGTGTCGGACGAGCTTGACCTTCTTGACAAACTGTGCTTGCACCATCTTGATGTATCGTGTGATGTAGTTTTCACTCTCCGACTTCACACGTAGACAGAAGCCCTTCATGCATCCACTGGCTTCGTCAACGATCAGCAGTAGGTACTGCTGCCACCCAGAGAATTCATCTCCATGGGTCCGCAGATGTCGACGTGAAGTAGCTCGAAGGTGTCGTATCTGCGCTTGTCCTGGTTGCGTGGGAATGGATTTTGGACCATTTTCCCTTGTTGACATCCTCGGCATGCGCTTGGTCCACTTGACGTGAGAGGTACCTTCACATCCTTGATCCTGTTCGTGGCCACCATTTTGAGAAGCACATCAGCTGGAGCGTGTCCCATCCGCGCATGTAAGTCGACACCGTTGCTTCCGTTTGTTGTCGCATTGGCCGATCGATGAGCTGTGTGAAGCCAGTAAAGGCCATCCACAAGATCTGCTGTTGCCACCACTTGTTGCGATTCTTTGCGAGCGACAAACATCTTGGTCCCGTCGAACACGACTAGAAACTTGCCGTGCTTGTTGATCTGCGGTACCGAAAGTAGATTCTTGCTCATGCTTGGTACGTAAAGCACGTTCTCGATCTCGATCTCGCGCTCTTCACCGTCGGGCAGAACCACCTTTTCAAAGATGGTTCCAACATCCTTGATGGCCACTTTGTTGCCATCCGCCACCAAGATTTCACCGTCGTTGCGCTTGTTCAGTCTTGCAAACTTGGTCTTGTCGTGGCAAAAGTGGTGTGTTGCACCACTGTCGACGGCCCACATTCCGGACACGTCCTTCTTCGCTGAGAGTCCACACTCTAGCGAAACTGCAAACGCTACTTGATCGTAGTCGATGCCTTCATCACGATATTGTCCCCACTGGACATTTTTTGTCCCGCGTCCACGACCATTGCCGCCGCGTCGGGCTCCTCGACTTTCATTCTTCTGCTTGGACCAACAGCGATCGACGGTGTGTCCCACCTTCCCACAGAAGGTGCACTTGTATGGCTCGCGCTCAGTGTTGAAGGCCTTGGCTGCATCTTCAGTCTTAACCATCGTCGCTGTTGTTGTCACCTTCTCCCCTTGGCGCTTGGTGTGCTCATTCGTGAGCACCTTCACCACATCTTGGGTACGAAGCTCTGCGCTGCTCATCTCCAGGTTGAGAACAACATTCTCAAAACACTTAGGGAGACTGAGCAGCAGGCAAATTGCGACGTCCTCGTCCTCCATCTTCGCACCGATGCTGCTAAGCTTGGCGGCGATGTTCAGGACCTCGCTGCAGTGATGCACGACGTTGGCGCCTTCATCCATCTTCATGATGAAGAGTTGACGCTTGAGGTAGATCCTTCCCGCTTTCTGGGATCCACCATACAGCACCTTCAGGTTTTGCCACGCAACCCACGCTTCCTCGCAGTTGTCAACCACATGGTGGTAGTCCGCACCCATGTGCAGCAACATCATTCCAAACGCGATGTTGTTGGTCTTGACGTAGTCTTCCTGCGCTCGAGGACCCACGACCGTTGGGGAGCTCTCCCGGTTGACAGCATGCCACACTGACTTTGTCAGGAACACGCCACGCATGTATCGACCCCAGGTCAAATAGTTGTCCCCATCGAACTTATCGATGAGGGAGTTGAAGGATGCGTGGCCGGCAGAAGACATTGCGCTTGGGATCATAACCTGTTGAAGGTATGACACGGGAGTGACGAGAAGACCGGAAGAGACCGGAGGGAGCGAAGAGGCTCGAGGAGCGGAGCAGAGAAGACTTGCTCAGTAGAAGGAGAATTCGAAAGTGATTGATTATCGGGGCTTGCTACTTACTACATGATTTATATGTGGTGCACATATAAATCATGTGAAGCGTCTCATCATCCTACGCGTCTAATCAACTATGTTAATTACCGTAAGCACTACGTCGTAAATACTAAGCTGAACAGGCGGTTCGGATTGGACCGGTCACGGTTACTAATACTGGTAGAAAACCGATGACCGTCAACATTCACCAATTTAAAGCGATTAAAGTTGTCATCTATCTCGACGCCTTCTAGGATCGCGCAGAACACATTTTCTTGTATCTCTCCGTACACTAAGGCTGTCACCACGTCCAGTTGGTCCAGGGACCAGTTGAAGTACTTGGTGATCGCATTACCATGCGCAGCGTCACGTACTTGACCACGGGCAAGAATGACTCCGTGTAGTCGATGCCGTACTTCTTCTTGAACCCTTTTGCCACGAGTCTCGCCTTAAAAAATTCTCGATCGATCCATCGTCCTTGCGCTTTATCTTGAACATCTACTTGGTGCCAATGATGTGTTGTCCAGCTGGCAACTCTGTCGCTCGAAACACGCCGCAAAGTCTTATCGTTTCCAACTCGGTACATATCGCTTTGCACCAATGCACTTGATCCGGTCCTCTAACAGCATCTCTATACGTTGTCGGCTCGGACATGTCTGCAGATCCTTTAACTGCGTTGACACTCGCTCGCCGAAAAACTTGAGGTGTGGCGTCATCATCATCTTCATGCTGCCTTTCCGTTATTCGTCAAAGTTGGTTCGAGTGCTTGATCGTCATTTTGCTTGGTACGATACAAGGTCCTCCGGCCTACTCGCTTCTTCCATTCCGGATACGTGACGAGTAGAAAGAGTTCGTTGATAAGCTTGCTCTTAATTGTTTAAACGATCCTTGCGTTTTCCAGTTTGCTTGAACTGCATGAGGTGAGGCTCATCACTGATGCTCATTGAGTCAAAGTCCAGTGCAGTGTCATCCACATTTTTTGTAGCATCGTCGGTGAAGACGCAAACTCGGACTCGATGAAGGTGACATCACGCGATATTAACACTCGGTCCGCTTCTACGTCGTAGATACGGTATGCCTTCGACACCTCTTCGTACCCTACGAAAAGTCCTTTACGAGCCTTCGGATCCCATTTCGACCTTTTTTTAGGGGGGCAGCATAAACAATTGGCAGCCTAACACTCGCAAGTGCTTCACACTTGGACGAAATCCATTGACGATCTCGAACGGATTTTTGTCTTGGCACTTGGGTGAAGGTAGACGATTCTTGGTGTAGATCGCCTTTATTGCTGCTTCGGCCCAAAAACACTTATCCATCTTGGCGTAGTGAAGCATGCTGCGGCCGATCGTCACGATATTTCGAATTGCCCGTTCCGCTGTACCAATGGTCTAGTGCGCATACGGAAAGGTGACCTGCTGTTCGATTCCTTGATCGTCGTAGAATGCCTTGAGCGAAGCTGTCGAGAATTTTCGTGCACCATCATGTCGAATGAACTTGACCTTATATTCAAACTGTGTCTGCACTGCAGCGATATACTTCTTGATGCAATCTTTGCTGTCGGATTTGGCGCGCAGGCTGATACCTTTCGTACACCCCCTGCCTTCATTGACGATCAGAAGTAAGTATATGCTCTAATTCAGCAAGTCGACTTCCATCGGTCCAAAGTGTCGATGTGCAGGAGCTCAAACGGGTCATAGTGGCGCTTGTTTGGGTTGCTTGGGACGGTCGTTGCACCATCTTTCTTCTTGACAACCGCGACACAAGCTTGATCCATCAGGTGTCGATGTTATCTCGACGTCCTTAATCATGCCCCTGGAAATCATCATACGCAAGACATCGAGTGGTGCGTAAACCATTCGCGCATGAAGATCTTCAAATTTCAACCTAGAAGTAGCATTCACATATCTTTGGGATGTGCGAAGCCAGTAGAGTCCATTCATAAATCCGCCATCTCCACCACTTGCTCGGAGTCGTTGCACGAAATCTTCACCTCACCCCCATCAAACAACACTTAAACTTGTCGCTTTTATTGATCTAAGGTATCAACAGTAGTTTCTTGTTCATTCTCGGGACTTAAAATGCGTCCTTGATTTCCACTTCGCGCTCTTCACCTTTTTTCAGAACCACCTTTTCGACGATAGTCCCAACTCCATTGAGCCTTAATTCCGCCAGCAACTAGCACTTCGCCTTCGTTGCGCTCGTCCAGATCTTCAAACTTGGACTTGTTATAGCAGATGTGGTGCGTTGCACCGCTGTCAATCGCCCACATTCCCACCATGGTCCTGATTGTCGAAAGTTTGCATTCCAGCGAAATAGCAAACGTTACTCGATTATGGTCGTACTTGTTGCCGTTGCTGTTGTAGCCTTGCCATTGGACTTGATTTGCTTTGGGTCCACGAGCATTGTTGCCGTTGCGTCGAGCTTCTCGGTTGTGTTCCTTCTGCTTGGTCGAGCACTTTTCTACCGTGTGCCCCAATTTTCCGCAGAACGTACGTTGACGGAATTCACGCTCGGTGCTGAAGGCCATTGTCGCTTCTTTAGTCATCACCGATGTTATCTTGTACCCTTGCCTCTTGGTATGCTCATTCGTGAGCATTCTCACGACTTCTCGTGACCGCAGTTCCGCGCTGCTCATCTCCAAGTTTAACACGACATTCTTGTAGCTCTTGGGGGGACTGCGCAACAAGCAGATATCCGTGTCCTCGTCGTCCGTCTTAGCGCCGATGCTGCTGAGCTTGACGCTGATGTTGAGAACGTTGTTTCAATGGTGCATTACATTGACGCCTTCTTCCATCTCCATGCTGAACAGCTGTCTCTTCAAGAAGATCCATCCCGCCTTCATGGATCCGCCATAGAGAGTCCTCAACGGCGCCCACGCAACCCACGCTTCTTCATACTCATCAACCACGTGATGGTGTTCCGCGCTCATGTGAAGCAGCATCAAGCCGAACGCAATGTTGTGCGTCTTGGCGTACTCGTCACTGTCGCGAGGGTCGGCGAAGGTGGGGGTGGTCTCCCGGTTGACCACGTACCACGACGACTTGGCCAGGAACACGCCACGCATGTAACGGCTCCACGTCGCGTAGTTATCGCCATCGAATTTGTTGATGTAGATCGTGGTGGCGAAATCTTGAGCAGATAATATCGTGCTTGGGCTCATAACCTGTAGGAAGGTACCGAGCACTTGGTGAGAAAATTGAAGCTTGAAGAAACGAAAGAAGTCTGCACTGCAAAATGTAGACGACTTACGAAGGAGAAGGAATGTTTGGAAGTGATTTAATTTGTGAGTTTGCTTAAGCTACCTGATTTATCTGTGTCCTGATTTATATATTGTGCACATGCAAATTATAAATCATATCGGTCATCCAATCGTCCTATGCGTCTAATCATCGGTAAGAACTCACCGAAATTACGCGAAATCGACTTGGACAGGTTTGTTGGAAAGACGGCAACTGTGAAGAAGACACCTCGTCAACCTGCGTCAAGCGTTGAAGCAAGTCGAAGACCAAGCTTCGATATGCCGGTGGGTACCGGTAAGTACTAGTGTTGACGGTCATCGGTTTCCTACCAGTATTAGTAACCGTGAAGGGTCCAATCCGAACCGCCAGTTCAGCTTCGTATTTACGACGTAGTTCTTACGGTAATTACCATAGTGGATTAGACGCGTAGGATGATGAGACGCTTCACATGATTTTTATGTGCACCACATATAAATCATGTAGTAAGTAGTAAGCCGTGATAATCAATCACTTTCGAATTCTCCTTCTGCTGAGCAAGTCTTCTCTGCTCCGCTCCTCGAGCCTCTTCGCTCCCTCCGGTCTCTTCCGGTCTTCTCGTCACTCCCGTACCATACCTTCAGCAGGTTATGAGCCCAAGCGCAATGTCTTCTGCCGGCCACGCATCCTTCAACTTCCTCATCGATAAGTTCGATGGGGACAACTATTTGACCTGGAGTCGATACATGCGTGGTGTGTTTCTCACCAAGTCGGTGTGGCATGTTGTCAACCGGGAGAGCTCTCCAGCGTTTGTGGAGCCACGGGCGCAGGAAGACTACGTCAAGACGAGCAACATCGCGTTTGGTTTGATGTTGCTCCACATGGGTGCGGATTATCACCATGTGGTGGACGACTATGAGGAAGCGTGGGTTGCGTGGCAAAACCTGAAGGTGCTGTATGGTGGATCCCAGAAAGCGGGAAGGATCTACCTCAAGCGTCAACTCTTCAGCATGAAGATGGATGAAGGCTCCAACGTCGTGCATCACTGCAGCGAGGTCCTGAACATCGCCGCCAAGCTTAGCAGCATCGGTGCAAAGATGTAGGACGAGGACGTTGCAATCTGCTTACTGCACAGTCTGCCCAAGAGTTTTGAGAACGTTGTTCTCAACCTGGAGATGAGCAGCGCAGAGCTTCGTACCCAAGATGTGGTGAAGGTGCTCACGAATGAGCACACCAAGCGCCAAGGGGAGAAGGTGACAACAACAGCGACAATGGTCAAGACTGAAGATGCAGCCAAGGCCTTCAACACTGAGCGCGAGCCATACAAGTGCACCTTCTGTGGGAAGGTGGGACACACCGTCGATCGCTGTTGGCCCAAGCAGAAGAATGAAAGTCGAGGAGCCCGACGCGGCGGCAATGGTCGTGGACGCGGGGCAAACAATGTCCAGTGGGGACAATATCGTGATGAAGGCATCGACTACGATCAAGTAGCGTTTGCAGTTTCGCTAGAGTGTGGACTCTCAGCGAAGAAGGACGTGTCCGGAATGTGGGCCGTCGACAGTGGTGCAACACACCACTTTTGCCACGACAAGACCAAGTTTGCAAGACTGAACAAGCGCAACGACGGTGAAATCTTGGTGGCGGATGGCAACAAAGTGGCCATCAAGGATGTTGGAACCATCTTTGAAAAGGTGGTTCTGCCCGACGGTGAAGAGCGCGAGATCGAGATCGAGAACGTGCTTTACGTACCAAGCATGAGCAAGAATCTACTTTCGGTACCGCAGATCAACAAGCACGGCAAGTTTCTAGTCGTGTTCGACGGGACCAAGATGTTTGTCGCTCGCAAAGAATCGCAACAAGTGGTGGCAGATCTTGTGGATGGCCTTTACTGGCTTCACACAGCTCATCGATCGGCCAATGCGACAACAAACGGAAGCAACGGTGTCGACTTACATGCGCGGATGGGACACGCTCCAGCTGATGTGCTTCTCAAAATGGTGGCCACGAACAGGATCAAGGATGTGAAGGTACCTCTCACGTCAAGTGGACCAAGCGCATGCCGAGGATGTCAACAAGGGAAAATGGTCCAAAATCCATTCCCACGCAACCAGGACAAGCGCAGATACGACACCTTCGAGCTACTTCACGTCGACATCTGCGGACCCATGGAGATGAATTCTCTGGGTGGCAGCAGTACCTACTGCTGATCGTTGACGAAGCCAGTGGATGCATGAAGGGCTTCTGTCTACGTGTGAAGTCGGAGAGTGAAAACTACATCACACGATACATCAAGATGGTGCAAGCACAGTTTGTCAAGAAGGTCAAGCTCGTCCGACACGACGGAGCTCGCGAGTTTGCTACGAACTCGCTTCAAGATTTCTACGAGGATGAAGGCATTGAACAACAGACTACGGTGCCGTATGCACACCAGACCAACGGAACAGCAGAGCGCGCCATTCGGATCGTCACGATCGGCCGCAGCATGCTTCACCATGCCAAGTTGGATAAGTGCTTCTGGGCTGAAGCAGCAATGACGGCCATCTACGTCAAGAATCGCCTACGTTCATCTAAAGTTGTGCACAAGACCCCGTTTGAGATCGTGTACAACTCCAAGCCAAGTGTCAAGCACATGCGAGTATTCGGCTGTCAGGTTTACATACTGACTCCGAAGGAGAAGCGACTCAAGTGGGATCCCAAGGCTCGCACTGGGATATTCTTGGGCTACGAAGAAGCATCCAAAGCGTGTCGTGTTTATGACATCGAGGCGGGGCAGGTGGTCATCAGTCGCGATGTCAACTTTGACGAGTCCGCCTTTGGACTTTCGCCGCCAACCACCGCTGAAGACGCCGATGACATTGACTTCGACTCCCTCGATCTGGATGATGAAGCGCCAGGTCAAGCGCAGTACAAGCAAACAGGCAAGCGCAAGAGTCGTCCCCATGATGAAAGAGTACCAGCTCCACCCACGCGCACAGTGCGTCAACGGCCCGGACTAGAAGAATCAAGTGCGCCAGACGGGGGAACACCATTTCTCTACATAAAAATTGTGGAAGGGCAATGCGTGCTGCTGCTGGTGTATGTGGATGACGTGTTGATCACCGGTAGCTCATGCGAGCTAATTGCACGCACCAAGACCGACCTGAAGACACGATTCGAGATGACTGACAGCGGCAAGTGTGCATTTTGTGCTTGGAATAGAGCTTTTGGACGGCGCAGATAGAAGTGTGACACTATGTCAGCGTAGGTATGTGGATGACATACTCAAGCGCTTTGGCATGGATGATTGCAAAGCCGTCAAAAATCCAGTCGACAATGAGCTCTCGACTTGTTTCAAGTGATGCAGCCACCAAGGTGGATGCTCCGTTTCGCGAAGCGGTTGGTGCTTTAATGCATTTGATGACTGCAACGCGCCCAGATATTGCGTTCGCCATGGGCTATGTGTCGCGATTCATGAGGAACCCCCAAGAAGGATACTGGGTTGCAGTCAAGCGCATCTTCCGCTACCTACTAGGCACCAAGATGCACGGAATCTGCTACAAGCCAAATGCGAAGATCGGTTTTCGTTGCTACTCGGATGCAGACTGGGCCGGTGACCTCGCTGATCGCAAGTCGACGTCTGGTTACGTATTCATGCTGTTGGGTGCGCCAGTGAGCTGGGGCAGCAAGAAACAACCAAGTGTTTCGTTGTCAACGAGTGAAGCAGAATACATTGCACTCAGTTTGGCAATCCAAGAAGGCAAGTGGATTCATCGTCTGCTTTGTGAGATGATGATGGCTGCCGATAAAGAAGGACCAGAACTCATGATCCATGAAGACAATCAGTCGTGTATCAAGATGACGAAGAACCCGGTCAACCACGGCCGTGCCAAGCACATTGACATAAAGTATCATCACATCCGTGATGAGGTCAAGCGCGGTGAAGTGAAGCTCAAGTACTGTGAAACTTCGGTGATGTTAGCGGACATCATGACGAAGGGACTTCACGGGCCACACCACAAGGAGATGACGGCGACTCTCGGGATTTGTGCGTGTTCGCATTGAGGGGGCGTGTTGACGGTCATCGGTTTCCTACCAGTATTGGTAACCGTGACCGGTCCAATCCGAACCACCTGTTCAGCTTAGTATTTACGACGTAGTTCTTACGGTAATTACCATAGTTGATTAGACGCGTAGGATGATGAGACGCTTCACATGATTTATGTGTGCACCACATATGAATCATGTAGTAAGTAGCAAGCCCCGATAATCAATCACTTTCGAATTCTCCTTCTGCCGAGCAAGTCTTTTCTGCTCCGCTCCTCGAGCCTCTTCGCTCCCTCCGGTCTCTTCCGGTCTTCTCGTCACTCCCGTACCATACCTTCAGCAGGTTATGAGCCCAAGCGCAATGTCTTCTGCCGGCCACGCATCCTCCAACGTCCTCATCGATAAGTTCGATGGTGACAACTATTTGACCTGGAGTCGATACATGCGTGGTGTGTTCCTCACCAAGTCGGTGTGGCATGCTGTCAACCGGGAGAGCTCCCCAACGGTCGTGGGTCCTCGAGCGCAGGAAGACTACGTCAAGACCAACAACATCGCGTTTGGAATGATGTTGCTGCACATGGGTGCGGACTACCACCATGTGGTTGACAACTGCGAGGAAGCGTGGGTTGCGTGGCAAAGCCTGAAGGTGCTGTATGGTGGATCCCAGAAAGCGGGAAGGATCTACCTCAAGCGTCAACTCTTCAGCATGAAGATGGATGAAGGCGCCAACGTCGTGCATCACTGCAACGAGGTCCTGAACATCGCCGCCAAGCTTAGCAGCATCGGTGCAAAGATGGAGGACGAGGACGTTGCAATCTGCTTACTGCACAGTCTGCCCAAGAGTTTCGAGAACGTGGTTCTCAACTTGGAGATGAGCAGCGCAGAGCTTCGTACCCAAGATGTGGTGAAGGTGCTCACGAATGAGCACACCAAGCGCCAAGGGGGGAAGGTGACAACAACAGCGACGATGGTTAAGACTGAAGATGCAGCCAAGGCCTTCAACACTGAGCGCGAGCCATACAAGTGCACCTTCTGTGGGAAGGTGGGACACACCGTCGATCGCTGTTGGTCCAAGCAGAAGAATGAAAGTCGAGGAGCCCGACGCGGCGGCAATGGTCGTGGACGCGGGACAAAAAATGTCCAGTGGGGACAATATCGTGATGAAGGCATCGACTACGATCAAGTAGCGTTTGCAGTTTCGCTAGAGTGTGGACTCTCAGCGAAGAAGGACGTGTCCGGAATGTGGCCGTCGACAGTGGTGCAACACACCACTTATGCCACGACAAGACCAAGTTTGCAAGACTGAACAAGCGCAACGACGGTGAAATCTTGGTGGCGGATGGCAACAAAGTGGCCATCAAGGATGTTGGAACCATCTTTGAAAAGGTGGTTCTGCCCGACGGTGAAGAGCGCGAGATCGAGATCGAGAACGTGCTTTACGTACCAAGCATGAGCAAGAATCTACTTTCGGTACCGCAGATCAACAAGCACGGCAAGTTTCTAGTCGTGTTCGACGGGACCAAGATGTTTGTCGCTCGCAAAGAATCGCAACAAGTGGTGGCAACAGCAGATCTTGTGGATGGCCTTTACTGGCTTCACACAGCTCATCGATCGGCCAATGCGACAACAAACGGAAGCAACGGTGTCGACTTACATGCGCGGATGGGACACGCTCCAGCTGATGTGCTTCTCAAAATGGTGGCCACGAACATGATCAAGGATGTGAAGGTACCTCTCACGTCAAGTGGACCAAGCGCATGTCGAGGATGTCAACAAGGGAAAATGGTCCAAAATCCATTCCCACGCAACCAGGACAAGCGCAGATACGACACCTTCGAGCTACTTCACGTCGACATCTGCGGACCCATGGAGATGAATTCTCTGGGTGGCAGCAGTACCTACTGCTGATCGTTGACGAAGCCAGTGGATGCATGAAGGGCTTCTGTCTACGTGTGAAGTCGGAGAGTGAAAACTACATCACACGATACATCAAGATGGTGCAAGCGCAGTTTGTCAAGAAGGTCAAGCTCGTCCGACACGACGGAGCCCGCAAGTTCGCAACCAACTCGCTTCAAGAATTCTACGAAGATGAAGGCATTGAGCAGCAGACGACGGTGCCATATGCACACCAGACCAACGGCACGGCAGAGCGCGCCATTCGGACTATCGTCACAATTGGTCGCAGCATGCTCCACCATGCTAAGTTGGAAAAGTGCTTCTGGGCCGAAGTAGCAATGACGGCAATCTACGTCAAGAACCGTCTGCCATCGCCTAAAGTTATGCACAAGACTCCGTTCGAGATCGTCCACAACTCCAAGCCAAGTGTCAAGCACATGCGGGTGTTCGGTTGTCAGGTTTACATACTGACACCGAAGGAGAAGCGGCTCAAGTGGGACCCCAAGGCTCGCACTAGGATATTCTTGGGCTACGAAGAAGCATTTAAAGCGTGTCGTGTTTATGACATCGAGGCGGGGCAGGTGGTCATCAGTCGCGATGTCAACTTTGACGAGTCCGCCTTTGGACTTTCGCCACCAACCACCGCTGAAGACGCCGATGACATTGACTTCGATTCCCTCGATCTGGATGATGAAGCGCCAGGTCAAGCGCAGTACAAGCAAACAGGCAACCGCAAGAGTCGTCCCCATGATGAAAGAGTACCAGCTCCACCCACGCGCACGGTGCGTCAACGGCCTGGACTAGAAGAATCAAGTGCGCCAGACTCTCTACATAAGGATTGTGGAAGGGCAATGCGTGCTGCTGCTGGTGTATGTGGATGACGTGTTGATCACCGGTAGCTCATGCGAGCTAATTGCACGCACCAAGACCGACCTGAAGACACGATTCGAGATGACTGACAGCGGCAAGTGTGCATTTTGTGCTTGGAATAGAGCTTTTGGACGGCGCAGATAGAAGTGTGACACTATGTCAGCGTAGGTATGTGGATGACATACTCAAGCGCTTTGGCATGGATGATTGCAAAGCCGTCGCAAGTCCAGTCGACATGAGCTCTCGACTTGTTTCAAGTGATGCAGCCACCAGGGTCGATGCTCCTTTTCGCGAAGCTGTTGGTGCGTTGATGCACCTGACCACTGCAACGCGCCCGGATATTGCGTTCGCCATGGGCTATGTGTCGCGATTCATGAGGAACCCCCAAGAAGGATACTGGGTTGCAGTCAAGCGCATCTTCCGCTACCTACTAGGCACCAAGATGCACGGAATCTGCTACAAGCCAAATGCGAAGATCGGTTTTCGTTGCTACTCGGATGCAGACTGGGCCGGTGACCTCGCTGATCGCAAGTCGACGTCTGGTTACGTATTCATGCTGTTGGGTGCGCCAGTGAGTTGGGGCAGCAAGAAACAGCCAAGTGTTTCGTTGTCCACGAGTGAAGCCGAATACATCGCACTCAGCTTGGCGATTCAAGAAGGCAAGTGGACTCATCGTCTGCTTTGTGAGATGATGATGGCTGCCGATAAAGAAGGACCAGAACTCATGATCCATGAAGACAATCAGTCGTGTATCAAGATGACGAAGAACCCGGTCAACCACGGCCGTGCCAAGCACATTGACATAAAGTATCATCACATCCGTGATGAGGTCAAGCGCGGTGAAGTGAAGCTCAAGTACTGTGAAACTTCGGTGATGTTAGCGGACATCATGACGAAGGGACTTCACGGGCCACACCACAAGGAGATGACGGCGACTCTCGGGATTTGTGCGTGTTCGCATTGAGGGGGCGTGTTGACGGTCATCGGTTTCCTACCAGTATTGGTAACCGTGACCGGTCCAATCCGAACCACCTGTTCAGCTTCGTATTTACGACGTAGTTCCTACGGTAATTACCATAGTTGATCAGACGCGTAGGATGATGAGACGCTTCACATGATTTATGTGTGCACCACATATAAATCATGTAGTAAGTAGCAAGCCCCAATAATAAACCACTTTCGAATTCTCCTTCTGCCGAGCAAGTCTTTTCTGCTCCGCTCCTCAAGCCTCTTCGCTCCCTCCGGTCTCTTCCGGTCTTCTCGTCACTCCCATGTCATACCTTCAACAACTAGTAAGGGCGAAGTCAGGGAATGACGTCATTGTATGACGTCAGCGGAATGACATCATTGCATGACGTCAGTGGATGACGTCACTGCGAATAATAGGCTTGGAGGTAGTATTCAAAGTTGCGAACTCAGTACCTATTGTAAATACATATGCACTTTGCGTTTTGCACTCGGACCAAGAAGTCTAAAGTTCTTCAAGGTTTACGGTTTCCACGGTAGCTGATAATAGTACCTTAACCGTCAGCCCACAACAGTAATGATCACCTAAGCTGCGTCTTAAGCATGCATCATGATAGTTTCGTTTGCTGCATAGGCAATGCTGCACGTCTACCAGCGCCTGAGCAACGCCCAGCACGCGTACCGACGTTGCTTCTCTTCGAGTTGAGGAACGATGTTGTCATCGATCTTGTGGAGACTGTGCGACAAGCAGATCACCCCTTTTTGTCCTCCATCTTCGCAACAATGCTTTTACTAAGAATTCTGTATATGGTAGAGAGCTGGGGCTATAATTCGAGCTTCAAGGTTTATTTTTTACGGTATTGTTTTTGTGACGGTAATTAACTCATGATTGATCAGACGAGTAGACCGATTGGAAGGCCCACATGATTTATTAGTGGACCACATATAAATCAGGATTTAAGCAGAGAGAGATCCGATGGACCAATCACTTTCGAATCATCCTCCTTCCACACAAGTCGTCATCATTCGGTCCATATTACAAGAGCAGAATTTCTTTGCAAAACCTTAGGCATCAGTTTCAGCATATCTACGTATCAGCAGAGTAGATGCGGCTAACTTCTTTGATCCACCTTATGGCGCCGCCAGGTGACTAGAAGATATAGGCCCCCTCGCCATTCTCAGCCACGTTTTGGTATGTGTTGCAGCGCAGTTGGAATACGATGTTGCTTGCCTGTATATAGCATTCTACGGCACGACGGCTGAGATCGATTCTCGCGTGACACCACAAATAACACACCGACTAAATAGAAAGTATGCCGCGCGAATAGCAAGCCCACATCGCAAAGTGAAGTCTTTTATACTTGTCTATTGTATGTCAGTCGGAATTTGAAATCTGGTGGCGTCTGGCTTTGTACCTTACACCCTAGTGTATGGTGTGAGTATAGATATTCAAACAGGTTGTTTAAATGGAGTACGCGAAGTAAGACGCGCGAGAAGAATCAATGAATAGATGTCTTTTTTGTGCGTTGTAATGGCTTGTAGGCACCCTGTTGAGATGTAACGAGCACTGGGCGAGAGAACGAAGTTTAAAGAACTTAAAAGAAGTCTACACTGCAAAGTGAAGACGACTTGTGTAGGAGAAGGAATATTTGGAAGTGAGTTTATTTGTGGGTTCAAAGCTACCTGAATTGTCTCTGCACTGATTTATATGTGGTCCACATATGAATCATGAATCATAAATCATGTAGGTCATCCAATCATCCTATGCGTCTAATCATTGGTAAAAACTCACCGTAATTACGCGGGATCGACTTGGACGGGTTTACGGTTTCCATGGTAGCTGATAACAGCACCTCAACCGTTAACCCGCAATGCGCCCCCCTCAATGCAAACACGTGCGGATGCCAAGCGCTTCTGTCATCTCCTTGTGACGCGGTCCGTGAAGTCCCTTGGTCATGATGTCTGCTAACATCGCCGTAGTCTCACAGTACTTGAGCTTGACTTCGCCGCACTTGACCTCATCACGAATGTGATGGTACTTGATGTCGATGTGCTTGGCCCGACCATGGTTCACAGGATTGTTCGTCATCTTGATGCACGATTGGTTATCTTCCGTGATCTTGAGCTCGGGTCCAGACTTGTCCTCTACGGCATCCAGAATCTCGCACAGCAATCGATGCACCCACTTGCCTTCTTGAATCGTCAGACTTAGTGCAATGTACTCAGCTTCATTTGTTGACAGCGACACCCTTGACTGCTTTTTGCTTCCCCAGCTCACCGGAGCACCCATCAGGATGAACGCATATCCCGAAGTCGACTTGCGGTCTGCATGGTCGCCGGCCCAGTATGCATCCGAGTAGCCGCAGAAGTCTATCTTGTCATCAGACTTGAAACAGATGCCGTGCGACTTAGTCCCTTGAAAGTATCGCAAAATGCGCTTGACCGCCATCCGATGCTCGACTTGGGGGTTTTCCACGAAGCACGAAACGTAACTCACAGCAAAGACAATGTCCGGTAGTGTCGCGGTCATCAAGTGCATTAAAGCGCCTACTGCTTCACGAAACGGGGCGTCGATTTTGGTTGTGTTGACGGTCATCGGTTTCCTACCAGTATTAGTAACCGTGACCGGTCCAATCCGAACCGCCTGTTTAGCTTAGTATTTACGACGTAGTTCTTACGGTAATTAACATAGTTGATTAGACGCGTAGGATGATGAGACGCTTCACATGATTTATATGTGCACCACATATGAATCATGTAGTAAGTAGCAAGCCCCGATAATCAATCACTTTCGAATTCTCCTTCTGCCGAGCGAGTCTTTTCTGCTCCGCTCCTCGAGCCTCTTCGCTCCCTCCGGTCTCTTCCGGTCTTCTCGTCACTCCCGTACCATACCTTCGGCAGGTTATGAGCCCAAGCGCAATGTCTTCTGCCGGCCACGCATCCTCCAACGTCCTCATCGATAAGTTCGATGGGGATAACTATTCGACCTGGAGTCGATACATGCGTGGCGTGTTCCTGACAAAGTCAGTGCGGCATGCTGTCAACCGGGAGAGCTCCCCAACCTTCGTGGATCCTCGAGCGCAGGAATACTACGTCAAGACCAACAACATCGCGTTTGGAATGATGTTGCTGCACATGGGTGCGGACTACCACCATGTGGTTGACAACTGCGAGGAAGCGTGGGTTGCGTGGCAAAGCCTGAAGGTGCTGTACGGTGGATCCCAGAAAGCGGGAAGGATCTACCTCAAGCGTCAACTCTTCAGCATGAAGATGTATGAAGGCGCCAACGTCGTGCATCACTGCAACGAGGTCCTGAACATCGCCGCCAAGCTTAGCAGCACTCGGTGCGAAGCTGGAGGACGAGGACGTAGCAATTTGCCTGCTTCTCAGTCTCCCTAAGAGTTTTGAGAACGTTGTTCTCAACCTGGAGATGAGCAGCGCAGAGCTTCGTACCCAAGATGTGGTGAAGGTGCTCACGAATGAGCATACCAAGCGCCAAGGGGAGAAGGTGACAACAACAGCGACAATGGTCAAGACTGAAGATGCAGCCAAGGCCTTCAACACTGAGCGCGAGCCATACAAGTGCACCTTCTGTGGGAAGGTGGGACACACCGTCGATCGCTGTTGGTCCAAGCAGAAGAATGAAAGTCGAGGAGCCCGACGCGGCGGCAATGGTCGTGGACGCGGGACAAAAAATGTCCAGCGGGGACAATATCGTGATGAAGGCAGCGACTACGATCAAGTAGAGTTTGCAGTTTCGCTAGAGTGTGGACTCTCAGCGAAGAAGGACGTGTCCGGAATGTGGGCCGTCGACAGTGATGCAACACACCACATATGTCACGACAAGACCAAGTTTGCAAGACTGAACAAGCGCAACGACGGTGAAATCTTGGTGGCGGATGGCAACAAGTGGCCATCAAGGATGTTGGAACCATCTTTAAAAAGGTGGTTCTGCCCGACGGTGAAGAGCGCGAGATCGAGATCGATAACGTGCTTTACGTACCAAGCATGAGCAAGAATCTACTTTCGGTACCGCAGATCAACAAGCACGGCAAGTTTCTAGTCGGGTTCGACGGGACCAAGATGTTTTTCGCTCGCAAAGGATCGCAACAAGTGGTGGCAACAGCAGATCTTGTGGATGGCCTTTACTGGCTTCACACAGCTCATCGATCGGCCAATGCGACAACAAACGGAAGCAACGGTGTCGACTTACATGCGCGGATGGGACACGCTCCAGCTGATGTGCTTCTCAAAATGGTGGCCACGAACATGATCAAGGATGTGAAGGTACCTCTCACGTCAAGTGGATCAAGAGCATGCCGAGGATGTCAACAAGGGAAAATGGTCCAAAATCCATTCCCACGCAACCAGGACAAGCGCAGATACGACACCTTCGAGCTACTTCACGTCGACATCTGCGGACCCATGGAGATGAATTCTCTGGGTGGCAGAAAGTATCTACTGCTGATCGTTGACGAAGCCAGTGGATGCATGAAGGGCTTCTGTCTACGTGTGAAGTCGGAGAGTGAAAACTACATCACACGATACAATAAGATGGTGCAAGCGCAGTTTGTCAAGAAGGTCAAGCTCGTCCAACACGACGGAGCCCGCGAGTTCGCAACGAACTCGCTTCAAGATTTCTACGAGGATGAAGGCATTGAACAGCAGACGACGGTGCCGTATGCACACCAGAACAACGGAACAGCAATCGCGCCATCGGGACTATCGTCACGATCGGCCGCAGCATGCTTCACCATGCCAAGTTGGACAAGTGCTTCTGGGCTGAATTAGCAATGACGGTCATCTACGTCAAGAACCGTCTGCCGTCGCCTAAGTTATGCACAAGACCCCGTTTGAGATCGTGTACAACTCCAAGCGAAGTTTCAAGCACATGCGAGTATTCGGTTGTCAGGTTTACATACTGACACCGAAGGAGAAGCGGCTCAAGTGGGACCCCAAGGCTCGCACTAGGATATTCTTGGGCTACGAAGAAGCATCCAAATCGTATCGCGTTTATGACATCGAGGCAGGGCAGGTGGTCATCAGTCGCGATGTCAACTTTGACGAGTCCGCCTTTGGACTTTCGCCACCAACCACCGCTGAAGACGCCGATGACATTGACTTCGACTCCCTCGATCTGGATGATGAAGCGCCAGGTCAAGCGCAGTACAAGCAAACAGGCAACCGCAAGGGTCGTCCCCACGATGAAGGAGTACCAGCTCCGCCCACGCGCACAGTGCTTAAACGGCCTGGACTAGAAGAATCAAGTGCGCCAGACTCTCTACATACGGATTGTGGAAGGGCAATGCGTGCTGCTGCTGGTGTATGTGGATGACGTGTTGATCACCGGTATCTCATGCGAGCTAATTGCACGCACCAAGACCGACCTGAAGACACGATTCGAGATGACTGACAGCGGCAAGTGTGCATTTGTGCTTGGAATAGAGCTTTTGGACGGCGCAGATGAAAGTGTGACACTATGTCAGCGTCGGTATGTAGATGACATACTCAAGCGCTTTGGCATGGATGATTGCAAAGCCGTCGCAAGTCCAGTCGACATGAGCTCTCGACTTGTTTCAGGTGATGCAGCCACCAAGGTCGATGCTCCTTTTCGCGAAGCTGTTGGTGCGTTGATGCACCTGACCACTGCAACGCGCCCGGATATTGCGTTCGCCATGGGCTATGTGTCGCGATTCATGGAGAACCCCCAAGAAGAACACTGGGTTGCGGTCAAGCGTGGGTTCCGCTACCTACAAGGCACCAAGATGCACGGAATCTGCTACAAGCCAAATGCGAAGATCGGTTTTTGTGGCTACTCGGATGCAGACTGGGCCGGTGACCTCGCTGATCGCAAGTCGACGTCTGGTTACGTATTCATGCTGTAGGGTGCGCCAGTGAGTTGAGGCAGCAAGAAACAGCCAAGTGTTCCGTTGTCCACGAGTGAAGCCGAATACATCGCAATCAGCTTGGCGATTCAAGAGGCAAGTGGATTCATCGTGTCTGCTTTGTGAGATGATGATGGCTGCCAATGAAGAAGGACCGGAACTCATGATCCATGAAGACAATCAGTCGTGTATCAAGATGACGAAGAACCCGGTCAACCACGGCCGTGCCAAGCACATTGACATAAAGTATCATCACATCCGTGATGATGTCAAGCGCGGTGAAGTGAAGCTCAAGTACTGTGAAACTTCGGTGATGTTAGCGGACATCATGACGAAGGGACTTCACGGGCCACGCCACAAGGAGATGACGGCGACTCTCGGGATTTGAGCGTGTTCGCATTGAGGGGGCGTGTTGACGGTCATCGGTTTCCAACCAGTATTAGTAACCGTGACCGGTCCAATCCGAACCGCCTGTTCAGCTTCGTATTTACGATGTAGTTTTACGGTAATTACCATAGTTGATTAGACGCGTAGGATGATGAGACGCTTCACATGATTTCTATGTGCACCACATATAAATCAAGTAGTAAGTAGCAAGCCCCGATAATCAATCAGTTTCGAATTCTCCTTCTGCCGAGCAAGTCTTCTCTGCTCCGCTTCTCGAGCCTCTTCGCTCCCTCCGGTCTCTTCCGGTCTTCTCGTCACTCCCGTGTCATACCTTCAACAACTAGTAAGGGCGAAGTCAGGGAATGACGTCATTGGATGACGTCAGCGGAATGACATCATTGCATGACGTCAGTGGATGACGTCACTGCGAATAATAGGCTTAGAGGTAGTATTCAAAGTTGCGAACTTAGTGCCTATTGTATATACATATTCACTTTGCGTTTTGCACTCGGACCAAGAAGTCTAAAGTTCTTCAAGGTTTACGGTTTCCACGGTAGCTGATAATAGTACCTTAACCGTCAACCCACAACAGTAATGATCACCTAAGCTGCGTCTTAAGTATGCATCATGATAGTTTC